>CM074727.1:164882335-165367335 GCA_037306005.1 Rhinophrynus dorsalis
ATCTATCTATCTATCTATCTATCCTGTATTTGATCGAATATATGACAAGGTTTTATTCAGGAATTTTAGCCCTTGATTTGGGCTGCACACCGAATTGGAAGAAAATCCCATCCAGTGGGCAGTCCGGAAAGTCTCCCTCCATCTAACTTTAACCTTCAATAATGGGTCAGGAAGCCTCCACACTGATGATGCATGACACAGAAAGTCCCTTCCAGGATCTATCAGTGTGTCAATGTGCAGACTCCATACATATGGATAGAAAGGTCCTGGAAGGACCTATCTGCTTTGCTCATCATCAGCATGTAAGTAGGCATACTCAAAGAAGACTGAGGATTAAAGGGATAGCAATGTTTCACAATAAAAGCAGCTCCAATTAATCTTCATAGTATTTGGGCCATAAAGAGTGTTATTTCAATACTGTCAGAGTTGTAGTTCAAGAGTAATTGAATGATAAAGTATTCCCCTCCCGCCCCTTTTACCTAGTGTAAACCCCCTCCCCTCAGATCAGGAATCTGGTCCCTTGATGGGAGAGATCACAGCAAGGGACAATCTTCTTACTGTGAGCATAAGGAAAGCCCTGCCCCCCATGACAGGTTTTCAGGTTTTTCCTTATGCTCACTGAAGACTGTCCCTCTCTGTGATCCATCTGGACAGTCTTGCTGCTTTGAGGTGAGCAGTGTTACATCAGTAAAAGGGGTGGGAGGGGGATACTTTATCATTCAATTACTCTTATACTACAACTCTGACAGAATTGAAATAACACTCTCCATGGCCAAATACTATGATGATTATTGTGAAACATGAAGAAGGACTGGGGATAGTCCATAACAATAAAACACAGACACACTAACTTGGGTATGAACAGACGGTTTATTAAACCAAAACATTCCATACATTACACTTCTTAAAACCCTTTGTTCTCAAACCAATTTCACATAAAACTTTTTCATTAAACCTGTAATACAAGCATAACCCCTCCTTTGCATGGCCAATTCAACCGGGCTCATGCTTAACACTTCTTTCCCATCATTCCGAACCAACCATTTAACCAATTACCCCAGTTGGGCCATTCCACACTCGGCTCCAACGGGTAACGTCACCTCCCGCGACAAAGTCCGGGGCCACTTTTCCAATTGTTTCTCCCCCTAGGGAACCATCATCCTTTCTTTTATCCCATATCAACTTAATTATCCCAATAACAGTAAATTATCACACCGCCATAAGGGCCATTGCCTAACCCCTTAGGCACTGGCCCTCCCCCCCCCCCAACCAAGGCAACCGCCTGCTCAATACCCTCCAATAAACCTAAATTGAAAAAATCAAGACCCAAGTCGTTCGGGTGAACACCGTCTCCCCGGAACAACTGGTCAGCCTCACCCTCAAAAACCCTATGTCGTACCGCCACGCCCCCAAGCTTCAGCACATACTTGGTAACTTTCCTATTTAGCCTAATCCTACTCTTATCCAGGGCAATTGGATCCCTTGCATGCGCCCAGACCTTACGAGCCACCATCTCCGACCACACCACCACTAGATCTGGGAACAGCGCAAGCAAACGATGCAAATCCCTCTTAATTCTCTCACCCAGACTCCACACCGGGAAAAACCCCAAATCATTACCACCCAGGTGGATAACTAAAATTCTCGGACCTCCACCCTGACACCTAGAAAACTGAACTACATCCTGCAATAACTGAACCCAACGCATCCCCCGACAACCAAACCACGATACCTCCGCCACCGATGAAGCCAGGCCCAGCTGAAGGCCATTCCTACGCAGGGACGCCCTCTTCCTCGCCCAATACACGTAGGAATGCCCGACGATCCACACCTTCAATGGCGAAACACCTAAAACAGAAAAAACATTACACAACCCCACTGGGAAATACAACGAACCCCCCCACGGTAAACCCAAATATTCTTTTTGTATAGATATATATTTTCTTTTTTTTTTTTTTTTTTTTTTTTTTTTTATTTTACGCCAATACAAGCCACCGCCTGAAAATAATTGCAATCCAACCCACAGAACCCCACCTACACATAAATGTTCCTCTCCGGCCTAACATACAGCCGGAACCGATCCGATTCCCATCTCCCAATGCCGCGAACAACATCCTCCGGCAAACCAAGCCGGGATGCCTCCGTAGCGGCCCCAATACGGAAGGAGTGCCCCCCAAACTCCGCCACTGGCACACCCAGGCGCGCCAAACAACCGCGAAAGATCGCCACAAATTGATACCTCGTCAACGGCAAGCCAGTGGCATGAATCAGAAGGGGACCCCCACCTACCGGGCGTACAGCTAAAAATTCCTGCAGCATCGCCACCGGACAAACATTGGAAAAGGGAATGGCAAATAAGGTCACCCATCTCCCTCTACCCACCCAATCTGTCTTGGATCTCCTGATCCGAAACCGAACCTCCCCATCACCCAACAGAACATCCTCCCACACCACCCCACCGGGGGCGGTCTTACTCCGACTAACCAATTCTCCAATCCGCATTGCACCAAAGAAAGCCCAACTGAAGGCCAAGCGGAACAAACGCCGCTCGAATTCTAACGGACAGAGCAATGGAACAACCTCCAAAAGTTGGCACAACAAGGAAAGGGAAACCGGCCGCCGAGCGTCCGGAACCCGACCCCCCCGTCGCATTCCCCTCAAAACCATGCGCACCCGAAAATCTTTAGTCACATCCTTCCACCCCCGAAGCCGAAAACCAAAAACCAAACCCGCCAACTTCCCTGAAATAACAGAAGGGGACAAGCCTTGATCAGCCCAATGCCAAATAATCCACAAAACCCCCAACAGCCGACTGGAATCCTCCGGAAAACCCCCGGCAACCCTGGACAGTTCCAACCATTCGTCCCAGGTAGTCGAGTACCGCACCCAAGTGGCCGGTGCCACCGAGTTCCGAATCCACGCAGCTACTCCATCTTGCCAAGATCCCACAGATACTCCGGGAAGACCTCGCCCACCTCCTGCGCTGCCGGACACGCCAACCGAAACTCCACCATCTGCAAGCGAGAAAGGGCATCAGCCGCTACATTCAACACCCCCGGAACATGTTTTGCCCGAAACGACAGATTCAACCGAAGGCACACTAACACCAAGCGCCGAAGCAAGCGCAAAACCGGAAGGGAAGAAGCAGACAAGTTGTTGACCACCTCCACCACCCCCAAGTTATCACAATGGAAAATTACGGACTTGTTCGCAAGAGAGTCCCCCCATAGCTCCAAAGCCACGACGATGGGGAACAACTCAAGGAACACCAGATTACGGGTAAGCCCAGCAGCCACCCACCAATCCGGCCACTGACCCACACACCAAGCCCGGCCCTAGATAGCCCCGAAACCAACCGAACCCGCCGCATCTGTCTGAAGGCCCACCTCGTCATTCGAGGACACGGGATCCTGCCATAACGACCTCCCATTAAAATCCCTCAAAAAACAATCCCAAACCTCCAAATCAGACAGGGCCTCCCATGTCAAACGAATGAAATGGTGCGGCCTCTGAACACCCGCCGTCAACTGAGCCAACCGACGATTAAAAACACGGCCCATCGGAAGAATTCGACATGCAAAGTTCAGTTTACCTAACAGAACCTGAAGCTGCCGCAGGGTCACTTTCCGCACCCCCAGAAACGCCCGCACCAAGTCCCGCAATTCGCTCAATTTGTCCACAGGGAGCCGACTTTCCATCGCCACGGAGTCCAGTTCAATACCCAAGAAACACAAACAAGTGACTGGGCCCACCGTCTTATCCGGTGCAAGGGGAACGCCGAAAACGTCCGACACCCACTGCAACGTCCTCAATAGCCATGCGCAAACAGCCGTACCACCCGGACCGACACACAGAAAGTCGTCGAGGTAATGAATGATGGAGTCACAACCCGCCTCCACCCTCACCACCCATTCAAGGAACGTGCTGAAGGTCTCAAAAAACGCGCACGAAATAGAACACCCCATCGGTAAACACAAATCGACGTAAAACGAGCCCTGAAAGAAACAGCCCAGCAAATGATGACAGGAGGGATGAACCGGGAGGAGCCGAAATGCAGATTCCACATCCGCCTTAGCCAACAAAGCCCCCCTCCCCGCCGTAGAAACCAGACGGACCGCCTTGTCAAAAGAGGCGTAAGAAACCTTACACAGCTCTGGATCAATGTCGTCATTAACCGAACCCCCAAAGGGGAACGATAAATGATGAATCATCCGAAACCTCCCCGGTTCCCTCTTGGGCACCACGCCCAAAGGCGACACCCTGAGATTAGGAAACGGAGGGGAAGAAAAGGGGCCAGCCATCCTACCCAACGACACCTCCCTGTCCAGCTTCTCCTGCACCACCGCCGGAAGCTCCCGCGCCGACCTCAAGTTATCCGACACCAGACCACCCACCCTCTCCCAAAAAGGAATGCGGAAACCGTCCGAAAAACCCTCGCCCAAAACCGCAGCAGCCGCCCGATTAGGGTAACGGGCGAGCCACGGACGCATGCGGCTTAGCCGGACCGGAGTCGCCCCCTTTCTCAACCCCATCGCGCTCCAATCGTCGCTTAAAACACTTGGAGACGGAGTGAGAACCCCCACAGTGGGAGCACTCGTGCCGAAAACGACAGGTCTGCCCAAACTTGCAGACTCCCTCGTTGAATTGCCAGCACACCCCCGGTCTACGGGCAGCGGCCGACACGGCGGGGAGCCCCAACCCCCCGGCGCCCGACAGAAACGACGACAAACCACCCTGAAATGACGCAGGACGAGTCATGATAGAAAGCCAGAGGCCAATGTCCATCTGGTCCCACGCCATGGAGGGGCGAACCGCCATGCGCTGACGAAATTGCTCGTCATAGCGCCACCAAGACAGGCCCCCATAAGTGCGACAAGCGCCCCATATGGTGTCCTGGTAACAGAAAAGGGACGAACATTTCTGCGGAAAACGCTCCCCCATGACACAAGCCAGGATGGAAAAGGCCCTGATCCAATTACCAAATACCTTGGGGATCTTACTATACCGCCGACGCTCTCGATCCTCCTTCTTCCCCTCATCCTTCTCCTCCTTATCAGGCGGGGCATCTTCCAAAGGAAGCAAAGAGTATATCTCAGCATACTCCTGCTTCCAAATCTTCTCTTTGATTTCAGGCTTCAAATGCGCCCCCAGAGGTCCCGACCAGCACAAATAGGCCGCCCCACAAGCAGAAGCCGGGACCCCCGCCGGAACAGGAGACCCCACACCCACCCCAGAGTCCCCCACCTTCACCCCCAAAGCTGAATCCGAGGGCAAAAACCCAGACCCAGGAGCCCCCCCAACCCCCAACACAGGGGACCCCAATACAGGGACGGGCGAGGGGGGTACTCCCCCAACCCCCCCTGTAACCGCCGGAACCCCACCCGGGGACAACCCCACTGTACTCCCCCCAGACTGCAAATGGGACGCCCACGCCCTGAGAGCCCCATGGTCAACACCCACCCCAGCCCCCCCCGACTGTGGAAAGGAGCTAAGCAACCTATGCAACCCACCCAGCACCTCCCCCATAAGCCCACCAGACCCAGCACCCCCAACCCGAGCCCCCAAAGTACCTCCTGAGCCGGGACCCAGCTCCGCAGGAGTACGCGCAGCATCCACCGGAGGGCTCTGGACAGCAGCAGCCGGCGCTCCAACACTCCCCACGACTGGAACAGCATCCGCCACCTGTAACTGGACAGAAGAGGACATCAGCGAACCCACCGCCGGCAGAGCGCCCGGCGCGCCCCCACCCGACACCGCAGCCCCCATAGCGGGCCCGGACGTATTCCCATCGCCCATCAGTGCTGCAGACCCAGGCCGGCCGCCCGAATCCCCCACCGACGCCCTCAGGGGCAAGCAGGGGCCCCCAGGTGTGCCTGCTCCACTCACCCCCTGCACGCCATGCGCCACCACTCCTGGGATCCCCTGCAGACAGCAGAAAGCAGACCCCATCATGCCAGCCCCCAGAAACCCCTGCCGCCAGGGTGCGCAGCCAAACCAATGCCCCAAGCAATCTCACCTGCCCAGAGGACACACGCTGGTCAGCATCTCCACCACCAACATCAGCAAGGGGCCTGCCGCCCCAGGAAGCAGCCCTCTGCAGCGACCTCCTCCTCCTGTCTCTGCCAGGGCTCCTCTCCGGCCGGGACCTCCTCCCCACCTCCTCCAAACGAGACCCCTGAAGAGGGCGCACATCCAGCTGCCGACTCCCTCGCGGCCTCGAACCCCGCGCCCCAGCCGACACCTGGGCAGCCACGGGACTCCTGCTTCGCCTCCGGCTCCTCCCCCCTTCAGGGCTGAGACGCTCCGGCGGGAGCGCCCGCGTCTTCCGGACGGGCCTCCCAGACACAGCCAGCCTGCTCCCCGAAGCCCTCGCTTGTGAGGCAGCAGCCCGGAGCCGCAACTGCTCCCGCAGCCAGCACCCGCCGTCCTCCTCCGCCACGCGCCGCAGCTCCTCCATCAGGTCCGCCATAGCAGGTAAAAGGGGGAGAGAAGAAAACAAAAGAAACACTAACCTAACCTAGCCACCTAAACTACTCTGCTTACTTCTCTTTCTATCCCTCAACCTAAACTGCCTACACTTCCTTTACCCAACTACCCTATTTCCTACCCCTCCCCCTAACCTACCTCATTTCCTACCCTCCCCTTCTTCATGTCTCCCCTTCCTTATTAGTCCGGGGAGTTTCTTTACTATTGATTTAAAGGTAGAGGTGGAAGAGGGGAAAGAGAATGATGGGTGAGAAAATTAGACAAAATCCCCAATATAAGGGGATAGCCTTACATTGAGGATTTTTTCTTTTTTTTTCACACCCAAATTTTGAAAAGTTGGGGGGTCGCCTTCCAGTTGAGGTTTCCTATATCTGCACGTTCCTGTATATAGTAATCTCTAATGAAGTCTGCCTCAAGGTCACGCCTCCTCATAACAAACAATGGGCTTTAATAGACCTGAATGGATCAGAAAGGTCACTAGTTGTTATCAGATTGAAACAGCCTGAAAATGTAATAACTAGCTGGAGACAAAATCAGAGATCAAAAGCAGGCAAAAAACAGTAAATATAAACAACTGTCTGCTGTGTGAAGGAGACAAACCTAGGTAAGCCTTTAAATGGATAAAACATGAGTCCCTTATTCTTGATGTACAGTCAGGGCTGGATTTCCCAATAGGCAGAGTAGGCAACGGCGTAGCACTCCAAATATTGAGGGTGTCTCAGAAGTGCTGGCCACACCCACATTCTGAATTGTGGGTGTGGCCAGAGCAATATCAATGTCCCTGCACTAGTTTCATATCCTTTGCAGGCTATTATTTAACTCCTTAGATGCTAGAGAGATCCGCAATCTGTTGGAGATCTCTCTAGCAAGCAAGGGGTTAAAGCTTTTTTTACGTTCTTCCTTTTTTGTAGGCCAAGGGTATTTCTGAGGCATGAAACAATGGATGGAACTTGGTACTGACCTCGAAAATATGTGTAAATGGTATTCATATCACCCCTTAGATGTCTCTTCTTTTACCCCTTAAGGACCCATGACGCGCTATGACCATCTCCCGGTTTATATCTTTAAGGACCAGTGACGGTCATAGCATGTCACATACTCTTTTACCCCTACAAGAGCACTGTAAGTAAAAGTGGTGTTTGAAATTGACCACTCCAAGACTGGAGGGGTCTCTCTCAGACCCCAACATGGTGCGCCAGTACACGCAACAGGTCACGTGTACCGGCACGCCAGAAAGGTTCAAAGAGGTGCTTAACCCTTTCAGTGCTAGAGAGGTACGCACCGCATTGCTGTGCAATGCGTTGCTGACCCCTCTGGCACTCAAAGGGTTAAGGGAATGTATCTTCCCTGGACCACTGGTCCTTACGGGGTTAATGTAAACAAACCCAGTTTGGCTATTCTCTCTTTTAACTCAGATCCTCCCTTTATCAGTTTTGTTAGACGTCGCTGCACTTTATCCAGCTCAACAGTGTATGTTTTAAGAACTGGCACCCAAAATTGTACTCCATATTCTAGATGAGGCCTAACCAAGGATTTATACAGAGGTAGGATAATATTAGCATCCCTTGCTTCTACACCTCTTTTTATGCAGGCTAGTACCCTATTTGCTCTTGCAGCAGCTGAATGACTCTGCACACTGCTGTGAAGTCTATTATCACTCCTAAATCTTTCCCTAATGAGGATTCCTCAGGTTGTTTCCCCTTTAAAGTATATGTAGCAAGTGTGTTTCTATAGCCCAAATGCATAAATTTACATTTATCTGTAGTAAACCTTAACTTCCACTTTTCTGCCCATTCACTCAGTTTATCTAAATCCTTCTGCAGAGAAAAAACATCCAGCTCTGTATGTATTTCCTTACATAGCTTAATGTCATCGGCAAAAATTGAGACACTACTTTCAATTCCCACTTCTAGATCATTAATAAACAAATTAAAGGGATGGTAATACTTCAGTATTACAAATCCCTATATTAAAGCCCTAGTAAAAGAAACATTTTGCCCCCAGTGTCATCTCTCAAACCTTTATGGTTTGAGAGATGATCGCTTCTAAAGTTGTCCTCTCCCTCCCCCTTCCCTGTAGTCAGCATTTTAGCTGACTCAGGGAAATCTGGTCAGAGATCATCAGGCGGCTCTGCAGCAGAGCCGCGATCGCATTAACTAAAAAAAAACTTTCACTTTCAAGCCAAGCACACGTAAAAGACCATTTCAGTGAAAGTTTTTTTTTTTAGTTAACTCGATCAGGCTGTGCTGGAGAGCCGCCTGAAAGTCGTACGACTCTCTTCCTGCAGTCAGCTAAAATGCTGACTACGGGGAAGGGGGAGGGCAACTTTAGAAGTGTTCATCTCTCAAACCATAAAGGTTTGAGAGATGACACTGGGGGCAAAACGTTTCTTTTTACAAGGGCTTTAATATAGGGATTTGCAATACTGAAGTATTACTATCCCTTTAAAAAGCATTGGGCCCAGGACTGCACCCTGCGGCACCCCACTTACAACTAGAGACCAATTTGAAAATGTTCCATTTACAAAAACTCTCTGACATCTATCATTTAACCAGTTATCTATCCATACACAGATACCTCCCAAACTGAAGCATTTTAATTTATGCAGTAACCTGTTGTGAGGAACAGTGTCAAAGATTATTGCAAAATCCAAGTAAACTACATTAACAGCAATTCCCCTGTCCAATATACTTATCCTTTCTTAATATACAATTAAATTAGTTTGACATGATCTGTTGTTCCATGCAAGTTCCTACTAATAATATTGTTTGTCTTCATATAGTCCTGAAAAAGAATGTGTTTAAGATGTCAATTCCTCTGTCTCAGCTTTAAGAGGACCAATATCAAACTTAAACTTTTTGTTATTTATATACTTGTAGAATTGTTTAGGATTTTTCTTGCTCTCTTTTGTAATAATTCTTTTATTTTCAGTTTTAACTAGGTTAATTGCTTGTTTGCAGATGTTATTACATTCTTTATATTTTTTAACCCTATATTTGACCCTTCTGACATAAACACTTTAAAAGCTTGATTCTTATTTCTCACTAGCAACATGGGACAGCGTTGCCCGTCATGTTATGACCATTGGGCACACGTGTGTGAAATGCAGACACACTAATAAACACAGACATACGCAACACACAGGCAGACACATACCATACATCCCAAGTGTCCCTCTTTAGGAGGGACAGTCCCTCTTTGAGGGCCAAATCCCTCTGTCCCTCTTTCCCACCCTGTTGTCCCTCTTTTTAGGAGGTCAGACTGTGTGCAGGGCGGCTCCACCTATAGGCGAGGTAGGCGCCGGCCTAGGGCGCACACGTACTGGGGGCGCGGGCATGCAGCGGAGAAGAGCTGCGCCCACACACACCACGCCGGGAACCACAACACAATCAGGTCTGTGTTGCTACAGCGCTCCCTCATTGGGTCGGATCTTTAGTAATGCAGAGCGCGCTGGGAGTCATGATCTCCCGCCGCGCTCTGCATTACTGAAGAGAAGACTGCGCGGGAGCTACAGGTATGTGATGGGGGGCATAGTGAAGCTGAGGGGGCAAGTTGGAGCAGATGTGGGGCAAAGTGGAGATGATGGGGGCAAGTTGGAGCTGTTAGGGGAAAGCTGGAGCTGAGGGGGCATAGTGGAGCTGGTGGGGGCAAGTTGGAGATGATGGGGGCAAGTTGGAGCTGATGAGGGTCAAAGTGGAGCTGAGGGGGGGCAAGTTGGAGCTGAGGGGGGGGCAAGTGGAGCTGAGGGGGGGCAAAGTGGAGCTGGTGGGGCAAGTTGGAGCGGATGGGGACAAGTTGGAGCTGATAGTGGAAAGTTGGAGCTGAGAGGGCATAGTGGAGCTGGTGGGGGCAAGTTGGAGCGGATGGGGGGCAAAGTGGTGCTGATGGGGGTAAGTTGGAGAGGATGGGGGGCAAAGTGGAGCTGATGGGGGTAAGTTGGAGCTGAGGGGGCAAAGTGAAGCTGAGGGGGCAAAATGGAGCTGGTGGGGGCACGTTGGGGCTGATGGGGGCAAGTTGGAGTTGATAGGGGCAAAATGGAGCTGGTGGGCCAAAGTGAAGCTGATAAGGGGCAAGTTGGAGCTGGTGGGGGGCATCTCTTACAGGCATCTCCAGAACAGGGGCAGAGTGGCTCAGGGGGCAGAGAGAGGACAATCATGAAAAGAGGTTGGGTATAAGTAGGCAGGGTATAAAGGGGTGGGACACAAGGGGCGGAGCGAATGGGCGGCAAAATTAGGTTTTGCCTAGGGTGGCAAAAATCCTTGCACCAGCCCTGACTGTGTGGTGTGTATTACTTTGCTCTACAGCAATAAAGCAATAAACTTCAGTATATGTGTTTATACATTAGTCTGTGCAAATAAAATACTTTGGTCTTGAACTAAATCATTTATTCAGTTACATAAATAGCCAGTAATAGGTCATGAAATAACCTAAAAATTCTTACTAATGCCCTACCCACCAGCCACGCCCCAACAATATCACCTAAAACTACAGTGTCCCTCTTTGGCCATG
This sequence comes from Rhinophrynus dorsalis, assembly GCA_037306005.1. Classification (NCBI taxonomy): domain Eukaryota; kingdom Metazoa; phylum Chordata; class Amphibia; order Anura; family Rhinophrynidae; genus Rhinophrynus; species Rhinophrynus dorsalis. The sequence continues at coordinate 164,893,331 of CM074727.1, forward strand.
TGAAATGTTGGGAGGTATGCACATACACACAGTGAGCGGCAGAGACATGCAAAACACATGTACACACAGACACACTGGAGATGCACACATGGACACACATATGTAACAGAGATGTAGACACACAGACACGCAACATATATGAGCAGAAACACATGTGCTCATGAGTTGTGTACCCCTCTGGCACTCAAAGGGTTAAGGTATAGAGAGGCATGTCAGAGTTAAATAGCAGTGGGAAGTGTGTTCATACCTGGGAACACTGACTTGTGAAGTCCCTAGAGGGGACTGATGTGGTGCTGACGTGGAGAGACAAATGGGGCAATCTGGGTTAAAAGTGGGTGGGGCTTAATCACGAGTAGGGGGCGGGGCTTAACATAAATGTGGAAAAAGTGTTAGTAATAGGCTGGGGAAGGAGGAGAAGTGGGAGGGGAATGCAAGTTTACAGTGTGAGGGGTTTGAACACACTCCATGAGGGGTAAAACTTGATACAGAACCCTGTGGCAGTCAGTGGGTTAAGTGTGAATCTGATGGCTGTCTGTCCTGTGTCTTGCATGGCAAATGGTGACAGTGAAGAAGTAATTCAGCAATGAGGGCCTACCTTAACCCTTTGAGTGCCATTTTGTTCCCCTGGTGATGCAGCACCGTTCAGTGGCTTTACTACAGGTCCTGCTGAGGCCACTGGGAGTCAAGGTGAGTGTGTGTCAGCCATCTTTCTTTCTGGCTTTGTGTGTGTGTGTATGGGTGTTTGGTGCTGTGTGAGTGGGGCATGAGTGTGTAATACCTGTGAACTTTTACTTGTGGAGTCCCTCATGTGGTGCTGATGTGGAGAGAGCAATGGGGCAATCTGGGTTAAAAGGGGGCGGGGCTTAATCACGAGTAGGGGCGGGGCTTAACATAAATATGGAAAAGTGTTAGTAATAGGCTGGGGAAGGAGGAGAAGTGGGAGAGAAATGCAAGTTTACAGTGTGAGGGGTTTGAACACACTCCCTGAGGGGTAAAACTTGATACACAACCCTGTGGCAGTCAGTGGGTTAAGTGTGAATCTGATGGCTGTCTGTCCTGTGTCTTGCATGGCAAATGATGACAGTGAAGAAATAATTGAGCAATGAGGACCTACCTTAACCCTTTGAGTGCAATTTTTGTTCCTCTGGTGCTGCAGTACAGGTCCTGCTGAGGCCTCTGGGAGTCAGGGTGAGTGACTGTGTGTGTGTGTCAGCCATATGTATTTCTGGCTTTGTGTGGTGTATGTGGTGCTGTGTGTGTGAGTGGGGGCATGTCTGTTTGGTGCTGTGTAAGTGGGGCGTGTGTGTGGTGCTGTGTGAGTGGGGCATGTGTGTGTGTTTGTGTGGTGCTGTGTGAGTGGGGCATGTGTCTGTGGTGGTCTGTGTGTGTGAGTGGGGCATGTGTGTGTGTTTGTGTGGTGCTGTGTGAGTGGGGCATGTGTGTTTGTCTGTGGTGTAGGAGCAAGTGGCGGCCATATTGTTTTTTTCTGACTTTGATAGTGGTGGGCGGGCTGCATAGTGGGGGCGGGCCAACTCCCTGCATGATTGAATCACCCAATAGGAGTAGTAACTCCTGCTTTATGCCTCCCCTGGGTGTGTTTTGGCAGGCACAAAGTCTTCTTTTATATATATAGATTTCTCTGCAAACGTCTTTATTAAGCCACATTGGTCTTACTTTGCTCCTCTTTTACTTATTCTCCAATGGTATATATTGACACGCATGTGCTTTTCCATATCTCCTCCACTCACATAGTCCATGGCATAGCATAATCTGATGGTTGTCTGAAAGCAGCAGTTCAGGACAATTAAGAATGGACAGTGCCGTGCTGTCAAGGTTTTGCTGAGCTGCTCCCTTTCTGCCTATTGATTCTGCTGTCTGAGCTAATCTAGTGCTCTGTTATCCACTGCTGCTGTCTTCTGACTTTCTGGCTCAGGCTGAATTAACTGACCTCTCTGATTACTCACCTGACTGTTATCAGGCAACCCTCCCAGGCTATTTAAAGCAGCTTGGCTCACTTCCCCATTGTCCTGGTCGTTGTTTGCTGATCTGTTGCTGCTGGCTGCTGTGCATTTTCCTGTGTTCCTGCTTGCTATGTTCCAGACCACTTGGCTTGTTCCAGACTTCACTCACTTCTGTGCTTCTGACCCTCAGCTTGTTCCTGACATCGCAGACTTCTGGTTTCCTGACTCTGGCTCAGCTGAATACCTGTCTTGATTCCTGACCCTGGCGTGTCTTTTGGTTTATGCTCTTGGCACATGCTTTTGGGTTTTGTTACACTATAAAAGTGTATTGCATTTTACCTTTTTTGTGTCTTGTCTGGTCCCTGGTCCTGAACTCAGGAGACGCAGACAAGGCAGGGTATCTGCTGTGACCTTGCCCCACATATCCGGGTAACGGCCGCACCTAGGGTCCTGTAGGTGACAGACCTTAGGTGGCGTTTCAGTGTCCCCAGATATCAATCCGGATAAACCACTAGTCTCCGTTGGGCTCTCTTGGGGCAAAAGTTCCATTACTTCAGAGGCACTTATTGACTCCGGTGCAACGGGCCTCTTTATTGATAGTGACTTCACCCAGAAGCACTCCATTCCATTGCAGCTCCGTACCACTCCACTTCCCCTTGAGGCGATTGATGGTAGACCCATACAGCCACTGCAGGTTACCCACGAAACCACTCCTTTCTCTATGGCTGTAAGGGCTCTACATCACAAAACCTTACAATTCCAGGTGATCCACTCTCCTCTCTATCCTGTGATCCTGGGTTATACGTGGTTGCGCAAACATAATCTTACAGTCGATTGGGTAAGGGCTGAAGTCATGGCATGGTCACCCAACTGTTCCAAGACATGCCTAGTAAAAGTGGGGAGGGTGCTAACCACATCCTCGGTCTCTTTGCTGCCTGAAGAGTACCAAGAGTTCCATGATCTGTTCGATAAGGGCTGGGCTGGTGAGCTCCCACCTCACCGTCCATACAATTGTACCATTGAATTACAACCGGGTACCATACCTCCTCGAGGTCGAGTCTACCATCTTTCTGTCACGGAGAATAAGGCTATGGAGGAGTATGTTGCGAATGCGCTGTCCTGGGGGTTTATGCGCAAGTCCTCCTCTCCTGCCGGGGCCGGATTCTTCTTCGTGAAGAAAAAAAATGGTGAACTGAGACCCTGTACTAAATACAGGGGACTCAATCATATCACAATTAAAAACGCCTACCCTATTCCGCTGGTTACTGAGCTATTCGACTGATTGAAAGGGTCTAAGGTATTCACTAAGCTCAACCTGCGAGGGGCGTATAATTTGGTACGGATAAAGGAGGGCCATGAATGGAAAACCGCATTTAACACCAGGAGCAGGCATTACGAATAACTCATAATGTCCTTCGGTCTCTGCAATGCTTCTGCGGTTTTCCAACAGGACATGCTCCAACAGTGCATGGTGGTATACTTAGATGACATTCTGGTCCATTCCTCCTCCGTGGAAAGTCACCACGCAATGCGCTGCGTACCCCTCTGGCACTCAAAGGGATTACGTTTTGTTACAGCAACAAGGACAGCCAGTTTTACTCATTAATACAAGGATTATGGTGAAGAAAATGTTAAAGCAGAACTATCACCCCAAATAAAGTCCCCTGCCAAATAAGTAGTCATATAGCGATAAGCTTAGAAATAGTAGTATTATCCAGCAAAAGTACAGTGTTATTAAGAAATCCTACTTCATCTGAGACTGATGGGCAGGCTTCTTGTTCTAGAGGCATCTGTGCTCCTGCACCATCAGTCACTTCCTGTTACCTTAAGGTACAATGCAGCGCCTCCTAGAGGAGACCAGGATGGACAGCGCAAGCGTGTAGATGTCTCTAAGCCAAGATGTCTGCGCTAATGCTTGCCTGTTTGTCTTAATCAAGTAGGATTTCTTAAGAACGCTGTACTTATGGTGGATAATAGTACTATTTCTATGCTTATTGCTATACGAATAATTATTGGGTGGGGCTTTATTTGGGGTGATAGTTTCACTTTAAAATAAGAGCCAGAAATAAAAGCTGTGGCCTGTTTTCCTCTAGTTATATGTTTGGATTGATTCTGATGATTACTCTATTTACCTCTGACATGAACTCCATGGTTATTTGTTATGTAAGAAAGTGGGAGGTAAGTAAAATGCAAAAAATAAAACCGAAGATTTATTTTCTTCTTACGGACCAATTATATTAGTTTATACAAATGTTACAATTAGAATCAAGACAAACAGAGGGGGCAGGGTTTTCCTTATGATCAGGGCCGGATTTGCAATAAGGCGGAGTAGGCACCTGCCTACAGGCGCATCCCACAGAGGGGCACCTGTCATTGGGATAGTTTTTTGGCTTCCTGTTTTTATTTTATATTAGCCTCGAAGTCACCCCCCCACACACTTGGAGCCCGCAACAACATGGAGAGGAGAGGTCTGCTCCAAAGACCTGTAGCTACTGAGCTCCCTCGTCGCTGTCGGCTCTTTAGTAATAATGCAGAGCGCTTGGAGATGACATCATCTCCCAGCGCTCTGCATTACAGACCGCGCGGGAGCTCCAGCAGCTACAGCTCTGTGCCAAAGGAGTCACATCCCTCTCCTCTCCAGCGTGGTAGGAAACGGGGGTCAATATTGAGATGTTGGGGGCAATGTGAGGGGCAATATGGACATGATGGGAGCAATGTGAGGTGATATGGAGATGATGGGGGCAATGTGAGGGGATATGGAGATGATGGGGGCAATGTGAGGGGATATGGACATGATGGGGCCAATGTGAGGTGATATGGACATGATGGGGGCAATGTGAGGTGATATGGACATGATGGGGGCAATGTGAGGGGAAATATGGATATGATGGGGGCAATGTGAGGGGATATGGACATGATGGGGGCAATGTGAGTGGCAATATGGAGATGATGGGGGCAAGTTGGATCTGATGGTGGGCAATATGGAGATGATGGGGCAATGTGAGGGCAATATAGAAATGATGGGGGGCACCTTGGAGCTGATGGTGGGCAATGTGAGTGGCAATATGGAGCTGATGGGGGGCAATATGGAGCTGATAAGCATTGTGGAGGTGTCCAGTGGAGATGGCAAATCAGGGGGAGGTGGGGGGCGCTTCAGAATTCTGTGCCTACAGGCTCCTGAGATGTAAATCCAGCCCTGCTTATGATCACAGTAAGAAGATTGTCCCTTGCTGTGAGCTGTCTGGTCTGTGGACCAGATTCCACATCTGAGGGGAAGTGACTTACACTAAGTAAAAGAGGCGCGGGGGGGACTTTATCATTCAATTACTCTTGAACTACAACAGTACTGAAATAACTCTCCATGGCCCAAATACTATGTAGATTAATTGGAGCTGCTGTTTTTGTGAAACATTACTATCAAATTAAAGAAGTGGCTTTTAATCAATAATGGTCCCCACCATGATGAATAGACAAAATGTCATTTATGTGACACTTGTACACTTGTGCAACATATATCTGTACTTAAAGGGATAGTAATACTTAAAATGTAAAAAAAATATGTTGTAGGGTTTATCCCCCTGAGTAAAACAAGAGTACTCCCACTGCTGAAAGGTGTTTCATTCAAAAGTTATTAATTTTCAAAGTTGAATTTTTTAGGTGCAATATCACAGTGGTCTGAAATTGTACAGTGGCACTGTTGCTACACCATCCTATGGACAGCTCTGGTCCCGGGACCATAAATCTCCATAGGATGGTGTAGCAACAGCGCCACTGTACAATTTCAGGCCACTGTGATATTGCACCTAAAAAATTCAACTTTTCAAATTTGAAAATTAATAACTTTTGAATGAAACACCTTTCAGTAGTGGGAGTGCTCTTGTTTTACTCAGGGGAATAAACCCTAGAACATATTTTTTTTTACATTTTAAGTATTACTATCCCTTTAAAGGGGAAGTAACACTCCTAATAACCCCCACACTCACACACACTTACCTTACTATGGGCAGAAAACCCTACTGTTCCCTATCAATTCTTCCTTTGCTCCTTGATTCAAGAGAAAAAAATCTTCACTCGGCCCTCAAAGTTGTGTTCATGGGGGAGAACATGACAGTTGCTGTTTTTTTTTGTATTTTTTCTCTCAAATGCATTGCACACTCCTCTGGTCCTTAAAGGGTTAACATTTCCATGTGTGCTGGGCGACATTTGTGTCCTGTGGCCCTGCTAACAACTGTCAAATCCACCTCCATCAGGACATCAACAGGGGTGTTTTTGGCATGGGCTGGACTTGATGGACACATGTCTTTTTTCAGACATCTACTATGTCACTATGTTACTATGACATCCAGGACTAATGTTATCTTTTGAATCACAGAACAAGTAAAATATTCAGAGGGGTCATTAGTATTTTGTGCCCATAGTAAGGTAACTGAGTATGTGTTTGTGTGGGGGATAATTAAGAGTGTTCCTCCCCCTTTAATCTAATTATGGGGTAACCTATATTTGGACCTGTTGCTGATGAGTTCTACAACTCCATTCATCACCATTGGCTGGCTGGTTGTGGTCGTTGCCAGGAGCTGAAGGTCCACAAGTTGACTGACTCTGACGTGAAAGGAAATGCTGAGTATTTATTACAAAGAACAATTGTTATTTTAGATTCAATGTGACTTTTCCAATCAATGACATAGTTTCTTTATTTCACTGTGGTCCAACAACAAAGACTGACTTATGGCTACAGAAAGCCCAATGACAAGGAACAAATGGCCAGGTTACTGTGATACATTTATGGACGAGATGACACATACACAAAGCCATGTGTTGTTCTCATTCTAATAAAGCCAAAATAGCAATACAGAGCTGTTTAACCCCTTGGATGCTAGAGATGTGTCTAACGCATTGCAAAGCAATGGGATGGATTCCTCTTTAGCACCCAATGGGTTAAAATATATTTGTTGAATTCATTTTGCAATTTCTGTAAGATTCAAAACAAAATTCTGAATTGAAATAAAAATGGTTCTAGAATCCATGGGGTTAAACACTCAGGATGTGACAATGTTTGGTTCACAGATGGTGTCAGGGATCGCCTGTACTAAAAATAACATTTCCCCGCTCCAGGCAATTTCATTCTGGGAGGAAACCAATGTGTGAAATGGGAGGGTATCTGCTGTAATATGTGATGATCAGGAGGGGAAGTTTGGCTCTGATGCTGCTACATGCTTGTTGTGTTTACTCAGCCTATATCTGGATAAATGGATTAGGCCTTTGTAGATTTCAAATAACACTAAGAAATCATAATGGTATGATGTAACATATATATTATATATACACACTTGGGCAGCACATTCCTTACATGTAAAAATAAAGTAAGACAATTGTCTTGGTGCTACATAAATATAATAAAAAGATAAGGAATTATTGGGAGAAAACCCCCAAAAATAGGCTCTCATAAGGACTATATAATGCAGAAAATAAATGTACTGTTGACGTTTCAGCCCCTCAGAGGGCCTTCCTCAAGACAAACAAAACATTGCAAAATGGTGTTAGGGTATTTAAGATATATATATCAAAATGTAAAGTAAAGCACTGCTTCTCGAACTAATAAATATACATTAAAGTTTGGGTTCACTTAGAAATGTCCTCATTTTTCGAACCCCTTAAGGACCCATGACGGTCCAGGACCATCATGGTTTGATTTCCGTTAAAGACCCATGACGGTCCTGGACCTTTATGGAATTCCGGGCTCCCCACGTGCCTGCACTCCGTTCAGGGAGTCCGGAATTGGATTCAAGGAAAAAAAAAAAAAAAAAAGTCTGTGGTCCTTAAGTGAAGGCCTCGTGTGTGCGCGGCCAGTCCTTAAGGGGTTAAAGAAAAGCAGTGTGGCTTTAACTATCACTACATTAGGAAAGGTTTGGGGGGCAATATTATGAAGGCGATAGTTCCACTATAAAGGGACAGTATTGTCAAAATATTAAACAAGCGAATATTGTAGCTATTAAAAAATGAAACTAAATGCCCAAAGTCTCAACTCTTTGTCGTGAAAGTTCCCCCCTCCCTCCCCTTTCCCTGACATCAGCGCTCTAGCTGACTGCATGGGAATCCGGCCCCGGGACCAGCAGAAGCTCTTCAGCAGAGGCGAGATTGCGATCTTGAAAAATAACTAATTCATTGGAACGGACTTCAAAGTGTGCTTTGAACTTTCACAGCGAATATCTCTCAAACCATTAAGGATTGAGAGATAGGACCTTGGGCATTTAGTTTCATTTTTTAACAGCTACAATAGTCACTTTTTTAATATTTTTGACAATACTGTTCCTTTAAGTTTACAGGCATACTTTAGGAGTGTCAGGGAATAGCTCCCTAATGCAGTATAATTTATTAATATTTTTTTTCCTCACCTAGAACGCACAGTACCTTTACACTCTGTCAAGATACACATACATTTGGGCGAGATGTTCAGAAAGTGGCGCTAACTGAAATTGTCTGTAATCAGAATAAAAAAGTTCTTACACAGTGATCCGTCAATTCTCAGACATGTTTCCTTCATTTTTTGCATCCAATTCCGTCATCTCTGTCAAAGGGAAAAAGCTGTCTCAAACCTGGGTGTGGTTTAATCTTCTGTCATAATGTAAGGTATTTTCAGAAAAAAATATTTGTTTAAACGTAATTTTTTTGTCTGATTAACGTCATTTTTTCCTGGCATAATAAAAATGGTCTAAACTTGCAGAAGAAAAATATGTTTCAAAGACAAAAAAATGCCTTTGTTTCTTTGAAGATTTTCGTTTCAAAGACAAAATCAAAGACAATTTCAAAGACAAATCAAAGATCAGAAATTTTAATGGCAATGTTCAATGAGATCTTCTTACAGTCATTTTTAATTCTTTAGATGAATTTTCAAATGTGACGGATTTACTTTTGAAAATATTGTCCTTCTTTTACCACCAACTCATGATCCGACAAGTTTTTCATTATGACGACTTTTTGAACATCTCGCGTGTTATATCCAAGAACGTTACAGCATCTTGCATTTTAACAATTGAGATTAGCTTCTACAAATTTACCAAGACCTAATCTTCTTATCCAGATAAAGGCACAGTGAACACAACAATAAAACAGAACTAGCTACCCCTTCCTGATTTCCATATACTATAACATATTCCCACTGATTTCCCCGGCTCCAGCCTGCCAAAAAGCAGCACATTCAATAGTATCTATCTTAAACACTTTTGGCACCCAAAGGGTTAAGGGCTATAACCATACCTAGGAGCTTCCGAAAAGGAGTTGACACTGAGATTTTAAAAATATGAATCCTTAAAGTTACCCAAAAAGCTGTACTCTAGGTGAGAAGTCCCCACTTGCTTTAATGAGAGGTGTTCTAATCAGTTCTCAATGAGCCCTTAACATACTATAATATAACCCTTTGAGTGCCAGAGGAGTATGCAACGCATTGCGAAGCAATGCACTGCAGACCCCTCTGGCACTCAAAAGCTTATCAAATATATCAGTGAATGAACACAAATAATCATACCTGGGAACTCACAAGGTTTAACCCCGAGACTCAGGGTTTGACCCAGATCTGTGTCTCAGAGGGAAGGGCCAAATTCTCAGGATGAGAGATTCCGGTGACACCTATTATATGATCATTCCTTGGAACTCTCTGGTTTCACCCCGGGGACTCCGGATTTCACAGTGAATTACCGGGTCTCCGGGGCAGTCTCTCAATCTCCGGGTGGGCAGAGTTTCAGTAGAAACTCTGCCCACTTGTTCTCTATCCCGCCCCAGGTCCTCCCACTCCCCGCCCTCTTTCCCTCGTTCAACATATATCGTTCAACGTATATTCTGTCCTTTTTTTATTTTGTCCCGCCCTCCCCCTCACGACTAAGCCCCGCCCCTTTTATGACGTGAATCTCATCATTTCCCTCCCTGATCAGTGCTGGCAGGGCTGCCCTCCGGGTAGCCTTGCCTGTCAAGTTCACAGGTATGTATATGATCCCCACTAATTTATTGCTTCTTTATCCTCTAAATTGGTGCTATTCCTATCTGCAGGGCACAGGAACAAGTCATGTTTGTACTGACTGTGTTCAAGAAATCCCCCCCCCCCAAAAAAAGAGAAGTGGGGGCATGTAAAAGGGAAGGTTGGGAAAAGGTGTGGTTAAAGGGACAAAAAAAAGCTTAAGAAGGCTCAGAGACAGGTAGTCGGAGGCAGTGTGGAGAAGAAAGCGGTGGAATTGGTACAGAGTCCCCACCTTCCCTCCTGTTTGTTTCATAGGAGGGGCTGGGGGTTGGTTGCAGGAGTATGGAATGGTTTTGGGGTGTGTTAAAATTATAACGATAAATAATTAAACATGGGTCCTTAGGGTGTAACTTTACGGAAGTTTGCCCCGAACTTAGGTTGTGGGTTGGTTTATGTTACCCACTGCAGCTGACTCGGTCTGGCACAAGTGGGGTAATTGGTTTACTTTGTTTGTGGAGGTTGGTGGTAATTGGTGGTAAGTGTTAAACATGAGCCTGTTCGATTTTGGCAATCTGAAGGCTAATAGGATAAGTTATATGTTATTAACAAACGCATGTAAATGAGATATGTTTGTTGATTAATGCTAATAAAGCTTGGCCTGTTCAATCCATCAGTGGTGCGGTGTCCACTCTTATACTCTATACCATTTACATGCAGGGAGATAATATTATTTCAGTGGAACTCTCAGGGTTTTGACTCAGATCTCAGGGTGAAGGGATAAATTCTCAGGGCAAGAGAGTTCTGTGTTATCTACTAAATGATTTGCCCCAATTAAATGGCTCTTTAGTTTCTAAATTGGCAGAGGGAGATGTCCTGCTTGTCTTGTCTGTGCTTGGGTGGTGAGATCTCTAACTTGTAACATGTTACAGGTTCCCTGTGGACTGACTGAAGTCCCTCTGGATTAGAGCAAGAAGGATCATATTGCATAAAATCTACTCAATGGGAAACTGTAATGGTTAATATTTAAAAATCTCAGGATCTGCTCATTTTGAAAGTTCCCAGGCAATGTGTTGTATACCTCGACGGCACTCAAAGGGTTACACCATTTTCAGAGAAAGTGATCTACACATTATTCCCTTTTGCAGGTTAAATATTTTAGAGCCTTCATTCTGCGAAGTTCTAATGCGATTTCTAAAATGAGAAAAACGAGTATTATTAACAACGCAGCAAAAAATGTATCTCCTATTAAGTATGGCCTAATCTTTCCGCACCTTCCTCCCTCCCCTTATATTTTTGCATGTCAGATGGAGAGACACTTACTATTTACTCTGTCAAACAAAACCCAGCTACCCTGCTAAGCCTGAGCAGATATGCAAATTGATTTAGTGCAGCTGAGAACAGAGATATACGCCATCACAGCTTCTCCAAACACACAGAGAGATACATCTGCTCTTAAAGCAACAGATGTTATGACAGTCAATCTTATAAACGTAACGTACCAGCTATTAACACTTTGAGTGCCAGACACGTATTCAACACTGATGCCCCATAAAAAATTCTTCTTGTTTTGTAGAATTTAAAAAAAAAAAAATTGTGGTACAAATCCTCTCTCTCAAACCTTTACGGTTTGAGAGATATGCGCATGTAAAGTTCCTCCCTTCTCCTGACGTCAGTGCTGTGCTGACAGCAGGAGATCCCGATCCTGGGACCAGCGGGCGGCTCTTCAGCAGAGCCAAAATCTCGTTATTTAAAAATAATTACTTCGTTGGAAAGGTCTACAAAGTGTGCCTGGTTTGCAAGCACACTTTGAAGACCGTTCCAATTAAGTAGTTCTTTTTAAATAACGAGATTTTGGCTCTGCTGAAGAGCTTTCTCTAGTCCGCCGACTCGAATCTCTTGCTGTCAGCTTAACAGTTGACATCAGGAAAAGGGAAACTTTAGTTGTGAATATCTCTCAAACCATAAAGGTTTGAGAGATAGGATTTGTGCCACATATTTTGTAGAGTTGAAAAAAATAAATTAAGAAGATTTTTTTATGCGACATTAGTGTCCCTTTAAGGGGAATCTGTTGCCATTTTTTTAAAATAACCCTCTCTTACCTTTACACCCATTTCTTAATACTGTAGTGTTGTTTTCTGTTTTAAAACTGAGCTGGTGTGCATTAAATACTAGGCTTTTGAATGACCTATTGGAAGTAATGTACAAATAATATTTCAAGCAAAAAACGCCAGTTTACATACCAGTAGTGATGATCGAGCACCCCAATGCTCGGGTGTTCGGGTGCTCTGACCGAGCGCCCCCGGAGGCTCGAGTGCTCGGCCGAGCACCCGAGCCCCATTGAAGTCAATGGGAGGACTCGAGCATTACACCAGGCACCCCCTGCTCTGATGAGGGGAGGGTGCCTGGTCCATAGGAATAGGGCAGAAAATGATGGAAACACCACAGAAATGGTTCAGGGACAGCATAGGCAGGATGTCTGGATGCATCTTGGACTCCAACATCGCTGCTGGGAACGATCTTTCGCCCGTAGTACGCCATTTTTACAGACTGACCGTAAAACACACAAAAAGGCAGATAAAAACGACTTTAGGTGAAAAATTGTTACCAAACAGTATTTGCTGTATATTTACTTGTATATCATCTGCAAATTCTGCAAAAAATTTCATCGATTTTTCTGAACTGGGGCCATGATTAAGAGGGAAACGTGCGCAGAGGCAAATTCTCCCAAAAATGTACTCGATTTTTCTGAACTGAGGCCATGATTAAGAGGGAAACGTGCGCAGAGGCAAATTCTCCCAAAAATGTCCTCGATTTTTCTGAACTGGGGCCATGATTAAGAGGGAAACGTGCGCTGAGCGGACCATCTAAAACATTATGGGTGAGGGTCTGCTGCGGAGCTGACCATCCTAAACATTATATGCGAAGGCCCGCTAGTGAGCTGACGCTATAAAACATTATATGAGAGGGCCCGCTACAGAGCTGACCCGATAAAACATTATATGAGAAGGCCCGCTGGTGAGCTGACCTATACAAAAATTGTCAAACAGCGCCCGCTGGTGAGCTGGCCCTATATAAAAATTATATCACAGGGCCCGCTGGTGAGCTGGCCCTATATAAAAATTATATCCCAGGGTATATGGAAGAGAGTCAACCATATACCCATTTTTTGGGTGGAAGGGGTGAATGGGAATACAGAGTTTTCCCATCATTGTAAATAACATATATAAAGTGACTTTATGTTCCCCCGGGGCTTTCCTCCAGTGGAGTGGAGAAGTCAGGGGAAATCCAGGCCTTGTTCATTTTTATAAGTGTCAACCTATCAGCATTTTCGGTGGAAAGGCGGATACGCTTATCTGTTATGATGCCACCAGCAGCACTAAATACCCGCTCAGACAGAACGCTGGCGGCAGGGCAGGCCAGCACCTCCAAGGCGTAGAGTGCCAGTTCATACCACGTGTCCAGCTTGGACACCCAGTAGTTGTAAGGCACAGAGGGATCATTGAGGACGCTGACACGGTCTGCTACGTACTCCTTCACCATCTTCCAAAACTTTTCCCTCCTTGTGACACTAGGCTGCGCATCAGGGTGAGGGTGCTGGTGGGGTGTCATGAAGGTGTCCCACACCTTGGAGAGTGTTGCCCTGCCTTTGTCGGAACTGCTGTGTGCTCCCCTTTTCTCCCCTTCTCGGTTGGCCAAGGTAGCACGTACTCTGCTGCCAGCGTTGTCAGATGGAAAATTTTGGAGCAATTTTTCAACAAGAACCTTCTGGTATTGCACCATTTTGCTTGTCCTCTCCACCGAAGGAATGAGAGATGAGAAATTCTCTTTGTAGCGGGGGTCCAGAAGGGTGAACACCCAGTAATCCGTGTTGTCTAAAATGCGTATAACGCGTGGGTCACGGGAAAGGCAGCCTAACATAAAGTCAGCCATGTGTGCCAGAGTACCAACAGGCAAGATTTCGCTGTCCTCACCAGGAGGATGACTCTCAATCTCCTCATCCTCTTCCTCCTCTTCTGCCCACCCACGCTGAAGAGATGGAACTAAAGTTCCATGGCTACCCTCTGTAGCGGAGGCAACCGTGTCTTTCTCCTCCTCCTCCTCCTCCTCCGCCTCCTCCAATTGTCGCTGAGAAGACGAAGTGAGGGTGCTCTGGCTATCACCTTGTGTAAGCTCTTCCTCTCGCATTTCCACCTCTTCCACATGCAAAGCGTCGGTTTTAATTGTGAGCAGCGAGCGTTTCAGTAGACACAGAAGTGGGATGGTTACACTGATAATAGCGTTATCGCCGCTCACCATCTGTGTCGATTCCTCAAAATTGCGTAAAACCTCACAGAGGTCTGACATCCATTCCCACTCCTCACTTCTGATTAGAGGAAGTTGAACGGAGAGGACACGACCGTGTAACAGCTGGTACTCCACTACTGCCCTCTGCTGCTCACAAAGCCGGGCCAACATGTGGAAGGTGGAGTTCCAGCGCGTGCTCACGTCACACAGCAGCCGGTGAGCTGGCAATTGTAAGCGCTGCTGCAGCTTCAACAGGCCGGCTGAAGCTGTAGATGACTTACGGAAATGTGCACACACGCGGCGCACCTTGGTCAAGAGATCATGCAAATTGGGGTAGGTTTTTAGAAATCGCTGAACCACTAAATTAAATACATGCGCTAGGCATGGTACGTGTGTGAGCTTGCCGAGCTCCAAAGCCGCCACCAAGTTACGCCCATTATCACACACAACCATGCCTGGTTGCAGGTTGAGTGGCGAGAGCCACTGCTCGGTCTGGTGACTAATCCCCTGCAACAGCTCTGAGGCCGTGTGCTGTTTGTCCCCAAGGCAGATCAGCTTCAGCACGGCCTGTTGACGCTTCCCCACTGCAGTGCTACACTGCTTCCAGCTACCGGCTGATGGGTGAGTGGCGCTGCGCGCAGAGAATTCGGAGGTGGAAACGGAGGAGGAGGAGCCAATAACGTAGGTGCTGGCGGAAACCCTGATGGAGGTAGGGCCCGCAATCCTCGGCGTGGGTAGCACCTGTGCCATCCCAGGGTCCGAGTCGCTCCCAGCCTCCACGACATTCACCCAGTGTGCCGTCAGGGAAATGTAGCGTCCCTGGCCACAAGCACTTGTCCATGTGTCAGTCGTTAAGTGGACCTTCCCAGTAACTGCGTTGGTCAGGGCACGGGTGATGTTACGGGACACATGGTGGTGTAAGGTGGGGACGGCACACCGGGAAAAGTAGTGGTGGCTGGGGACTGCGTACCGAGGGACAGCTGCTGCCATCAGGCTGCGGAAGGACTCAGTCTCCACAAGCCTAAATGGCAGCATTTCGATGGGCGGTAATTTGGAAAGGTGTGAGGTTAGTGCTATGGCCTGTGGGTGGGTGGCTGGGTATTTTCGCTTGCGCTCAAATGCCTGGGGTAACGACATTTGGACGCTGCGCTGGGACAGGGAAGTGGATGTGGTCGCTGATGGTGCTTCAGATGGTACAGGTGCAGGGCGGGAGGTATGCGGGCCTGCGCCTTCGACAGGCGATTGGCCGGCACCGAAAACAGGGGAAGAGGAGGCAGTGGTGTGGCCTGCAGACACAGATTGGCGATCCGGGCGTTCCTCCCACTTATTACGGTGCTTGGATGCCATGTGTCGGATCATGCTGGTGGTGGTGAGGTTTCTAGTGTTCATGCCTCGGCTCATTCTGGTGTGGCACAGGTTGCAAACTACAATTCTTTTGTCGTCCGCACTTTCCTTAAAAAAACGCCATACCGCGGAACACCTACCCCTTGGCAAGGGAGATTTACGCAAGGAGGTGCTCCGTGGAACATTTGCGGGCCGGTTTGGTGCGGTCCATCTTCTTTCTGTAGCCACACCACTGCCTCTTCCAGCCTGTTGCGGTGCTGCAGATGGCTCACCCTCAGGACTGCTGTCATCGCTCGGCTCTACGCCTTCCCAGGTGGGGTCAGTCACCTCATCGTCCACCAAGTCCTCCTCCACTTCCTCACTCTGATCATCCTCCTCATGTCTTGATCCCACCACATACTCAGTCATTGACAACTGTATATCATCCTCCTCATCAAGGTCTTGAGACAGTAATAGTGGTTGATTTAATGGCAACTGTGTCTCATCATCATCATCATCCACTTCCTTTGACCTTAAATGCCGTTCACCTCTGTCATCTTCTTGTGATTGGGTACCCTCTAGAGGTTGTGAATCAGGGCACAAGATGTCATGTTCCTCTGCAAGCGTGCTTGGAGAGAGGTTCAAATTAAGGATTGGTGATGAGACGAGCTCCTCACTATATCCCAGTGTGGGATCACTTCTTTGACCAGATCCTCTATGGTGGGAGGAAGGATGATCAGGGTGAGGATTATGTTGACCAGACTCTTGGCTACTGAGAGTGGACTTGGTGGAAGACAGGCTGGTGCTTAACCGACTGGAAGCAGTATCAGCTGACATCCAACCGACCACCTGTTCGCAGTGGTCGGACCTCGAGAGTGATGTCCTGCGACGCCCTGTAAACTGAGACATGAAGCTAGGTATGGTGGATGTCTTTCTGTCTTGTGCTCTGGCACCAGGCACAGTTTCTACGCGTCCTGACCCGCGCCCTGAACTATCAGGATCACGTCCACTTCCCCGTCCCTTTTTACCCGCCTTCTTCATATTACACGGAATATGTGCTGCAAATCTGCAACTTTGCACAGTAAACAGAATGTTCTCCTAATATGCAACTTTGCACACTAAACAGAATGTGCTTCTTATCTGCGGCTACGCACAGTGAATGGAATATGTGACTTTGATATTTTACAGTTTGCACAGTTAACAGAATGTTCTCCTAATATGCAACTTTGCACACTAAACAGAATGTGCTTCTTAACTGCGGCTCGGCACAGTGAATGGAATATGTGACTTTGATATTTTACAGTTTGCACAGTTAACAGAATGTTCTCCTAATACGCAACTTTGCACACTAAACAGAATGTGCTTCTTATCTGCGGCTACGCACAGTGAATGGAATATGTGACTTTGATATTTTACACTTTGCACAGTTAACAGAATGTTCTCCTAATACGCAACTTTGTACACTAAACAGAATGTGCTTCTTATCTGCGGCTACGCACAGTGAATGGAATATGTGACTTTGATATTTTACAGTTTGCACAGTTAACAGAATGTTCTCCTAATATGCAACTTTGCACACTAAACAGAATGTGCTTCTTAACTGCGGCTCGGCACAGTGAATGGAATATGTGACTTTGATATTTTACAGTTTGCACAGTTAACAGAATGTTCTCCTAATATGCAACTTTGCACACTAAACAGAATGTGCTTCTTAACTGCGGCTCGGCACAGTGAATGGAATATGTGACTTTGATATTTTACAGTTTGCACAGTTAACAGAATGTTCTCCTAATATGCAACTTTGCACACTAAACAGAATGTGCTTCTTAACTGCGGCTCGGCACAGTGAATGGAATATGTGACTTTGATATTTTACACTTTGCACAGTTAACAGAATGTTCTCCTAATATGCAACTTTGCACACTAAACAGAATGTGCTTCTTAACTGCGGCTCGGCACAGTGAATGGAATATGTGACTTTGATATTTTACACTTTGCACAGTTAACAGAATGTTCTCCTAATATGCAACTTTGCACACTAAACAGAATGTGCTTCTTAACTGCGGCTCGGCACAGTGAATGGAATATGTGACTTTGATATTTTACACTTTGCACAGTTAACAGAATGTTCTCCTAATATGCAACTTTGCACACTAAACAGAATGTGCTTCTTATCTGCGGCTACGCACAGTGAATGGAATATGTGACTTTGATATTTTACACTTTGCACACTAAACAGAATGTGCTGCTAATCTGAAACTTTGCACACTAAAAAGAATGTGCTGCTAATCTGCAACTTTGCACACTGAACAGAATGTGCTCTAATCTGCAACTTTGCACACTAAAAAGAATGTGCTGCTAATCTGCAACTTTGCACACTGAACAGAATGTGCTCTAATCTGCAACTTTGCACACTAAACAGAATGTGCTGCTAATCTGCGGCTAGGCACAGTGAACAGAATATGTGAAGTTTTTTTTTTTATATCTCTGCCCCCCCAAACAAAATAAACTGCTGCCCCCACACACAGTAGTCCTAAAAAGGACTTTTGGGTCTTTTTTTTTACAAATTCGCTTTTCTTCTCCCTACACTGACTTTCCCTTCCTATCCTCATCTCTCCCTGGCTAAGACTGAGCCGAACTCGCTGGTCAGGTGCTATACAGCACCCGATCACGGGTTCTGGCCAGCCAATCAGTGTAATGCCAGCAGCCAACATGGCTGCTGGCATTACACTGATGTCAGAGCCTCCCTGCACGTTTATTGGCTGCGCAGCAGCCGCGAAACGTGCGGGGAGGAGACCCGAACATGGCGGGCGAGCACATGCGGTACTCGTACGAGTACCGCCATGTGCCGAGCAGAGCGATGCTCGAGCCGAACCGAGCTTCGGCCGAGCATGCTCGCTCATCACTACATACCAGGCATCTTCCGAGGAGACTCTGTTTTTTTAGAGTTAATTACCGGGTCTTCGAGGATAAAGGCGAATTCTTCAGATTTGGTGAGATGCCTGTGTAACTCCGCCCATTTCTAGTCCATTCCACCTATTTCCCACTTCCTTCCCATTTTACAGTCAAACCCCATTTTTTTCTACTCCTACTCCCACCTACCCGATTAAACTCCACCCATATTACAATGACATGCCCGTTCGCAGTCCATGAGCCCTCTATGGGTTCTAAAGAGGAAATTTCCCAGGTATGCCAATTTACTATGCTACTTATACCAGAAAAATCTCTCCCTTAATGCAATTTATGTCAAGAGGAAGGTAGTGGGGCACTGTCTATGGGTGTTGTGGACAATTCTTTTACTCTACACAGGGCCAGTTTTCCAATTTGAAAGAGCAGGAAACTGTCTAGAGAACACTATTTTGAGAGGATCGTCAGCTCTGATGGACACACCCACATTTGGAATTGTGGGTGGGGCCAGTCAAATCTCAATGTCCCTGCAGCTGTTTATATATCATTTACTGGCTATTATTGAATCCCTTGAATGCTACCTCCCAAGGAGATATTAGGAGTCCATACCTCCCAAGTGTCACTAATTACGAGAGCCAACACCAACAGTACCCCTATCGCTCATCAAACCCCTCACATGCCATCCTCCGAGAAACTATAAAGATACTGTTAATTAGCCCTAATCTTAATTGTGCATCAATTATTCCAATAAGATATAAAACAATCCAAATCAAATAAAGGCAGTAATAATAGCAATCTAATTCAACATTGATTACAATTTAAATATAAACAGACCAAATAACAGTATATTCACTAATGATGTTCATTTATATATATATATATATATATATATATATATATATATATATATATATCAAAGAAGACTTTGTGCCTGGCAAAATACACCCAGGGGCAGCAGAAAGGAGGAGTCATTGCTCCCATTGGGTGATTCAATGGGGGTGTGATTTTTGGCCCACCCCCACTATCTAGCCCGCCCACCACTATCTAAGGCTGAAAAAAAAATGGCTGCCACTCACTCCTACACCACAGACACACACACACATGCCCCCCACACACTGGCAGACACATACACATATACATACACTCATACAGAGATACACACATGCACGCTGAGCAGCTAAGGATGATGGGAACTATGTTCAAGCTACAGCTGGAAGGCCATGGTTGAAATCTGTATTATGCATCAGGGTTCCCAGCACATAGATACAAGGTTATGGCCTCGCTACAATAAACCACTCATATGCAGCGTCTTCATTCCCTGTCTGTGACCCTGCACAGCCCTGCCAATTACTACAAGTGAGCCGATTTCTAACCAATCAGCAGGCAGGATGCTGGGGAGCTGACTTGCTAGTTAATCATAAAAGCTTAAAAGATATTGAAAAGACACTCATTAATGTCCTAATTCACCTAGATGTTTATGTCCGTGAATCTTCCCACACTTTTATTCAGGGTTTGCAGCTCTTCCCTATAGGCCGTCGGATATGTCTTCCATGTTTGCATACAAGAAAAAGAGAAACGGGACAGCGCACAACCTCTTAATGTTATCCAACTTTTGACGAATTTGTATATATTTCCAACGTTAATGGATACTCACAAAAGAGGAGGCTTTCACCACCTCCAAATTAATCGCCTCAACTGGATCTAACCTCCAGTCACGGTCACCACCACCACTCGTCCGTATGCGCTCCGTCTCTCTCCTCGTTTTTCCTCTCCTCCTCGTCCGATTATCAAAAAACTTTCTCCCCCATTGATTTTTTTAACAAATCTCTCTCAACTGGGGCAAATATCTGGACTTCTAGGGGAATGACAATGAGCTCTAAAGGAGTTCAGGACACTCGTGGTATACGATGATGAATATTTCATAAATATAATCAACAATTAAAATGATGACATCAGACACATTTATTCATATAAAAGATGGATAATTGCAGTGAAAAAGCTAGTCCAACATGTTTCGAGGTTACTTTACCACTTCGTCAGGGGCATCAATCTTATGCTTCCAACTTCAAAATTTTTATATTGACCGTTCAAATGCTTCCGATTGGCTATGGAAATCACTTCCGGACTCCTCTTCTGAACTCAGTATTATTTTAACCCTATTCTCTTAATTGTGTTGCACTACTTACTTACATACTGTGTGCCAACACATAGTGTAAAGTAGGGTACTGGTATCGGTATCGGTGCCGATACCGACATTTGCGCGAGTACTTGTACTCACTCAAATATGGCCGATGCCAGCACCGATACCCTGTATCAGGGTCGGTGCTGCAGAGAGGGAGCCTGGAGAGCTGCTCACAATTCTCCCCGGGCGCCTCTCTCCCTCATGCAGCGTTGGAGCGTTGCCGCAGGTTACCATGGCAACGCTCCAACGCTGACCTCTGCCTGGGCTCGTGAGAGAACAGAGAGCACCTGGCAGAGGAGGAAATTACAGTGGGTAGCTGGAGGGTAAGGCAGGCAGAAGCTGCAGCTTGGCACAGACTGGACAAGCTGTAAACTTCTTTGCAGCTTTCCAGGGAGACCCTGGCACAGTCTCATTGTTCTTTTGCAGAAAGCTTCCCCATCTCCCACTCAGCCTCCCCACTTCTCACACTCAGTTCTCCCCTGCCCCCCCACTTCTCCAATCCAGTTCTGCCCAGCCCCCCATTTCTCCAATTCAGTTCCCCCCAGCCCCCCCACTTCTCCAATTCAGTTCCCCTCAGCCCCCCCCCATCTCCCACTCCATTCCACTGCACACTCTCACCAACCCTTGGAAAACTTTAAGTATTGGTAATTGGTATTGGTGAGTCCTTGGGGAAAGTATCGGTACCCGTACTCAGTCTTAAAAAAATGGTATCGGTGCATCCCTAGTGTAAAGTGAAGTAATGCTCCCAAATTTCTCTAGATAGAATTACTATGTGTAGACATATAGTCTATCACCATACCTCAGTTCATGAAATACTGGATTACTCCAACTCTCCTCTAGAATATCGCTATACCCATTGATATTATTCAATATTCCTTCCATCTACCACAAAGTGTCCCTCTTTTCAGGAGATCGGACTGTTGGTGTGCATATAAGTGTATCACATTGCTCCACAGCAATAAAACTGATATTAATGTTTGTATAAACGTCAGTATATGTGTTTATAAATTAGTCTGTGTACATAAAATATTTGGTCTTCCTCTGAATTATTTATTCAGTTACACAAAAAGGTGTCAATAGGTCATGAAATGACCTAAAATTTCTCCATAATGCCCAACCCACCAGCCACACCCCCAGCAACGCTATCTAAAACACGTGTCCCTCTTTGGCCATTTGAAATTTTGGGAGGTATGATTTTAAAGAGGTCTTCAAAGTATTGTTTCACAATGATCTTCCATAATGCATCACCAAATTGCATTTGCTTGATCAGAAGAAGTAGACACAAATTATAAATTACCAAAAAATAAGATCATCTACCTAAGGAGAAAAAGAGACGATGGTCAGAATTTGCAAAAAGGCAATTTACCCTTTTAGTCAAGTAAATCCTGCTTTTTTTCCCACAACTTGTACATCAGTTGATGTCAGCGGCAGAATTGTACAATGGGACTGATATGAATGACTGCTTAAAAGTAACTGTCAGGGCTCCCATTCCTTTTTTCAACTCAGCAATGCACAAGTTCATTACAATGCTAGAATTTTAATATATACAGTGTAAAAATCAGTCACCTGACAAATTTTGTGGATTAGAAATACTGGTCATATGCGTAACAAAATAATTACAACACTATGATACTTTTAATCAATGATGTACAAGATTTAAAAAAATCATCCCACAGTTTTACAAAGGATGATGTCATCCACAGAGTTATGCAATAGAGTTCTTACAAAGGATGATGTCATCCGCAGAGTTATGCAATAGAGTTCTTACAAAGGATGATGTCATCTGCAGAGTTATGCAGTTGAGTTGTCATGAATGAGTGCTTAACCCTTTGAGTGCCAGAGGGGTACTGCAATGCGTTGCGCACCCTTCTGGAACTCAAAGGGTTCAAATTAACCTCGCATCATTTTTTAGCTCAAAAATACACAAATACATTTTTATAGCGACATCTTTTGAGATTATTATGGTGACATTTCGATGCATATAGCTGCAAAATTAGTCACCTAAGTGATAGTGCCACTTAGAAAATCTGGCCATAATCTTAATTAAAAAAATAAATTAAACAGGACAATATTATACTACATACTCAATGCTGTAAAAGATTTAAAAAACAAACAAACATTTTTTCCACTAGTTTTTCAACAGCTGATATCATCCGAAATTGTACTAAACAGCTGGTATTGATTGGTGCTTAAAAGTAACTGTCAGGTCTCCCTTTCATTTTTTTAACTATACAATTCACAAATTAATGTTCATAGTCACATTTTGTGAGAATGATGTCATTCACATGTAGCACGTACTGCAGCAAAATTTGGCCGCTGAAAATATGAGATATATGGCCCCTGAAAATCTGAGCTATAAAGCAAAATAAAAAAAATGCAACAATATAGTACTTTACTCAATATTGTACAAGATTTAACAACAAAGAAACTTTCCTTCAGTTTTATAACAGTTGACATCAAGTCAGAGCTGGAATAGATTGGTGCTTAAAAAGTAACTGTTGGTCTTCCATTCATTTTTCCACTGAGCAATAAACAAGAACATTTTCACAATCTATATATACAATTTGCTAGGATGCGTCGCTCCCTGTGTGCGTAACACTCACGGACACAGACAGTGATGCCTCCAGCGGCGGTGGAGGGAAAAGCAGAGGTAGAGCGGCTGCTCCGGGGATCAGAGGCGGTGGAAGGAAAAGCAGTGGTAGAGCGGAACGCTCCAGGGATCAGCGGTGGTGGAGAGAAAAGCAGTGGTAGAGCGGCACGCTCCAGGGATCAGCGGTGGTGGAGAGAAAAGCAGTGGTAGAACAGCACGCTCCAGGGATCAGCGGCAGTGGAGAAAAAAGCAGTGGTAGAGCGGCACGCTCCAGGGATCAGCGGTGGTGGAGAGAAAAGCAGTGGTAGAGCGGCACGCTCCAGGGATCAGCGGCAGTGGAGAAAAAAGCAGTGGTAGAGCGGCACGCTCCAGGGATCAGCGGTGGTGGAGAGAAAAGCAGTGGTAGAACAGCACGCTCCAGGGATCAGCGGTGGTGGAGAGAAAAGCAGTGGTAGAACAGCACGCTCCAGGGATCAGCGGTGGTGGAGGGAAAAGCAGTGGTAGAGCGGCATGCTCCAGGGATCAGTGGCAGTGAAGAGAAAAGCAGTGGTAGAGCGGCACGCTCTAGGGATCAGTGGAGGTGGATTGAAAAGCAGTGGTAGAGCAACACACTCCAGGGATCATCACAATACCACAGCTGCCCCTCTCCCCGTCACCATGCACATGACCTACACCCCGTTGAATGACGGGCGTTAAAGGGATAGTAATACTTCGTTTTAACTTTATTTTATTTTGTAGGCATTAAAAAAACATGAAGAACAATATAAGTCTTATCTCTCAAACCTTTATGGTTTGAGAGATATTCACAAGCAAAGTTTCCCCTCCCGCCCCTTTTACCTAGTGTAAGCCATCTCTTCTCAGATGTGGAATCCAGTCCATAGACCAGATAGATAACAGAAGGGAACAATCTTCTTCCCATGAGAACAATGAAAGCCCTTCCCCCCTTGACAAGTTTTTCAGGTTTTTCCCTTATCTTAATTGAAGATTGTCCCTCTCTGCAATCTACCTGGGCACCTCCCTTCTGCTCTGGCTGAGCAGTGTTACATCAGTAAAAGCGGCAGGAGGGGGATACTTTATCATTCAATTACTCTTGAACTACAACTCTGACAGAATTGAAATAACACTCTCCAAAGTCCAAATACTATGATGATTAATTAGAGCTGCTTTTATTATGAAACATTACTATCCCTTTAACTTAGTAACAGATATGTCGGTACATACAGGGAAAAAAAAAACATGATTTTCTGTCTTAGAAAATCTGAGCAGAGAAAAGTATATTGTATTACATAAATACAGCATAGGATTAAATGTTGGACTAAACATTTGGGTGTGGGAGAGATTTTTTCTGCATGCAAGGGGTTAATATTTATAAGGGTAGTTTGAAGAAACCAAAAATATTTCCAGCTTGACCTAAATTAGTCTGTTGTAGCAATCATTTTTAAAAAATCTTTCTTTAAAATCTGAATTTTTCTGAAATAAAAAAAATGTAATTATACTAAAATGTAAAAAATATATATTTTAACCTCTTACATACTAAAGAGGTCTCCAACGCATCTCTAGCATCCAAAAGGTTAATCTATATGCTTCTCTCCTCTTTTTTAAAAAATGATGTGCTATTTTACATTGTCCAGTTGTAAACTTTTGAACGACCCATAAAACTGTTATTTGAAAGGCAAAGACATACATAAGAAAGCTTACATTTTCTTTGTGTGGCCATAATGAGGTTATTTATGGTAGGTGGAGACAACCTTGTAAGGAAGATTAAAGGTTTTTATAATAAAAGAAAGCAAGAGACTCGGGGAAAGGAGTCCCTGCTACAGCAATGACTCTCAAGACCGGATTAATCACCAAAGTAACCATTAAAACTTCAAGAAGATTGCTTGTAAACTTCCAAGTAATGGCTATAAACTATATTCCGTGCCATATAGCTGCCCATATGTTGAGGCTCAGCAATTTTGAAGGCAAGGGGCATTCACAATTTAACCCTACTGTCTTTCTCCTATTCATAAACCATAAGGCGAGGAGTCAATGAACCATTATCCTATTGATCTCCATTTGAAATGTCCAAGTCGAAGAAAGGAATTGTGATCCTAGGTCAAAAGACGACCAAATTGTTTGGCTATTACACAACATTGCCCCAAACTGCTGCCGTTTCCTTACTGCGTCTTTGTGTTTTGTATTATATTTATGTTTTGTTATGCAAATATTAAACCCGTATATTATACATAGTGTTTACCATATTTTATATAGAGATATAAAGATACAAAAACACACACAGATGGATCAGTTCTTACATAGACTTTCCTCTTTTTTAATTATTTTTATTTAAATGATATATATGTATGCACACAGTATATTATGTACATTTATCTATTACCCTATATTTTTATACTTGTCTGTTATTATACAAATTGTTATGCATGAAGGTGACCTTGTGCCATGAGGCAAGTTTAATTTTACAGAGAATTCAGTCAGTCTGTTGTGCTGCTAGCCTTTTCTCAGTAAAATAAATAATTTTTGAGAAATTGATCATTATGTCCTGATGCCATAGTGGGGAGGGGGCGGACAGGGGGGTAATGTACAAATTCGATTCCTGCTCAAATCAGGCCCCATTATCAATTTTCTAACCTTACATCTGTCGAACCCAATTACTAAGCTATTTACATAGAAGATTATCCCATTGACCCTTTGAGTGCCAGAGGGGTATGCAACGTATTGCTTTGCAATGCGTTTCGTACCCCACTGGCATTCAAAGGGTGAATGACACTTAACAGTGGGGGTGGGCAGTGAGCCAGACTATGGACATATAAAGTGTTTCTTTACTGCTTTTCTATTCTCACGTATTACTGCTCAGAGGAAATGGTTTAATTTCCATACTATGGAGTAGGGGTATGGAATTAGCTTGCATTAAAGTGATAGTAGCACTTAATATACAAATACACACATTGTATGTGTGAAATAGCTCAGTGGTAAAAGTCCCTGACTATGGAGCCTATTCCAACTGCAGGGTTGCAGATTCAAATCCCAGCAGGGTCAACTCAACCTTTCATCCTTCCGAGGTCGATAAATGAGTACCATTAATTGGGTAATAATAACATCTATTATTTCAGCTGCCGATTTGGTTAATTCCGAGAGCGTGCGCTGAAAGTGCTTTGAGTCCCACTGGGAGAAAGGCGCTATATAAATACTATCTGTTATTATTATTGTATATTGCATACTATGGAGTAGGGGTATGGAACTAGCTTGCATTAAAGGTATAGTAGCACTTAATATACAAATTCACACATTGTATTGTGTATTGTATACTATGGAGTAGGGGTATGGAACTAGAAGGCATTCACGGGATAGTATCACTCAAAGGGATAGTAATACTTCGTTTTATATTTATTTTATTTTGTAGGCATTAAAAAAACATGAAGAACGATATTAGTCTTATCTCTCAAAACCTTTATGGTTTGAGAGATATTCACAAGCAAAGTTTCCCCTCCCACCCCTTTTACCTAGTGTAAGCCATCTCAAATGTGGAATGCAGTCCATAGACCAGACAGATAACAGAAGGGGACAATCTTCTTCCTGTGAGAACAATGAAAGCCCTGCCCCCCTTGACAAGTTTTTCAGGTTTTTCCCTTATCTTAATTGAACATTGTCCCTCTCTGCAATCTACCTGGGCACCTCCCTTCTGAGCTGGCTGAACAGTGTTACATCAGTAAAAGGGGCGGGAGGGGGATACTTTGTCATTGAATTACTCTTGAACTACAACTCTGACAGAATTGAAATAACACTCTCCAAAGTCCAAATACTATGATGATTAATTAAAGCTGCTTTTATTATGAAACGTTACTATCCCTTTAATACACAAATACCTCATATGGAGTAGGAGTATGGAACTAGCTTGCATTAAAGGGATAGTAGCACTTAATATACAAACACACACGTATGGTATATTGCATACTATGGAGTAGGGGTATGGAACTAGCTGGCATTAAAGGGATAGTAACACTTAATATACAAATACACACATTGTATTGTATATTGCATACTATGGAGTAGGCGTATGGAAGTAGCTGGCATTAAAGGGATAGTAGCACTTAATATACAAATACCACATATTGTACGGTTTATTCTCCTGAGTAAAACAAGTACTCCCAGTGCTGAGTAATGTTTTATTCAAAAGTTATTGCAGCGCAAACTTGAATTTCAATATCTCAATTGCCTGTCATTTTACAGTGATGTTGTCGCTACATCATCCTATGGACATCTCTGGTCAGTTTACTATAAAGCTCCATAGGATGATGTAGCAATAGAGCCACAGTAACATTTCAGGCCATTGAGATAGTGCACTTAAAATATTTCAGGTTTGAGACAGAATAACTTTTGAAAAAGACACCTCTCAGCACTAGAATGACCCTTGTTTTACTGAGGAGGGTAAACCCTACAATATACAGCTTATGCACATTAAGTGTTACTATCACTTTAAAGTCCTTATGACAACAAAGTATGTGCGCCAGTAGGTGCGTGCACCAGTAATCATGTTCAATCATACAGCAATCATACACAATCATACGCAATCATATGCAATCATACACAATCATACACACCGTCCGACTGTCGCCTACATTCCAGAATTTTAAAAGGTCCATTAAAATCCACCTCTTCGGGGAAGCCTATCAGGTAACATAGCATCACAGTGATAACTAGAGATGGGCAAAAATGCTCTCTTAAGAAAAGAAATGCATGAAGGACGGCACTTCTCACTGGAATTCCTACAGAAAAGTGCAGTTTTCTTCATGTGTTGAAACTAACAATAACGTAAAATTTCTGACCACATGTAGCTCCCATGTGTATTCCCGCCATATAAAAAATGTGCCAGTTTACTACATTGTCATTCTTTTCTGGAAGAATGGGAGAAAACTGCTGAAACCCCAGACCTCCAGCCTTGTCCCTCTGGTGGCCATAGAACCACAGATTCTGACACCCAACCTTCGCCCACTGCACTAGTAGCCATAGAATCACATATATTGACCCTCGGCCTTGTCCCACTGCACTGGAAGCCATAGAACATATATACTGTCTCCTCCAACCAGCCTGGTCCTACTGTTAGCCACACATACTACTAGCTTAGCATTGTTCCACTGCACTGGAAGCCACAGAACCATATATACTGACTTCCCCCCAGACTTGTCCTACTGTTAATCATAGAAACACACTTACTAACTAGCTTAGCCTTGTTCCACTACAGTGGTAGCCACAGAACAACACATTCTGACCCACCCCAGCCTTGTCCCACTACATCTGTAGCCATATAATCACACATACTAACTAGCTCATCCTTGTCCCACTGAAAGGGGGAATTGTTATGGGTTTTTATATGCCTAGAAATTTGTGCATAAATAGCAGCAAATAGCAAGTTTCTGTGAAAATTCCTGCAGGAACAAAGTAGCCTTTTAACCCATCTCTAACAAGAAAACTGTTGAACTACAACTCTGATAGGATTGGCATGCCGTTCTAGATAATAACAAGACTGTACTGATGAATCGGAACCTCGTTTATTTTAATTCATTACTATGCCTTGGAAGATGTCATTGCATGAACACACACACACAAGACAAGCAGGACTTCTTCCTCTGATTTACTGATACAAACACCAGTTTAAAGAGTAAAGAATTAATTAACCGGAGTAGAATATTTAATATGTAGCACTGTACACTCTCCCCCTGAGAATCTGACCCTTCACCCTGAGATCTGGGTTAAAACCCTAAGTCTCAGGCAAAGACCTAACTAGAAGCCATACACCAGCCTTCTGTGTGGCACTGTATCAAATGCCTTTGCAAAGTCTAGATATACTACATCTACTGCCTTGCCATTGTCAAGGTTGCTGCTTACCTCATAGAAGCTGAAAAGATTAGTTTGGTATGATCTATTCTTCATAAAACCATGTTGATTTGTGCTAATCATCTTATTTTTTGTGTTGTCATCCTGAATATAGTCCCTTATTATCCCTTCTAGCAGTTTTCCCACTACAGAGGTCAATCTCACAGGTCTATAATTCCCAGGTTCTGTTTTAGTTCCCTTCTTTAATAGAGGCGCTATGTTAGGTCTTCGCCAATCCTGTGGCACTGAGCCTGTGGTGATAGAATAAATATAGGGGTTTTGCTAACACTGCACTAAGTTCCTGAAGAACCCTTGGATGTATACCATCAGGACCCGGTGCTTTGTCGGTCTTAATTTTGTTCAGTCTTCCCATGACATCTTCTTGAGTTAACCCAATATCTGATAACTAGTTGAACAGCCCGTTACACGGGCCACAGTGTCACTGTCACCCGGTCGCGGGCCAGTCACACACAGTGGAGACTGCCCGCGCCACGGCAGATACAGAGCTGGACGTCCAGCTCTGTATCAGCAGCGGCGCAAGCAGTCTCTACTGCACATGTTGCGGCATTGCACATGATTTAGCGAATTATTATATAGGATTGTATTGTTTTATTTGTTACTTGTGGTGGCTCTTCTACCATTCCTTGCTCCCTTGTATTTACTGATGCAAAGAAAGTGTTTAAAACATCTGCCTTTATCTTATCCTCACTAAACAACTCACCCATCTCATTTTTGAATGGTCCAATGGTAATTAGGAACCAAATGACATGGAACATTCAAACACAAATGAGACCACAATCAACACTTTCGTACACATACATTCATTACGTTCATTCATTCACACACTTTCACAATTAGTATAACACTTACCTTGATGTCAGTGGTCCAGGGATGTCCTCATCACCCTTGTCCTCCAGCATCTTGTATCTAAAAATGCATTAAAGAATAAAAAAACCTACTACCCTGCAGTTACTGTCACCTCCACCATATCTACAATAAATAACACCCCCACCCCTTGGCTGGAATTGTGGGGTCATGGGATGGCTGGGGTGGGTGACATTATGCATATCCGTGACCATTCCAGCTAGATGTTGATTGGCTGGGAGGTGAGGTAATTTCAGGGGGGGGCTTTGTTAGAATTCAGGTAACAAATTTTGTTTATTGATGAAATCTTCACTGAAATTCTGGCTAACCAAATGGGGGATGGGGGGTCACATTCATTTCTTCCAAATGAGTAACAACAAAATGTAAGATAATTCGGACTAAAGTAATTTCTTGGCTGTGTAGAAGTCTAGTATCTCATTTTAATACTAACCCTTCTCTTCCCTCGAACGCAATAGAAACCCATCAGAATGTAACGCGTTTCACTTGTTCCACATCACCTTCTAGATTGCACGTGCTTGCAAGAAGGACTCTCTTCACTGGTTGCGTCAGTTTGTTAAAGCGGAAGTAACACCTCATAATAAACCCTGCGTACATACCTTACTATAGCCAAATAATCCTAATGGCCACTAAGAATTTTACCTTTGTGCCTTTGTTCAAGAGATAATATATTCAGTCAGTGTTAGTTGTCAGGTCCACGGAGGAGAACAGGACGACTTCTTGCCATTTTTTGAACTGATGCAGGCTAAAGTGTATGAGCTTACCTGACCCTTTAAGGACCAGAGGTGTGTGTGTAATGCATTCTGTTGCATGTCTCACTGGTCCGTAAAGGTATATGATTACCATGTTCAGTAGGCAGGGTTTGTGTCCTTTGCTCCTACTAACAATTCTTATGTCTGACTCCATGGACATATCCATACCTGAGACTCTCCGGATCTGCCCCCGAGACTCCGGTTTTTGTAGCTGATTACCTGGTCTCCGGGGACAGAGGCTGATTCTCCAGTGGTGATGAGTTCCCCACACTGTTCCTCCCACTTTTCACCCACATCTCCTCCTTCTCACACGGATCCTCCCACTTCCTGTCCACATCTCCTCCTTCCCCACCCTGTTAGTCTCATATCCTGCCCACATCTGCTCTCTCACCTTGTTCCTCCCACTTCTTGCCCACATCTCCTCCTTCCCACCCTGCTCCTCCCACTTCCTGCCCACATCTCCTCCTTCTCACCCTGTTCCTCCAAATTTCCACCCACTTCTCCTCCTTCCCACCATGTTCCTCACACTTCTGAGCCACTTCTCCTCCTTCTCAGCCTGTCCTGCCCACTTCCCACCCACTTCCTGTCCACCCATGATAAAGCCCCACTCCTTTGTGATGCGTCAATTATATCCCCCAGTGGGGGAGTCCCCTCCGGAGACTCTAAAAGACAAATTTCCCAGGTATGGACATAACATGAAGATGTTAGCTCTTATACAGGGATGGATTTACATCCCAGGAGCCCCTAGGCCAGGCATTCTAGGTGCCCTTAGTTCTGCCCATGACCACAACCCTACTCCTCATATGACGGAAAGGGGTTTAAAACTGGTGCAGGGACACCTATATTGCTTTGGCCACACCCACAACTTGGAATGTGGGTGTAACCATCACATCTAATGCACCCCTCAAATTTTGTATCTCTTGCCAGTTGCCTAGTCTGCCTATTGAGAAATCCAGCCCTATCCCCTCTGGGAAAAATTCAGAGGGGATAGGTTTTTTGGCCATAGTAAGGTAAATCAGAGTTTATTAATAAGAGCCATTCTTCTGTTTTAAGTGTGTCACGTGTTTATTGAGTTTGGCATCACTTCCCTAATTGTACAGCACTACGGAATATGCTGGTGCTTTTTAACTGAATGTTAAAATAGTCGTTTCTAACTTTTAGTTCTGGGGGACATTTATATTCTTCTGATGATCAAAAGATTGTAGGGCCTCCCAGCACCATAAGGTGGGTTAATATATAGGATTAAGGATTTTTTTCTTAGAAGGGTATAATGCTTTGTCACGGGCATCAAAGGAGTTTTGTATCATCATGGAAACCGAGGTCAAAGGTCAAGTCGCTGATGTCCGAACTCTCTAATATTCTTCAGAAGACTTTTTTCATTCGCTTCCTAATCCAGGGTTAATCTGTTATATGGCTTTCATGACATAGACGGATAGAAGCACATTTTAAGTGACAACTGCTGCACAGGGATCTGGTAGATGATGATGTTTCAAAAGTAATTGCTTCCCGTGTTGCAGAGAAAGATGTAGATTAATCCCTTGGCTGCAAGAGACTTCTCCATAGCATCGCATAGCAATGCATTGAAGATGTGTAAAGCAGCCAAGGAGTTAACCCTATGCATGCCAGTAGGGTATGCAAAGCATTGCGTACCCCTCTGGCACTCAAAGGGTTAATGAAACATGGGAACTTTCAGGATTTGACCTTGTGACTCAGGGTTTTGACCCAAATCTTAGGGCCTCTCTGTGCTATTAAAGAGATAGTGATGTTTCACAATAAAGGCATCTCCGATTAATCTTCATAGTATTTGGGTCATGGATAGCGCTATTTCAATACCGTCAAAGTTGTAGTTCAGGAGTAATTGAGTGATAACGTATCCGACTCCCCCCCCATTTTACTGTAAGCCGTCTCCCCTCAGATGTGGAAGCTGGTCGCTTGGCGAAAAAACTTGCAGCGAGGGACAATCTTCATACTGTGAGTATCAGGAAAACCTTGCCCCCATTGACAGGTTTTTCAGGTTTTTCCTTATGATCACTGAAGACTGTCCCTCTCTGCGATACATCCGGACAGTCTTGCTGCTCTGAGGCGAGCAGTGTTACATCAGTAAAAGGGACAGGAGGGGGACATTTTATCATTCAATTACTCTTGTACTACAACTCTGACAGTATTGAAATAACACTCTCCATGGCCCAAATACTATGAAGATTAATTGGATCTGCTTTTTATGTGAAACATTACTATCCCTTTAATAGCACAATGAGGAGTAAGTCTGGCCCAAAACAGAATGAGTTAGCATACTGTGCATGGTATGAACATAGCACAATGAGTGATGTTTGGCCTGGTACATAACGAATTAGCATACTATGCAGGGAATTAACATAAAATGCCACACCATGTCACCAGAACATAAAGGTTAAATTCTCAAAAACTATTTATTTTACTGAATAATGGCTAGGACAACATACAGACAGATTTTAATTATCTGTGAAATACGCTAAACTTGTCTTAAAGGGATAGTAATACTTCGTTTTATCTTTATTTTATTTTGTAGGCATTAAAAAAACATGAAGAACAATATAAGTCTTATCTCTCAAACCTTTATGATTTGAGAGATATTCACAAGTAAAGTTTCCCCTCCTGCCCCTTTTACCTAGTGTAAGCCATCTCTTCTCAGACGTGGAATGCAGTCCATAGACCAGACAGGTAACAGCAGGGGACAATCTTCTTCCTATGAGAACAATGAAAGCCCTGCCCCCCTTGACAAGTTTTTCAGGTTTTTCCCTTATCTTAATTGAAGATTGTCCCTCTCTGCAGTCTACCTGGGCACCTCCCTTCTGATCTGGCTGAGCAGTGTTACATCAGTAAAAGGGGCGGGAGGGGGATACTTTGTCATTGAATTACTCTTGAACTACAACTCTGACAGAATTGAAATAACACTCTCCAAAGTCCAAATACTATGATGATTAATTAGAGCTGCTTTTATTATGAACATTACTATCCCTTTAAAGGGGTAGTAGGCTTTATCTCCCAGAGTAAAACACTGCTGAAAGTTTTTCAGCTCAGACTTGAATTATTTAGGTGCAGTATCACAGTGGCCTGAAATTGTACAGTGCTCTGCAATGAGTTGGGTACCCCTCTGGCACTGAAAGAGTTAAAAGAAGGTGCAATTCCCAGGCAGAACATTCTGAACAATACAATATAAGCCCCAGTTCCATTTTATGATAGCTTTGTACACTCACTGGAGGGCTATTGTGCATGTAGATGAGGCAGCCTTTTAGAACAGTATTTTATTTGCATTTGGTAAAAACAACTTCAATGAGACGTTAAGAGTCTTCAGTGCTGCTTTTGTTGCTGTGTATGAGAGATTGTACATTCTGATTCCTCCTCCCGCACTGAATTCACGCAGGGAGATAATGGGGTGACTGTATATACAGGCTCTGCAACATGAAAATTATCATAGCAGGGAACTTTTAAAATTGAACCTGAGAGCTTTGCAATATTAACCTTAAATCTCCCAAGAACATACATTCTAGTTGATATCTCCCTGCTTGCTGTAACCAAGAGGTGCACCAATCTGTCTTCCTGGAACCTTCAACAGACGGTCACTTAGAGAGTTCACTACCTGAACACACAGAAGACAAATAGGACTTCTCCATTTGCCTTTCTGGAATATATTTCACCAATTTAGAGACTAAAGAAGTAGGTAATTGGTGTAGATTATGGAGTAGGTAACACTGAGTTTTCTCACCCTGTGAATATGACCTTTCACCCTGAAACCCTGAGATTTGGGTCAAAACCTTGGGAGAGATTCACTAAGCACTGACAAAGAGGTGATAAAGTGGTCATGTCATCTCCAGTTTATCACTTCTTCATTTTCTATGTTATTCTATGGAGCCTATGCCTAAGTTTTTTTCAACTTTGGAAATCTTAGTGAATTGGCTCCATAGAATATCAAAGGAATTGGAGAAGTGATAAACTGGAGAAGTCATCTCTGCTTTATCACCTCTTTATCACCGCTTATTGAATTAACCCCCCCCCTCCCCAAGTCTCAAGATCAAACCCTGAGAGTTCCCAGGTAATAATATTATCAATCTATCAATATATTTACTATACATCTGTCTATGTACTGGCTCAACAAAAGGAATAATACGAGTCTATAAAAGATAGATAGATGGCTAATAGATGCAGTGGTGTACCAAGTCAAAGATAATAATATTAACCTATTACATCATGGTGCAAATGAATCCCCAAGGATGACAGGCCCTGTCAATCTGCACCTTTGTACTTACACCCCTAGACAGATAGATAGATAGATAGATAGATAGATAGATAGATAGATAGACAGACAGATAGATAGATAGACAGACAGTTAGATCGCAGGATTTTAGTCTTACCTGTTAAATCCTTTTCTCTTAGTCCATACAGGTTACTGGTAACTTTGGGTAGGCGATCCACCCCTTTAATTAGGCAGGAACAATTCTAGAAGTGAATGCAGGGGGTGGAGCCTACCATCCCTCCTTTGCTGCAGCTTGCCAATCAGCTCCAATAAGATTTGAGACACTAACTATTGACTAGATAGTAGAAGAGAAAGAAGACTCCTGTGAGCATGACCCAAGGACCCCCACAGTCTGCCACAGGAGAGCCAAGCATGGTCCCTTGACAGGGTGGGAGACCAGTAATCTGTAGGAACTAAGAGAAAAGGATTTAACATGTAAGACTAAAATCCTCTTTTCTCTGTTGTCCAATACAGGTTACTGGTAACTTTGGGATGTCCAACCATTCAGTTTCCCAGATGCTGGAATTAAGGCAAGGCCCAGGTGCAAGGCCCCAAAGTCACCAGAGCAAATATGAACCATCAGATCAGAGATAGCCCAACAAAACAAATGAAGTGTCAACGGACACTCAACAGGGGTAACAACAGCCCAGGAACTGTTACACAGCAGTTCCAACAGAGCTCAAAAGTGATGGAAGCACCAAAGAACCAAATAAGATCCTAGACAGGCAAGACTGCCTCCAGGATCTTCCTTCCAAAACTGGCGTCAGCCGATGCCAGCACATCAACACGGCAGTGCATCGAAAAGGTGTGCACAGATGACCAAGTGGCAGCCTTGCACAACTGATCAGCAGAGGCCTGATTCTTGGAAGCCCAAGAAGCCCCAATAGATCTAGTAGAATGAGATGTGACCCGAAAGGGAACAGGCTTCTTCCTTAGCTCGAAAGCCTTACAAATAGTGGACTTGATCCAAGATGCAATAGTCACTTTGGTTGCAGGTCTCCCTGCCCTCAGGAATGAGGAACAGCGTGTCAGACTGTCTAATGGCCTCAGTGAGATGTACATAAAACGTGAGAGAATGCACCACATGTAACAAGTGGAGATCCCTCTCCTTGTCAGAGGTAGTGTCAGGACAGAAAGAAGGCACCACAATCTCCTGATTAATGTGGAACTCAGAGACCACCTTCGGGAGAAACTCCTGCGAAGTGTGAAGCACTGCCTTGTCTTTGTGAAACGCCTAAAAGGGTGTCTCCGAGACACAGCGAATAGACACGATTGCCAGGAGAAAGGCCATTTTC
This sequence comes from Rhinophrynus dorsalis, assembly GCA_037306005.1. Taxonomy (NCBI): domain Eukaryota; kingdom Metazoa; phylum Chordata; class Amphibia; order Anura; family Rhinophrynidae; genus Rhinophrynus; species Rhinophrynus dorsalis. Next base: position 164,929,599 of record CM074727.1, read on the forward strand.
CACGTCAGCAGGCGTAGAGGAATAGTAGCCAATGACTCAAAGTGAGGGCACTGAAGGACGCCCAAAACCAAGTTAAGATCCCACTGAGGAACGGGAGTCTTGAAATCAGGACAGGTATGAGCAATGCCTGGAAGAAAACCTTGACATCAGGAAGAATAGCAATGCGCCTCTGAAAGAAAATAAAGAGAGCAGAAGTCTGAACCTTAAGGGAACTCAAACTGAGGCCCTTATCCACACCATCCTGCAAGAAACAGACACGATGGTAGGCCTTAGAAGAAACGGGTTTGCGGGCACTAAGCATAATAGCCACCACACCAGAAGAAAAACCTTTCTTCTTCAGTATTGAGGATTCAATTTCCAAGCCGTCAAAGTTAGACGATGAACATCCTCCTTCTACAGGTAACCCGGTAGAAGAAGATCCGGATGACAAGGGAGCCAGAATGGCTCCGCCACTGACAGATCCAGAAGCACCGGAAACCAAGCCTGTCAAGGCCAGTACAGAGCAATCAGAATGACTGGACAGAGCTCCAGTCTCAATTTCTGTAACACCCTGTGCAACATGGGGAGGGGAGGAAAGATGTAAGCCAGATGAAATAACCAAGGAATGGACATGGCATTCACCGCTAGAGCTAGAGGATCCCTCCAGCGAGAGCAGAACATCGGAACCTTCCGGTTGTGTCTTGTCGCCATCAGGTCGATGCAAGGAAGACCCCACTTCTGAACAATGAGGGTGAACACCTCTGGGTGCAGTTCCCACTCTCTGCTGTCCACCGTATGTCGACTGAGGAAGTCTACCATGACGTTGTCTATGCCAGGAATGTGCACTGTGGATATGGAAGGAACATGTTCTTCTGCCCAGGACAAAATGGCCTTGACCTCTAACCAAGCGGCGAGACTTCTTGTTCCACTCTGCTTGATGATGTAAGCCACGGCCGTGGTGGTGTCGGACTGGACCTGGAGTGGGCATTCTTCCAGCTGGGGTGTCCAATGGAGAAGGGAATGAAATATCGCTTGAAGCTCCGTCACATTCATGGGAAGGAGAGACTCCTCAGCAGACCACTGACCTTGAACACTCAGATGACCCAGGACCGCTCCCCAGCCGGAGAGTCTGGCATCCGTCATCACTGTGGTCCAGAAGGACTTGCCCTTCAGCAGATTTGAGAGGTCAAGCCACCACGACAAACTCAGTTCCACATGAAGGGACACCGACATCTTCAGAAGGTCCGGCTGACCCCTGCACACCGGGATCACAAACCTCTGTAGTTCCCTGGTGTGAGCCATGGCAAACGGGACCGCTTCTATCGTGGAAATGAACTTCCCCACTAGAGAGGACAGCTTCTTAGCTGGAACTGAATCGTGAGCCAGAAGAGCAGAAACCCTGTGGGCGATCTGGTGAGCCACCTCGTCCGTGAGAAACACCATGCTCTGCTGAGTGTCGAAGAGAAGGCCCAGGAAGACCAGACTCTGGGATGAGAAAAGATCTGACTTGTCCATGTTGATGATCCACCTGGAATGGGGGAGAGCATGAATGCAGTCCTGAACCTGCTGATGAAGAAGTTCAGCAGAAGGGGCTTTCAGAAGCATGTTGTCCATGTATGGAGTAACTCTGATGCTGTCCCAATGGAGGACGGATACTAAAGCTCCCAGGACATGGTTGAAGACTTGAGGAGCTGTAGTCAGACCAAAGGGAAGAGCAGAAAACTGAAAGTGCCCTTGGTCGCAAGCAAACCTGAGATACTGCCGACTCTCTGGATGAATGGGGATGTGTAGATATACGTCCTGAAGATCCAGAGAGTCAAGGAATTCCCCGGGGTACATAGCAGCAATCACCATCCTTAGTGACTCCCGGTGATAATGAGTCTTGATCACAAAGGAGTTCAGATCCTTCAAATCCAAAATGGGACGACAGCCACCGTCCTTTTTGGAGACCACAAAGAGGTTTGAATAAAAACACATTGTCCCGAACTGAAACAGGTTCCAGAACATCCTTGTCCAGAAGGGCCTGGATAGCGCCATTGAACAGACTGCGTTTCTCCACGCCCTGGGGCATATGACAGGGAAAAACCGAAAGGGAGGAAGAGAGGCGAAAGGGATACGGTACCCTTCTGCCACCACCTGTAAAACCCATGGGTCCACCACTGGATCCTCCCAGACGCTGTGCTAGTGATGTAGACGGCCACCCACAGCTGAGTGGGGACCTGGGTTCAGCGAGTCATGTCGAAGAAGGTTTGGAAGCCTTAGGCTTGGAGGAGACCTTCGGCTTTCATTGCTGTTTGGGCTTGGAGGAGGAACACGGAGCTGAGGGAACAGCCTGGTTCAACAGACGTGATTACTCTTGAGAGGCGTCTTATTCCTGGGGACCATAGACAGAAGGGTACACTTGCCCCCTGTGGCCTCACTAATCAGATCCTTAAGATCTGGCCCAAAAGAGGTGCCTTGAGAAGGCAATGAGAGCAAAGCTTTTTTGGAAGCAGTGTCAGCAGACCAGATCTTGAACCAAGGAGCTCGTCTGGCAACCACAGACATGGTGGAAACCCTTTCTACCAAGCAGATGGCATCAAAGAAGACAGCAGAAACATAGTGCTGGGCCTCAGAAATGTTGGCAAGAAGCCGCAACATATCCAAAGTAGGAGCACCCTAATGGACAGCCAGAGTGAGCTGTTCAGTCCAGACCTCAATGGCCCATTTCACCCATGCAGCAGCGAACACTGGACGCATGGCAGTACCAGCAGTGGCAAAAATGGACTTGAGGGAGACCTCAAGTTTCTTGTCAGTCCAGTCTTTCAGAGCGGAAGCATCAGCAACTGGCAAGGCAGTGGACTTATATAGCCTGGAGACAGGAGCATCCACTTTGGGAGGATGAACCCACTGAGCAAGCGCCGCCTCAGAGAAGGGGTAAAGCTTGGCAAATTTCTTGGAAACAGAAGGTTTCCTGTCCGGAGACTTCCACTCATCAGACACAAGGAGGTCAAGAGTGGGGTTAGGTGGAAAACAAGTGTAGGGCCTTTTTGGCTCCTGAAATACATCAGAGGGATCGGAAGAAACCTCCTGAACTAAGGGAATATTTAGGGTAGTTAAGACGGCTCTGATAAAGCCCTCAGCTGAGGAATCAGGATCAGCTTCAAAGGGGTCCCCAAAAAACTGAGAGAAGCCCACAGCAGAACATTCCTCAACATTCGAATCCACCAACGGTTCCTCCTCAGAGGAATCTGATATGTCGGGTACTCCCTGCGGTTTCGGCAGGATAGATCTGATGGAAGAAGGGGTCTGCCAGGAGTGGAAGACACCCTGTAACTGGGATGGAAAGAGTTGCAATGCAGACCGAAGGTCTCTAGTAGCAGCCTTGAACTCTCGCACCCAAACTGGCTCGAATGCATGGCTGTAGAATGTTACTACTTGGCACACAGTTTTGCCAACAAATACTATCTAACTTTTGTAATCTGACAAATTAACAAAGCTAAAGCTCTCAAACTAATATTTTAAAGGGACAGTAATGTCCCATAAAAATGCTTAGAGTTTTGTAGAGATTAAATGATAAACTAATTTCATAAATCCTATCTCTCAAACTGCTATGGTTTGAGAGATATCCTCCTCTAAAGTTCCTCTTCTCCTGATGTCAGATGTAAAGCTGACAGAAGGAGATCTGTGTCAGCCGACATGAAGAGGCTCTTCAGCAGAGCCGCAATAGCGCGATTTAAAAAGAAATACTTCTTTGGAACGGTCTAAACAGTGTGCTTGCAAACCAGGCACACTTTGTAGACTGTTCTAAAGAAGTATTTATTTTTAAATCACGCTATTGCAGCTCTGCTGAAGAGCCTCTTGTCAGTCCCTGGACCAGGAACTTCTGCTGTCAGCTTACAGTTGACGTCAGGAGAAGAGGAGGGAGAGGGGAACTTTAATGGAGAATATGTCTCAAACCATAGCGGTTTGAGAGATAGTATTTGTGGCATATAGTTTATTTTTAATCTCTACAAAACTCTAAGCATTTTTTATGGGACATTACTGTCCCTTTAAATAAAAAAAAGTCTGCCATGGTCACACCTCACTCCTCTCATGGCCCCACCACCAGATCAATCAGCAATTTCATGACACAAAAATACCCATGGCCTTTAACAAGAAAGGACAAAAAAGGCTTGGTTGCTAGATTGATTTCCAATGCATCTGGGGTTAAATGTACCTTTAAGGGGATATGAAACAGGTGCAGAGACAAAGGCATTGCTTTAGACACACCCACAATGTGGGTGGGCCAGGACAGCTGAGGCACCTCCCTTCAAAATTTGGAGTTCTGTTCAGTTGCCTGATCTGCCTATTGGGAAATTTGGCCCTAATAACATATAGAAGATCTTGGGATAGATTCTATTGCAGGTGCTAAATGTTAACGCCCGTTTTAGCAAACATTTTTCTATTGAAGTCTATGGGGAAAACTGGAGATAAAAGCAGAGATAAAATTAGCACCTGTAATAGAATTTAGCCCATTGAGAGCTTTTTCAGAGGAGCCTAACTTGTCATAAGGTTTACTTCTACTTTAAAAAGTGGAACCGTCACTTTGTAACAAATAGGTGGTTTTAAAAAGAGGTTTCAAAATCACCTATATGTTACATTAGCCATTTTTAATTCAACATAAACGTTTATGATGTATTTAGCAGTATTTATTCATCAGTTTATGCAAATTAGACAGTACAGGCTGGCATGCCAGTCACATTCTAACATTCAACAATGCTTTTCATCCCAACCTCCACTCCCTGGCGGCCAATAAGCCAAAAACCCACAAAGAAATTAAAGGGATAGTAATGTTTCATAATAAAAGCAGCTCTAGTTAATCATCATAGTATTTGGACTTTGGAGAGTGTTATTTCAATTCTGTCAGAGATGTAGTTCAAGAGTAATTGAATGACAAAGTATCCCCCTCCCACTCCTTTTACTGATGTAACACTGTTTAGCCAGAGCAGAAGGGAGGTGCCCAGGTAGACTGCAGAGAGGGACAATCTTCAATTAAGATAAGGGAAAAACCTGAAAAACTTGTCAAGGGGGGTAGGGATTTCATTGTTCTCATAGGAAGAAGATTGTCCCCTTCTGTTATCTGTCTGGTCTATGGACTGCATTCCACATCTGAGGGGAGGTGGCTTACACTAGGTAAAAGGGGCGGGAGGGGAAACCTTATCATTCAATTACTATTGAACTACAACTCTGACAGAAATAACACTCTCCATGGCCCAAATACTGTGAATATTAATTGGAGCTGCTGTTTTTGTGAAACATTACTATCCCTTTAAACTAATTATTGCTTGAAAGATAAAAATGGACAATCTAGATATTGATGATCTTGAAAGGCCTTTCAAAATTCCCTTGTTTGTTGCCATGTGGTAGTTACTCTCTACAAAGCAATGTGTTTCACACCCCTATGGTTTTTAACCATTTGAGTGCCAGAGGGGTAGGCAACGCATTGCTTCTCAATGCGTTGCATACTCCTCTGGCACTCAAAGGATTAAATGGTTAATGGAGAATACAAAAAAAAATGTGTAGGCCTGTAATTTCCATAAATTCTGAGTAAATTATTTCTATTAGAGATTACAACAGTGATCCTGAGGCCACTACCACCAAAACTCAGGGCTTTAACCCCTTAAGGACCCTTGACAGTCCTGGCACGTCATGGGTTGGCGAGCCATAAGGAGCTATGACATGCCAGGACCGTCAAGGAATTAAGGGCTCTGCACGCTGTTCAGGGAACCCTGAATCGGATTCAGAAAAAATAAAAAAAATGGTCCGTGGTCCTTAAGTGCCGGCTGGGTGGGCGATCAGCCAGTACTTAAGGGGTTAATAACTCTGTATGAGTCCTTCCAACAATCTCGCATAAAGGAGCGCCATTGTCATGAGGACTAGTGCACATGCTCAGACAATTATATAGTAATATTGCTGATGAGGCTGAAAAAAAGACATGCGTCCATCAAGTCCAGCTCATGCCAAATCACCCCTGTTGATCCAGAGGAAGGCAAAAACAAACAAACAAACAAACATTGAAGCCATTTCCAGCTATGCCCCAAGTGGGTAAAAATTCCTTCCTGACTCCAAATGGCAGTCATATATTTCCCTGGATAAACATCCTACCTGCTTTGATGCACACTGAATTCTCAATATTATCCAATACTTGTTTGAAAGTAGTTACAGTATCTGCAAGCACAGCATCCCACAACAAATAATTACATAACTTTACTGCCCTTACTGTAAAAAAAATCCCTGCCTTTGTTTTGTTTAGTACTGCAGACTGCCTGGAGCCCTAACACCTAACCTACAAGACTGGTCTCAAATCACGTTTAGCTCCAAGGCTGGCACCATCCTTGGTGTTGAACCTGAAGCTGCTGTAGACAACACTCTGGGGAAGCGTGTATGTGTGTCAGGATCTTATTTAACACAGGATTGTACTGTACTGGATAGCAAAGTTTTACCCACCCTTGTTTTAGGGTTGTGATTAATCCAGTGTAGCTCTGTAGTAAGGAATGTATCTTTCATAAGACACTGGTGTTTAATGGATGACTGTAGGTTATAATCAATGTGGGCAGTGGTGTAAGCAGTCATTGGAGGGTGCAGGTGCAATCATATTTTTGGTCTCCCTATCACAAAATATTTCCAAAGGTACAATTATAACCTATTGGAATCTGGGGTAGATGGGACTCCTGTGGATGCTGGACCCCAGTGCCCCGCTGCCCCCTCTGTATTTACATCCTTGACTGTGGGTATGTCTAGGTGTTTGTCTATGTGTTTGCATCTGTATGTGTGTGTGCAGGCATTTTTGTGTTTGTCTATATGTGTGAGTGTACATGTGTGTATATGTATGTGAGTGTGCACATACTGTAGCTGCCAACTGTCCTGATTTATGAGAAACAGTCCCATTTTTGGGGCCCAGTCCCGGTGTCCTTCCGCATTAACTGAATGTCCTGCTTCTCAGGCTTCTGCCCAGCCCGTTTTGCTTTTCCTCGACTGCGTTGTTCAAATGGCGGTGAGATGCAGATAATTGATTGGACCGCGCATTCACCTTGCACGTCATAAGATGTGCACACACAGAGTATTCTTTTATCCACCCTTTCCCTCCTGATCAGTCCTCTAGTAGCAGCAGAGTGAGTGTGCGAGTGAGCACGTGGGCAGTGCTGTGACTGAGGTGAGTGAATCAGCAGGAATGAAAGCAGTAACGCTGACTGGAAAACAATCGGAGGTCATCCCTGACCAGCTACTTCTCATGATTTCATTTAAATAACTTACAATGCAGAGAGAATAATGTTGACTTAGCGCTGGGGGGTTATAACCACGTGAAGATAATAATAATAATTATAATATCAAAGTATTTGACCAGGAAGGATACATTGAGATTGTCTTTCGTTTTCAAGTATATCCTGGGGGTATAGATATTATTATCCAATTTAATTGTACTTGCTCGCGGCGTCAGACTTCCTGCCAGTGGCACCGAATATCAGCTAATCAGGAGAGGACTGTTGTCACTAGTTAGTAGTACATCTGCACAGCCAGGCATTCAGCTGCCTTGCTACCTGGGCTGGCTTACTGCAGCTATCAACTGCTAATTTTTACTCTTTAAACAATTAGTCTGTGTAAATCAAGTATGTTGGTCTTGCTCTAAATCATTTATTCAGTTTCATAAAGAGGCGTCAATAGGTCATGATTTAACCTAAGAATTCCTGATAATGTCCCGCCCACCAGCCCCACCCCCAGCAACTTCACCTAAAACAAAAGTGTCTCTCTTTGGCAATTTGAAATGTTGGGAGGTATGTGTGTTTGTGTGTGGGGTGGGGGGTTAGGTCTGTGTTAGTTTGTAAGCATGTGAATGTGTTGGCCTGTGTGTTTATTTACGTGTGTATCTGTGTGTGTGTGTGTGTGTGTGTGTGTGTGTGTATGTGTGGTGTATGTATGTGTTAGTGTGTACGCGTGTGCGGGTGTATTTTTATGTGTGTATCTCGTGTATTTCTCTGTGTGGAGGGGTGTCTGTGTTAGTGTGTACACGTGTGTGTTTCTAAAAAACAGAAAAGAATCTTCTCTTTTGGAGTTTTTCATTCCACATTGAGACATCAAACAACTAAAAAGAAAAAAAGAATACTTTTGTTAATTGCTGTCTAGACAGTTTATGGCTGCAATAAGAGTGAAACACAGAATACTGAGGTTTGAGGTATGAAACAATCAGACTAAACAATAGTTTTACTGCATTTACAAAAGGATTGTTTTATTTAGATCTGAGCCTGGGGGGTCATAAACATTCAGCTCAGTATCTGCTGCGTGATATCATTCCTGCTCATATCTCCCATTCTTTCATTCTACCTCAGGCAGGAAAATGAAGACTGGCCATACACTGTGCAGACTTGTATTAAAGGAACACTAGTAGAGATATATGTACAAAATACAAAGCAGGAAGTGAAGAGTGCAAGGAAATATGCTTCTTCTAGCCTGCTGAAAACCAGCACATGCAGAATCATACATTGTAAGTTCTATTAATGTTGTGAATAATAGTAGTAGCAGAGAAAATATTGGCTAACTGAGTTGCTCTAGGATGCAAGCTTGTAAAAGGGTGACATTAATGCAGCAATGGCATGTTATTGATTTCGCCCTTGCGGAAACATATGTTTGTGGCATATGGTGACTTTCACAGGAGTAACTATCACCTTATATGCACGTGCCAAGGTCCAGCAAGCTGTATCAATACAAGCGTTCAAGCAGGAACACAATACAGTTACAACATGGCTGATCTCTATGGTGGTCTATGGGGCCTCGGCAAATTTCACACAAGCTACACAGGCTGATTAGAGTGACCACATTTCCAATCTGCCATTCCGAAACATGTGGTCACCCTAGTGTGAACTCTTACTCTTTGTCAGCCAGCGGGAGCCTCAGCCGGGGGGACTCAGACCCTCTGCGCCAGCATACCGGCACCATCCCAGCTGTCTCACACGCACCAGTCCAGCCAGCCAATGAAATGTATTTGCTATATGGTCCTCATTGACTGGCTCAGCAAATACATTTCATTGGCTGGCTGGCTGGCTGGCTGGACTGATGCGTGCTGAGCTATGTAGGTAGGCTGTGGGTGCCGGCTTTGTTGCTCCATTCCAGGACTCTTTGTTTTCCCGGTGGGGGTGATCCGAGATGTGGGACTCAGACCTCCAATAAGGGACAGTCCCGGGCATTCCGGAAGGAGTGGCCACCTAAGGCTGATTCACATGGGCATCAGTCATTAATGCTTAGCTGAAGCCCAAATTGACAGGCCATTAGCTATGCACCCCTAGTGATGGGTACACAGGAGAAGATCAGGGGTTATGTACAAAGGGGTGATAATGAGATGTTATTCTATAGAGCCTATGCACTAAGATCTCCAAAACATTGGCCCCATAGAACAACATAGGAAGTACAGAAGTGATATCACAGTCATTTCCATTTTATCACCTCTTTATCACACCTTAGTGCATAACCTCTGACGACCTCAGAGCACAGTTAAAGGAAATTTACCAGCAAGGCTGCTTCACTTTGGGTGCCTGTGTGAAAGAACCTGAAAACATGCTCTTCTGTATAAGAGCAACTGAAATGTTGCAGTTTGAGTGCCAGATGGGCATGTAACACATGGCAGATATTTTTTTTTATTGTTTTTGAACTCTGCATTTTATTTACTACTATTCGGTCTATAACTCCACTGAATAAATCTGTCCTCCCTATAGAGATTCATTGCCACTGGGATTCTGTGGGGAGAGCTTAAAGGAAACGTATCACATTTTACTAAGTCATCCATTTTGGGGGGAGTTCAGAAAACTTGTTGGTATGTAACTCTGAAGTATGTGGCAGGTTGAAGGAGCACCCAATATCCATAAACCTTCTGTGATGGGCCCAATACAGAGGGTCTACAGGGATCTGCACCTAGCATGATATGGTACTGAACTACAAGATTTCATAATTGCAATTCAGTCTTGTATCGTAGGACCAACAAGGAAGCCCCAGCAGACTACTTTAAAACTTCAGTCCTGCTCCCCCATTGTAACATAAGGTTCACAATGCAGCCCTGGCTTCATCAGCAGGTTTTATCCCTGGGGAAAAGATCTACCAAATTAGACTGTATGAGTGATGGTTGCTCTCTAACCATAAAACATCACCAAATTGTTGTATTTATGTTAGAAGGAAGAAGATGCAAGCCAAAAGATTCAATTTTTATTCATGTACGTATTTTATGAATGTGGCATAAACATTATGTACCAAATTAACCAGAGTATAAGGCAAGGATTTTTTAGGCATTTTAATCAGGCTGTCTGTTGGATTGGTAGAGGATAAAATTCGGGGTGCAGTCTTGTAGAAGATGGTGAGATGGCTCAGTTGGTTAATGCACCAGCTGTAGATTCTGTTCAAGTTGCAAAGTGGCAGGTTCTAGTCCCGGCAAGATCAGCTCAGCCTTTCACCCTTCTGAGGTAGATAAAATAAATCCAGGACATACTTGAAAAGAAGAGACAATCTCAATCTCATTGTATTCTTCCTGGTAAAATACTTTCACACAAAAAAAAAAAAAAAGATGTCTCCCTCCATTTCGTATTGTGGATGAGACAGCAGTAGACGTTATGTTTGCATTATCTTTGCACCCGCTCGTTTGCCTACATTTTCAGGTCCTTTTTAGTGTGAAATTGACACATCTCACCTGGGTTGTGAGACGTGAAAGGAACTGGAGACATAGGCAATACCTCCCACCAGACTGATATTCTACTGTGGGCTTCAGAATCTTCAATATTTGGTACAGGGAGGAAGGAAGAGGGCGATCTAGGAAAGGGTGGGGGAGAAGGTAACAGAAAAAGAAGGGGTGGAAGGGTCACTACACATTCAGGCCTAAAATCAAAAGATGGTGGGGATCACCTTAAATTCAGAGGTCACCCTATATTTTGGCAAATATATTTTTTTTTCCCCATGTCATTTGAAGAAAGTATCGATCCTTACTCTGAAACTCTCCTAATCAATTTTTTCTAACAAGGATGTTCTATTATGTTCTATTATGGAGTTTTAAAAGTTTCATTGAAATCACTTTGGGAACAATAAACAGGCCACTCCCAGAATCCCCACAGACTAAATACACAAGTAATAATTGTGGATAGTTACTAAATATATGAAATAAAGTCTTTAACATGGTATACTATGAAACTGAAAAATAAATAAATAAAGCAAAAATTAGGAGAACCAATAATTTTGAATTAATATGTAGGAGATGTCATTAGGGTCAAAGGGTTTAGAATATATTAGAGCAATAATTTTATTTCATTTTAATGATATTTGAGTATCATGATCATACCTGGGAACTTTCAAGATACAAACTATATTCAGGTCAAGCGCTCCGCAGCAAGGAAAATATAAAAAAATAAAAAAGAACAAAAAGATAAACAGATCTAAGCATAGTATAATGAAATGAACTGTATCACAAAGGTAAAAAAATTGGTTGGCAATGAAATATAATATATAATATTAAAGCGCTCTACTAATTAGAGGTATATAAAAAATCCCAATACTATGTGGATAAGATAATAAAAAATTGAAAATTAAGACTATTAGCTTCTAAAGTGCTAATTGTTTAAAAAAATCTCTGTATGTGAAAACTTGGTTCACCAAATAAAATATATTTATTTATAGATATATAAAAACTCATTAATTAATAAAACCAATGTGATGCACATACAAGTGCAATATATCTACGCCAGAGTGTAATGGATAATAAGGGATATGTACAAACTCAAGGGGTTAAGATATCCAATTACCCCTGAAACAAAGTCTCTAGACTAGAGTATAGAAACATAAGTGCAATGATCTCTTATATTGCTATCCCTTCTTGTAGTCTGCTTACTATGAGTCTTCTTTATATACGGCACTTCAGACTGTTGGGTTACTCGCGTCCACTCGATCCTCCGATCCCATCACCAGACAGTCTGCGCTGCTGTAGTATATCTGGGTATCGGGTCCTTTCTGAGTAGATGCTTGTTTCCTCGTCCGATGTATGTCAAATCTTCCAACACGTTTCAGGACTAACTTTGGCGTCCCTTCCTCAGGAAAAGTTCAAATGGCGTATAGCACCAGACTGATTTATTCACAGTATGTGTATTGTTTACTATTGTTTCACTTGAAGTGCACTGTTTGGGATGTGTATATATTTTTTATTTCTGTATATGCTGCCTTTGGATCATTTATTCAAGATTACTATATAAGGCTAATTGGGAATTATATAATTATATTTGGTGATAGCTCTTTGTGAGAATTGCTTGTATTGATTTATGATATTATTCCCATCTTCTGTATAATACAGTATTATACCCCTCCTGCCTTTTTGTGTTTTTTTTAGTATGTTTTAAATGTGAGTCTCTGTCATGTATATTGGTGTATAAGTAATTTATAATAAAAATATAATAAATATTTTGTATTTTTTTATACTCTGAGTTGAGTGCCTCTTTGTAAAGGACTTCTTTGGTGGGGTTCTCTTGGATTCCCTTTTAGTAAGGCAACAAGGTGGACAAGAATAAAAAACTAAATATCTTAGGTGACAGTGACAGACAGCTGACTGGGCTTAGGCAAGGCATCATACAGCTCCATAAGTTGTGTTGTGTACTGTACAGTAAAAAAGCACAGTGTAGTTGCAGAATGTCCAGGAAATGCACAAGGGGAAGGGGGAGGGGTGGAGCATTGTAGGGACGTAAGAGTAAAGTAGTAGTCCAAAAACCTACTGCAGCACTGGTTATTGCAGCGTGTGCAATCAATGATGATGATCCCTTTACTCCAAGGGAGGATGCAGTTTGTCAAGGTCCCAGCAAAACTAGGTCAAGCACCACCACTGCCAGTAGAAATATAGAACCATATAAGAAGAACACTGAAGACGACAAGTCACATTCAAGTGTTGATGATGCTGGCAACAGCATACTAGAGGAAGGTGTAGCAGCTGAACCTCCTACTGCATCAGACAGTGAGACACCAAAACACCTGTCCTCAAATTAGTAGTGAATTTTTTTTATAGTAAAAGTAAAAAGAAATTGTTTGAGACCTCCAAAAGCTTAAAGGAATATAAGAGTAGTTGGCAAGAACTGTCAGGTGATGCTGATGCTGCTGAGGATGACCTAATGATGACTGATGATGATGCAGATCTAGAATATATCCCTCCAGCATCCTTCTCTTGTTCAGATACAGATGAAGCTGAGAGTGAGGATGATGACAGGGCTATAAGGTTAGAAGAAAGTCAAAGGCTGAATCTTCTACCACTTTTAAAGAGCACTGTGTCTGTCTATAAACTGTTTGAGAAAGCCATTGGAAAGTCTGACCCTGGACAAGTACAGATGCCAAAAAGCACACAGTCACCCTATCAGTCATCCTCAGCATCATTGCCTCTTCAAAGTCCAAGTCCCACTCAGCCACACACAGTTGTTTTGAGTACCCAGCAACACAGGTTGTGTTAGATATGAAGAGTACCTCTAGTGCTGATGCTGTAAGTGCTGCACCTTTGACACCTAGTAGTAGTAGCAGTAGAATTACATCAACATCCAGCTCCAGTAGTAGTAGTAGTAGCAGAAACCACACATGACAGACAAAGCCAGCACAAATATATTAATAACAGCACAGATGAGGAGGTGGAGGACGGATGTGAAGAAGGGTTGCCACCATCTACCCCACTTGGGACCACTGCTATGACCGATAAGTAATGTGTGTCAATAACCTGAGAAGGAGGATAGAGTATGACAATGGTAAAAATACATACACAAATCACACCACGCCAGTCCCCCACCACCACCACCAGTACAATACATATCTGCCACATTGTAGGTTGTACTTTATTTTTTTTATTACTTGATATCATCCTGAATATGTGAACAGCACAATTGTGATAAAGGCTCATTACGGGGTTTACAATTTATATTATCAGTATGGATCAGCGCAGGTTAATTTTTGCTTTTGTGTTTCTTCTAGGTTTTTCCTAAGTTTGGGGGTTTGGGGACAAGCCCCCTCTTTCCTTGCAGCGTTCCATACCTTAATCACTAGATTCATTCACATCCTTCACATTAAATATATTAATCATGGTGGTTTAGCACTATGGGTTTTCTATCTTTGTTTACAATACACATCTGCCACATTGTAGGTTGTACTTTATTTTTTATCACTTGACATCATCATGAATATGTGCCAGTGTCACTTAAGCAGGAAGTTAGTGTTGTGGGCAAAGGACAAATGCATTCTGCCTGCTAACACATTTTTCAAGCCATATGTTGCTGTACGACTCACAACTTTGACTTTCAGACACTTATTTCTAAACTTCAGCCCTCAGAATAAGTAATATTACAGTGGGAAATGTAGTACCTATAGGAAATATAGGTGGAAAATGTGTTAACATAGGTGGAAAATTTGTTAAAATAGGCGAAAAGGGGGACATTTTTGCATAGACAGAAAGGCGAAATTTTTTACAGGAATAGCGAAATATCGGCACATTTTCGCAAAATTTTTTTGCGGGAAATTAGTCAATTTTAAGTATTACTATAACTTTAATTATTGGTTTCAGTGTTGTCATTATTTCAAAATAAAAGTAGGATCATTATTACCATCTCCTAGCTAGCTAGACAGACAGACAGATATATATATATGTATCTATCAATGTATTTCTATCTATGAGATAGATAGATAGATAGATAGATAGATAGATAGATAGATAGATATGAGATAGATAGATAGATAGATAGATAGATAGATAGATAGATAGATAGAGATAGGGAGATAGATAGATATGAGATAGATAGATAGATAGATAGATAGATAGATAGATAGATAGATAGATATGAGATAGATAGATAGATAGATAGATAGATAGATAGATAGATAGATATGAGATAGATAGATAGATAGACAGATAGATATGAGATAGATAGATAGATAGATAGATAGATAGATATGAGATAGATAGATAGATAGATAGATAGATAGATAGATAGATAGATATGAGATAGATATGAGATAGATAGACAGATAGATATGAGATAGATATGAGATAGATAGACAGATAGATATGAGATAGATAGATAGATAGATAGATAGATAGATAGATAGATAGATAGATAGATAGATATGGATAGATAAATAGATAGATAGATAGATAGATAGATAGATAGATAGATAGATAGATAGATATGAGATAGATAGATAGATAGATAGATAGATATGAGATACAGATAGATAGATAGATAGATAGATAGATAAATAGATAGATAGATAGATAGATAGATATGGATAAATAAATAGATAGATAGATAGATATGAGATAGATAGATAGATAGATAGATAGATAGATAGATAGATAGATAGATATGAGATAGATAGATAGATAGATAGATAGATAGATAGATAGATAGATATGAGACACAGATAGATAGATAGATAGATAGATAGATAGATAGATATGAGATAGATACATAGATAGATAGATAGATAGATAGATAGATAGATAGATAGATAGATATGGATAGATAAATAGATAGATAGATAGATAGATAGATAGATAGATAGATAGATAGATAGATATGAGATAGATAGATAGATAGATAGATAGATAGATATGAGACACAGATAGATAGATAGATAGATAGATAGATAGATAGATAGATAGATATGAGATAGATACATAGATAGATAGATAGATAGATAGATAGATAGATAGATAGACAGACAGATAGATAGATAGATATGAGATAGATAGATATGAGATAGATACATAGATAGATAGATATGAGATAGATACATAGATAGATAGATAGATAGATAGATAGATAGATAGATAGATAGAGATAGGGAGATAGGCAGACAGACAGACATGAGATAGACAGATAGATATTAGATAGATATATAGATAGACAGACAGATATGAGATAGATATTAGACTTGTGAGATTCGGGTCAGAGACATTCGGACCTTCCGACAGGCAAGGGTCGTTCAAAAAAAATACGAATCCGACTAGCCGTGGTCTGAATGTCGTCGAAACTTTTTGAAATTCGGCGACTACTACCAGCGCTCGATTACTTCCCCTCCATACTTTCCCTCCATGTCTCTAGTCCAATTAGCTTCTCCATTTCATGCGCTACTTTCCCGCTTTGTCTCTATTCCAATTGGCTTCCTCGTTTCATGATGGGGGTTGGACTAATGACACAGACACCCAGGCAGACAGCCTGCATTTCCTCATTGTGTTGTTGGAGCTCAGAGAGAGAAGAAGGAGACAGAGACTGTCCAGTTGTTGTGTAGGCAGGCAGGTAGCATTAGGCACATGCAGGCAGCCAGCATTAGTACCTTATTGTCACTGCAAGGGAGAGTCATCTATGTTCCTGTGCAAAAAAATTAAAAATATTAGAGATTTGTTTGACTAATTTTCAGAGTGACACATCAGCCAGTCTCACAGTTCTGCAGGCAGGCCTAGTACCTTATTAACATACCTGGGAATTTTTTCATTGATGTCTCCCCGGAGGGGAGTCCTCTGCTGCCATGGGTGGTGTGAAGAATGACGCTTATCGTGTCAAAAGGGGGCGGGTCTTAACGCTGGTGCAGGGGAGGGCTTAAAAGAAGGCTGGGGTGAAGGAGCTACACGGGGAAAAAGTGGAAGTGCGTAGAGTTTCAACAGAAACTCCCCACATCCGGAGGACTCAGCCTCTGCCCCGAGACCTGGTAAAGCAGTGCCAAAACTGGAGCCTCCGGGGCAAATCCAGTGGGTTCCCAAGTATGCTTATTATCACCACAAGGGAGTCACCTGTGTTCCTGTGTTAAAGGGATAGTAATACTTAAAATGTAAAAAAAAAAATATGTTGTAGTGTTTATCCCCCTGAGTAAAACAAGAGTACTCCCACTGCTGAAAGGTGTTTCATTCAAAAGTTATTAATTTTTAAAGTTGAATTTTTTAGGTGCAATATCACAGTGACCTTAAATTGTACAGTGGTGCTGTTGCTACACCATCCTATGGAGATTTATGGTCAACTGACCAGAGCTGTCCATAGGATGGTGTAGCAACAGCGCAACTGTACAATTTCAGGCCACTGTGATAATTGCACCTAAAAAATTTCAACTTTGAAAATTAATAACTTTTGAATGAAACACCTTTCAGCAGTGGGAGTACTCTTGTTTTACCCAGGGGGATAAACCTTACAACATATTTTTTTTTACATTCTAAGTATTACTATCCCTTTAAATATTTAAAATACTAAACTAGTAGGAATTTGTTTGAATAATTTTCAGAGTGACAAATCAGTCAGTCTCACAGTTCTGCAGACAGGCCTGGTACCTTATTGCGTCTGCAAGGGAGAGTCACCTTTGTTCCTGTGTCTAACAAAAATAATATTAGGAATTTGTCTGAATAATTTTCAGAGTGACACATCAGCCAGTCTCACAGTTCTGCAGGCAGGCCTAGTACCTTATTACCACCGCAAGGGAGTCACCTGTGTTCCTGTGTTAAATATTAAAAATACTAATTTAGTAGGAATTTGTTTGATTAATTTTCAGAGTGACACATCAGCCAGTCTCACAGTTGTATAGCATACCTCCCAACATTTCAAATGGCCAAAGAGGGACACTTTTGTATTAGGTGGTGTACATGGGGGTGTGACTGGTAGGTGGGGCATTACCATACCTGGGAACTCTCCGGTTTTGCCCCGGAGACTCCAGATTTCAGACTGAATTACCAGGTCTCCGGGGCAATGTGGGGATCACCAGGTGGGCAGAGTTTAAATAGAAACTCTGCCCACTTGTGCTCCGTCCTGCCTGGTTCCTCCCACTCCCCGCCCTCTTAGATACATTTTGCAGGGGTTTTTTTTGTCCTGCCCCCCCTCCACGACTAAACCCCGCCCCTTTTATGGCGCAATCACGTTATTTTCCTCCCAGGTCGGCGCTGACAGGGTTACCCTCCGGGTAGCCCTGTTTGAAAAGTTCCCAGGTATGGGCATTACTGAAAATGTTTCGGCTAATTCATGACCTATTGACAACTCTGTGTGTAACCTAATATATGACTTATAACAAAACCAAAGTATTTTATTTACACAGACTGATGTATAAACACATATACTGAAGTTAAACAAACATTAATGTGAGTGTAATTGCTGTAGAGCAACATAATACTCTCATAGATACAACACAAATTCTGGGTTCCTAAAAAGAGGGACATCAGGGTGGGAAAGAGGGACAGAGGGATTTGGGTCTAAAAGAGGGACCGTCCCTCCTAAAGAGGGACATTTGGGAGGTATGGTATAGGCAGGCCTAGTACCTTATTACCACCGCAAGGAAGAGTCACCTTTGTTCTTGTGTAAAGTATTAAAATAAATATTAGGGATTTGTTTGAATAATTTTCACAGTGACACTACAGCCAGCAGCCAGATACAGCCAGTTGTGTATGTGTATTGTGTAGGCAGGCAGGGTGCGCAATTACAATATCCATACTTTAGCTACTTCATCCATAGTACCATAAGGCTAAATGCCCACCTTACCCTGTTCCACCATCTTCATTTAGACCCTGGAAATGGTTCCATTCATTTAATTTTAATTTTTTATTGTATTTTTAAAGGTATTTTAAAGTCGCCGAATAATTCAGACTGTCGCCGACTTTCGGCCAAGTCGAACAGGTCGGATCCGAATTGCGGAGTTGATGAATAAAAAATAAATATTCGTACAACATCGAATTTTAACGAAAATTTTTGTCATGCACAAGTCTAATAGATATACATTAATATATAGGAGACAGAGATAGATAGATAGATAGATAGATAGATAGATAGATAGATAGATAGATAGATAGATAGATAGTCTAGATAGATAGATAGATAGATAGATAGATAGATAGATAGATAGATAGATAGATAGAAATAAATACAGGCTACTATTATTTATTTATATTTCTAAAACCCCACTAAACAAACACAACCAGGGTGCATCGGCAACTTTAAATGGAATTTTAAGTGACCAGCTCCACAATATGGACCATTTTTGGCTTCTCCTGTCTCCAGCTTCTGATTAGCTGATAACACCTACTAATTTACAAGCAATGAAAAACAAGCAAGGCTCTTGAGAAATGTCAGGTGCCTTGTAAACCTCCCCATTGTATGGTAAACTATATCAAGGTTTTGACTGATCTCCATTCCAGTAGCCCTTTGTCCGATTGTTTGCTTATGTTCCATTGCTGCATTCGTGTGCTCATATTACTGTTAGAAATTTAGCTTAGGGTCATGGGAAATTGATAGATTATATCGATGCTATGAACCCAGTGTCTTATTCACAAAAGAGAAGAGATGGAAATACCGAGAAACAAGCTGTTTCATGTGAACCAAATAAAACTTCCCAGAATTAGGATTGCAGCATGCATTTTACATATGCATCCATTTTTAAAGGGATGATCTGGCTGGCTACCCGAGAGTTTACAGATCTATTAACATCCAGATAAAGCACACATACAGCAGCGATGTACAAGGATGAACAGACATTTTAATGAAATGTATTGTTACTTGGCATGATATTTTTCTGTCCTGTAAATTAATGATCTTTACATTGCATGGCTGTGATCATTCCTGTGTCTGAGTTTCTCTCTGTTTTCCGTCCAATTAACTCTATGTGCCACAGTGGTATCCAATGAATTCCAACACAATGGATGTTATGCATTAAGGTGGGATAAAGAGGTGATAAAGAGGTGATAACATGGAGACAACTTCTCCAATGATATCACTTCTCCAGTTGCTATGCTATTCTATGCACTAAGATCATCAAAGCAGGATAAATCCTGGTCTATAGGCTCTATAGAATAACAGAGGAATTGGAGAAGTGATATCACTGGAAAAGTTATCTCCACTTTATCTCTCCTTAGTGCATAAGCCCCAATGCGTTGACTACCCCTGTAGCACTCAAAGGGTTACAAGAATATGGATAAAGGAATTGGGGGGTCTGAGTTATAAAGAGAGACTAGCCAAACTGTTTTTTTTTGGGGGGGTACATTAGAAAAGACAAGACTAAGGGGCGATATGATTAACATTTACAAATATGTTCAAGGTCAATTCAAACAAATCAACCAAAACAAAGATTTGGTTTTATTCTTTATTATACACTAAGGGTAGTAAAGTTCTGGGATTCTTTGCCTCAAGATGCTGCGCTTACACATACTGCAGTAGCTTTCGAAAAAAGTAATGGACACAATATTGAGAATTATGACAGTTGATTTCAAAGCAGATAAGGTGTTGATCCAGAGTAGGCTGCCATTTGGAGTCAGGCAGGAATGTCTTTTTTTACATTTGGGGGTTAATTTGAAATTGCTTCAATGCTTTTTTTTATTTTTTGTTTGTCCCTTCTTCTTGATCAACAGGGGTGATACGGCATGGGCTGAACACGATAGATGCATGTCTTTTTCAGCCTCATCAACTATACTACTATGTTAAGTATGTTATGTGATAACATTCATACCTGGGAACTTTCAAAATGGGCTGACCCTGGGAAATTGAAATTATAAACCTTTACGTTACCCAGAAAGTACATCTCAGCCATATGCCCATACCTGCTCTAATCCAGAGGTGATACAATCACTCTACAAGGAACTTTTAACATATTTCAGATTAAAGACATCACTGCTTAATCACACAAAAGACAACCAGGAATTCTCTCCCTTCCTGGTAGAAACAGCACAAATTTAAAGACAATGGAAGCAGTTATATGGTGCAGATCATGTAGTAGACAATCCTGGACTCTCCTCACCCTGAGATTTTGGCCCTTCAACCTGAGATTTGGGTCAAAACCCTGAAACTTCCCAGGTATGGATACATTCTATTTTATAATGTACAGGAGCCCAAAAGTTGTACTTTTTCTGCTAAAAAAGATACAGTTTGAGAGTATGGTAAGGTGAGGGGTATAGGGGGAGATTTATAAAAGTGGAGTTAATGGAAAAGAAGTGTTAAAATGGCTGTAAGACTGTCGCTGGTAGTTACAAATGTATTAAAGCGGAACTTTCATCTGCTATAAAGTCGCCCTGGTGGAACTTTCAGATAATAGCCAGTCGCCATGCATTCATTAAATGCATGGCGACTTGTGTCTAAAGGAATCCGTCCCTGTTGGGACTGACAGGCAGGTTAATGCGGTCTGTACGCCTGCGCCGTCAGTCTCTTCCGGTGACCATATGGTGCAAAGCAGTCTGCTCTGTGAAGACCGGGACGGACAGCGCATGCGCACATATAAGATGTCTGTGCTCTAGCCTCAGTTCCGGTCTCCAAACGGGACGGATTCCTTTAGACACAAGTATTTTTTTTTCGGTAAGACAGATTTTCAAGCTAGTCGCCATGCATTTAATGAATGCATGGCGACTTGCTATTATCTGAAAGTTTCGCTTTAAGCAGGTAGTGACTAGCTTTATAATATTTTATATATATTGTGGAGTGGAATGCACACGCTGTAGATCAATAGCAACTGCCCGGGTGCATATCAGAAATCAAGATGATACATACAGTTCTTGTCAGGAGATCGCACTCACGGGACTTCTATGCGGTGTGAAATGCTGTTACACTTTTATTGAGATCAACATTTCGGCTATCAACATAGCCCTTATCAAGATGATAAAGGCTATGATGATAGCCGAAACGGCGATCTCAATAAAAATGTAACAGCATTTCACACCGCATAGAAGTCCCGTGAGTGCGATCTCCTGACAAGAACTATATATATATATATATATATATATATATATATATATATATATATATTACCTCTGAAATGCTTCCGATTATAAATAAATCCTTTATTTTAGGAGACTGATGACCAGGTTAGTGCACTCTGCGTGCCTGTGCCTTGTGGTAACTGCAGTGCTTCTCAGCGGACACCAGTACTGACAGCGCAGGAGAGCAGACAAAATGCCTGCGCTGATGTCTGGCTTCCGGTCTCCTAAAATAAAAGATTTCTTTATAATCAGCTACATTTGAGAGGTAATATATATTATAAAGCTAGTCTCTACCTGTTTAATTATTGCAGGGAGACTTTATAGCGGATAAAAGTTCCATTTTAAGGACAGTTCAGGAGGACATAACGCCGTCTATTACGTTTTTTTATAAAATGGTGCAAGGAAGTTTGTAAAAAGTGGCTCAGTGAATTTAAAAAGAAATGTCGCTATTTTCAACAATTTAGCAACAGAATTTTCACCAAATATTTAAGACCATGTCTGACCTGTTTTTATTCTTTACTGTCAAAAACATTTATAAATGTAACTAGACTATATTATAAATACCAACACTCATATTATGGAATAAGAACATGGAATTCGGGGCTCCCCCCGTGGCTGCACGCCGTTCGGTGAGTCCGGAAGCGGAAGAAGAAAAAAAAAATGCTCCGTGGTCCTTAACTGACCGCGCCGATCGGTCGGTCGTTAAGGGGTTAAGGATCCATTCACAAAAATGAACAAAAACATTTTTATAAATCTCCCCCCCAAAGTGATTTAGTCAAGAGAAAACAAAAGTAAATCATTTCAAATGCTTTAACTTTTATGCAAACCAGCACAATTTTTAAATAAAATAAAAAACTACATTACACTGTATGAGACTGTGTTCACGGCCAAATAGGATTATTAAAATGTAATAATAGTTTCCCTTTAATAAAGTATAATATTTATAGAAAATTCCTGTTATCCTACCGAATGTCTCTCTTTCATGAATACAGGGCTTGTGTGTTGGTGGAGTTGAGATTTTTAACCCCAGGCAAAATAAGTTTGCATTTTTCTTGTTTAGTCATCAACAACTTCCTGAAAATGATAATTATTTACCTGATTAGGTTACTCAAGTCAGACAAAGGTCTTCATTGTCAATACATGCCCCACACTAGTGGAATGATTTAACCTTTTAAGTGCACCGAAATGTATCAAGAGCATCATGAGAGGTGGCACTCAATAGACTGCCTCTCTCACACCTTGTAGAGATTGCAATCCGTTCAAACAAAAAAAAAAAATCAAAGATTAATGCTTGTCTGTTTGTTACTTCAAGCAATTGTATATGTCAGGGATTGCCTATTGTGGACTACAATTCCCATCATCCCCAACCTCAGGTTGTCCACCAGGTCTATTATTTCTACATGGTGTCAGGACCTCCCACGCCATGATATCACAAGGTCATTGCAAGGTGAGTCCATCCTCTTCATGAAGTTAATGAAGCGGAACAATCTTAGTGACATCACAAAGAAGGCAAACGTATTCTCTTGGCAACTTGTAACCCTCAAATCTTTTTGGAACATGGAACCTAATAACCCCTTAGATGACAGAGTTCTGTAATGCATTGTATAGCAGAGGTTAAAGATTAACTTGACATTAAGAATTTACAAGTCAAAGTATTTTATTTACAAAGCTATAGCCATTATGTTTGAATGGTTTCTACCCTTTTGTCAAGCAGTGTGTAATTTGTTGGCGCTATATGGAATACTATAAAACATGACGTGTTATTAATATTCTCATATTATGCAAACAATTTGTAACCAAATATTTCATGCATATAACTTACTCTTTTTGCACTATTGTTTCTACCAACAGATTATTTAGTTAAAGTTTATTTTGCACGCTATTCATGTTTTCTTTATTTAATTATGTTTGGGTTAGTTTTTTACACTGTTGACCCAACATTTTTTGATACCCAATTAGGAATAAAATTTAAACCTGAAAAAAAAAAAAAAAGAATACATTTTTTGTAATGATTTCAGAGTTCACAAATTCAGAAATATTTTAGACATTTGTGTTTATACATTTTCATGTCAATTTTTTTCAGTCCATTAAAGCGGAATTAACACCGCTACCAAACATTGTCTGTAATCATTTCCTATCTGGCGACTAGCTGCTTAGTATTGCTAGTCGCCAGAATTATTACCTCTTCATGGAGAGATTTGAAGTGATCCTCGGCTGACAGGCAGGACGGAGCGCGGACATCTTGCCCTAGTGACGTCCACATGCCTGAGCTGTCAGTCCCTTCCGGAGCTGAATGGCTCCTAGCAACGTCTCCTACAGCCTTCTGGGACTGACAGCGCAGGTGCGCGGACGTCACTAGGGCAAGATGTCCACGCTCTGTCCTGCCTGTCAGCCGAAGATCACTTCAAAGTTCTCCATGAAGAGGTAATAGCTAAGCAGCTAGTAGCCAGATAGGAAATGATTACAGACAATGTTTGGTAGCGGTGTTAGTTCCGCTTTAATTCAATGCAGTAGATACATAAAAATTCTGGCATGATTGTATGAATTCACTAGCAAAGCTCCTCTGGGTTTAGTCCATAATGCCAGTACATACCTCCCAATGTTTCAAATACCCAGAGAGGGACACTTTGGTTTTAAGTGGTGTTACTGTGGGCACGGCTGGTGGGCAAATCATTACAGAGAATTTTTAGGTTATTTTATGACCTATTGACATTTCTTTATGTAACTGAATAAATGATTTAGAGCAAGACCAAAGTATTTTATTTACACAGACTGATTTATGAACCCATACCCTGAAGTTTAAACAGACATTAATGTGAGTTTTATTGCTGTGGAGCAATATGATACACTTCTATACACACCACACAGTCTGATCTCCTAAACACAGGGACACCAGAGTAATACACTTCTATACACACCACACAGTCTGATCTCCTAAACACAGGGACACCAGGATGATACACTTATATACACACCACACAGTCTGATCTCCTAAACACAGGGGACACCAGGGTGATACACTTATATATACACCACACAGTCTGATCTCCTACACACAGGGACACCAGGGTGATACACTTCTATACACACCACACAGTCTGATCTCCTAAACACAGGGACACCAGGGTGATACAATTATATACACACCACACAGTCTGATCTCCTAAACACAGGGACAACAGGGTGATACACTTATATACACACCACACAGTCTGATCTCCTAAACACAGGGACACCAGGGTGATACACTTATATACACACCACACAGTCTGATCTCCTAAACACAGGGACACCAGGGTGATACACTTATATACACCCCACACAGTCTGATCTCCTAAACACAAGGACACCAGGGTGATACACTTATATACACAGACCACACAGTCTGATCTCCTAAACACAGGGACACCAGGGTGATACACTTATATACACATCACACTGTCTGATCTTCTAAACACAGGGACACCAGGGTGATACACTTATATACACACCACACAGTCTGATCTCCTAAAAAGAGGGACATCAGGGTTGGAAAGAGGGATCAAGGGATTTAGGTTCCTCCTAAAAAGGTACACTTGGGAGTTATGAACCCTAATATCGCTTAAAGAGGGACACTTGGGAGATATGGATCCCTAAATGCATCGTTATAGCTAAAAACAGTATGTAACTGTATATATTTTAATATATATATATATATATATATATATATATATACACATACATACATACATACATATATATAATATGTTTCTTAATTTGTGTAAATACATAACCCTTTACTGAAAACTATACAGGACATACTTGAAAACGATAAAAGTCTCACTGTATTCTTCCTGGTAAGGCATTTTCTAAATAAATATCTCCCAAAGAGGGAAACTTGGGAGGTATGGATCCTCAATATTTCCTAGTGGGAGATATGTACCCCAATATCCACTACAAAGGGACAATTGGGAGGTATGGATCCCTAATATCTCCTAAAGGGGGACACTTGGAAAGTACAGACCCCTAATATCTCCTAAAGAGGGACACTTGGGAGGTATGGATGCCTAATATCTCCTAAAGAGGGACACTTGGGAGGTATGGAGCCCTAATATCTCCTAAAGAGGGACACTTGGGAGGTATGGATCCCTAATATCTCCTAAAGAGGGACACTTGGGAGGTATGGACCCCTAATATCTCCTAAAGAGGGACACTTGGGAGGTATGGATGCCTAATATCTCCTAAAGAGGGACACTTGGGAGGTATGGAGCCCTAATATCTCCTAAAGAGGGACACTTGGGAGGTATGGATGCCTAATATCGCCTAAAGAGGGACATTTGGGAGGTATTTACGCCTAATATCTCCTAGAGAGAGAGAGAGAGAGACTTGGGATATATGAAACCCTAAAATTCCCTAAAGAGGGACAGAGGGATTAGGTTCTCTGAGGAAAACTTTTGAGGTAGGCCAATAGCTGCAATTCAGTGAATGCAGTACAGAGTATGATTACCATAATGTTTACCAGTGGAAATCTCCTCCATCATTAAAGGGATAGTAATGTTTCTTAATAAAAGTAGCTGTATTTAATCATTATAGTATTTGGACCTTGGAGAGTGTTATTTCAATTCTGTTGTAGTTCAAGAGTAATTGAATGATAAAGTATCCCCCTCCCGCCCCTTTTACTGATATAATACTGCTCAGCCAGATCAGAAGGGAGGTGCCCAGGTAGACTGCAGAGAGGGACAATCTTCAATTAATTCTCAAACACAACAAAAGAGAGAAGAAGCGCCCAATGGTGAAATACGTTCACATTAGATATTCCTCCAATATTGATCAAATATCATTGTACTCACATTTATTCTAGGTCAGCAGAGGGGATATTCCAATGCTGACAAACCAGCTCGTGGAGATTTTACACCGTCTCCACTCGGTGACCAGGGTACTGCTGCTCCAAAACAACACCTTCCACTCCAACAAGTCCAAAACGATGTTTATTTAAAATTAAAATGATTTGCAAATACAAATAAAAAGGCAAATAAAAAGGCTTGAGAAAGCGATTTGTAATCGCGAAACGTTGCCTTTTTATTTGTATTTACAAATCATTTTAATTTTAAATAAACATCGTTTTGGACTTGTTGGAGTGGAAGGTGTTTTGGAGCAGCAGTACCCTGGTCACCGAGTGGAGATGGTGTAAAATCTCCACAAGCTGGTTTGTCAGCATTGGAATATCCCCTCTGCTGACCTAGAATAAATGTGAGTACAATGATATTTGATCAATATTGGAGGAATATCTAATGTGAACGTATTTCACCATTGGGCGCTTCTTCTCTCTTTTGTTGTGTTTGAGAATTGTTTTGAACCGCTGGGGGAGAGCATGTAAGGAAGAGGCAGCCCTAAAGATTCCTGTGCTGAATCAGGATATTTATTCAGCAAGTTCATACGCTGTTTTTCACATATGTGTTTTAACAGCCAATCGCTTTGTGAGTACCCACATGTGGGGTGAATTGGTGAAGGACAGATTCAATTTATTGTTTTAATTGCACTAGGGCGCTCCCTTTTGCTCTCCTTTTTTTGTCGTTACAATCTTCAATTAAGATAAGGGAAAAACCTGAAAAACTTGTCAAGGGGGACAGGACTTTCATTGTTCTCATAGGAAGAAGATTGTCCCCTGCTGTTATCTGTCTGGTCTATGGACTGAATTCCACATCTGAGAAGAGATGGCTTACACTAGGTAAAAGGGGCGGGAGGGGAAATTTTATCCTTCAATTACTCTTGAACCACAACTCTGACAGTATTGATATAACACTCTCCATGGCCCAAATACTATGAAGATTAATTGGAGCTGCTGTTTTTGTGAAACATTACTATCCCTTTAAGATTTTAATGCTAGTAAGTCTTGTGCTCCAGGCCCATAACATGCACAGGAAAAAGTCTTACACTTGTACTGTATACCTATATTCCTTGTTTAGTGCATATCCCTAAACAAGGTGTAGATGAAATCAACCCCAACCCCGAAATGTGAGGACTGCCCCATTGCCTTCATTTTGGCACAAACGGCATTAAGGGGAGGAATTTTGAAGTACGTAGCTTGGCAAATTGATGTTAGGCAGGTATAGGGATAAAATTAAGAAGATTAATAAAAAAAATTAACCCCAGCACCTGTTCTAGTGCAGAATCACTGTTGTAGATCCACTACTCTGTCTCTGATTGACACAGTGTAACTCAAATAAGGGTTAGAACGTGTCATCCAACTTATACCTTAGTAAATATGAAATATACTCTTTCGTATTCTAGATCATGGACACACAAACCAGCTTTCACTAGCCAAACTGGGTTTGTTTACATTAGAGAAGAGACGTCTAAGGGGTGATATGATTACCATTTACATATATATTCAAGGTCAATACAAATAACTATCCAATTATTTATTTACGCAAAGAACAATAGGTCATCCATTAAGACTAGAGGAAAGGCACTTTTGACTTAAACAAAGGCAGGGATTCTTTACAGTAAGGGTGGTAAAACTATGGCGTTCTTTGCCTCGGGATGTTGTCACGGTGTTAATTTTTCTTCTCACTCTCTGACGATCGTGAGTTACTCCTCTGGGCGTTGACGTCATTGCCAGACCTCGGCCACTGAATCTGGCGCCATTTTCAGACACTTAGGGTATTTGTACTAGGTACGTTTACTGGTTCATTTGTCTAGAAAAAGGCCATCTTGTGTGGCCAAACGCTGGCAATAAATTTATTTTCATGTTGACACAAGACCCGAGTGTGCTGCTGTGAATTCATACTTGTATTCTATTGGCATTACAGACTACACCCAGGCATTGAATTCTTGAACTGTGAATGCTTCCTTAGCAAATTTTGCTATATAAACATCTTGATTATATAAACATATTAATTCTGATAATCTTTAGAGGAACAGGTTCCACTACTACTCCAAGGAAGGATTTGCATGTTTTGGTAATCACATAGCCTGTACAGCTCACCACTCTACTGTATTATGGTCATTCATAAATACCCTTCAGTCATCTAATGGCCCAGATATCCACCTCAAAGCATCTGTAAGCAATGTAGTGAGGGTGTCCATTATCCCCACTCATCACATGACCCTAACCCCAGACCCATCCACTGTTTTTATGGCACAGAAAATATCTTTGGCCTGTAAAGTAGAAATAACAGCTCTTAAAGTGGAACTTTCATGTAAAAAAAATCCCCCATTTTGTTGTATTTTCTTTTATAAATCAAATTTAATATAATATTACCCACTAACGATTTGGCCAAGAAGTTCTTTGAAGGAAGAACAGGGAGAGTGTTGCCATTTTCATGACTTTTTTGTTGGATTGGCAGCATTCCCCCTCTGAGGATGCATCACTGTTGGCTGGAAATCGTGACACGTGGCTAAGGGGAGGTAATAACAAGCTGAGGAACATTGCATTAAAATATGTATTTCCAGCTTCTGCTTCATCTTAAAAAAAATAATACAATATATAATTGTATCGGAAGTTAAGGATGCAGGGTTGCCCTTAGAAGTCGTTCCAGGTTTATCTCTCCTTGAAATAGCCACAGGAATGTAGCCATGCCGGTCTTGCAGAGTAGAGTTCCTGGGAATGGGGATCAAAGGGGACCCTCTAAACCATTCCCATGGTAAAAACACAACATGGGTTACATAGTAATTTAGGTAGAAAAAAAGACTTGTGTCCATCAAGTGCAACTATTCCTGTTTACCATCGTTCATCCAAAAGAAGGCAAAACAAATCCTCAATACAGCAATTCCAAATTCTGCTTTGAATGGGGGGGGGATTCCTTTTGGATTCCAAATCCCAATCAGATTTCTCCTTGGATCAACAAGCACTAACTAAATATTAATCCCAATGCTAACATACATAGCCCTCTATGTTCTGCTCTTTTAAATAAGTATCCAGGCCCTTTTTAAAGGCATCTAATGTATTCGATAGCACCACCTCCTCAGGCAGTGACTTCCATACCTTTATTGTCCTTACATTAATCATTGTCCTTCCGTTGTTGTAGATGAAATCTCCTATCATCAAGTAGGGTTGCCACCTTTTCTTCAAAAAAATACCAGCCAAGACATTCCCTCCATAGACTTAACAATGGAAAGAAGCCAATTTTTTACCGGCCTGCCGGTAAAATATCGGCTGGGTGGCAACCCTATCCTCAAGTCTAAGCGGGTGGCCCCTTGTCCTGTGTACTGTTCTGTTAATGAACAGGTCTTTAGAGAACCCTTTGTATGGGCCCTGAACATATTTATATAGTGTTATCATATCCCCTCTAAGACGCCGTTTCTCTAGTGTGTACAAGTTTAACTTTTCTACCCTTTCTTAACTAAAACTTTCCATTCCCCTTACTAGTTTTGTAGCCCTCGTCAGCACTTTTTCTAGTTCTATAATATCCTTTTTCAAAAAGGGCGCTCAGTTTCACAACAAATTTGTTTATTTTGGGGAAATTTTATAGGAAAACAACACAAAAAGAACAAAAGAAACATAATTTAGTGGGAATTGAAGGAACAAGAGACAATAATGTGTTGACCAATCCGGACCCAGCCGACATTGTATATACATTTTGATGACATTACCCAGGCCAGACAGACTACTTCAATCTTGTTGCGTTTGCTGCCCAGCAGACACTTGTTTTACTCAGCAGGAAAAAGCTCTGTAACATAGATTTTCATGCAAAAAAATGTACTGTTCCTTTAAGCATTGTAACATCTTTCTGTTATCATCAGCCCTTCATCTCTTTGTTATGCTTTAGGCATAGCAATTATAGGTCTTGCTGACCCACCACTGGGTGTTACAAGAGTTCTGTATATCTACCGGTTTCCCAAGCATGCCTTCTAGATCAGCCCAGTCTCACTCTCTCCTGCAATTCGTTGCAATGACCTCCACGACACACGCACACTTTGTTCCAGAACTACAGGGGTTACAATGAAACATTTCTTTCTTTGGAATATTATTCATTTCTTTCTGGAAAGAAACACAGACAAATGGTGTGTAAAGTAGCAAAATATATTTTAGGAAAAAACAGCAACTATAGGTGAGGAACAGTTAACCATTTGAGTGCCAGAGGTGTACGCAACGCATTGCAGAGCAATGTGTTGCGTACCTCTCTGGCACTCAAAGGGTTAATAACATCTTCCAGCAAGTCAGTGATGACCTCACTCTAGCGCAATCTGTGCTGCCCAAACCAGACCTGGCTGAGAGGGGCTCTGAGGGTTCCTGGGTGTGGTGAAGGAGTATGGTTGCTAGCTTTAAATCTTGTAAAAACCAAAACAGAACCACAATGCTTTGGGCTAAACCCAGAGCAAAATTCCTCTATTATCTATTATGATGGTTGATTTCTGATTTACTATCTATTATGATGGTTGATTTCTGATTTTAGAATTCTTTGTAACAAGAATCTTAACCCTCACTCAAATGGTTAATTAATGCTGTTTTGAGCAAATAAGGAATTAGGAACATATCTAGCATTTAAGAGGTTAAAAGCCCCATTTAAATCAGAAGGCAACTTCATGATCTGCCAATTAGAATTAGTGTTTTGGTGATGGATGTGTGCTCTAACCAATAGGAGCACAGGAATATGAAACTTATTCTATTTGTGATTCCGAACTTCTTATACTCGGGCAGAGTTGATAAAACCAGACAGAGGATCTCAGGTCAAAGCCAGACAGATGGCAACCGTATAAGACAGTGGTTCTCAACTCCTGTCCTCAGGATGCACTAACAGGCCAGGACTTAGGGATTTCTCTGCTAGAGCACAGGTGTGGTGATCAGAGGCTCATTCACATTGATTAGCTCACCTGTGCTCTAACAAGGAATCATGTGATCAGAGGCTCATTCACATTGATTAACTCACCTGTGCTCTGACAAGGAAATCATGTGATCAGAGGCTCATTCACATTGATTAACTCACCTGTGCTCTAACAAGGAAATCATGTGATCAGAGGCTCATTCACATTGATTAACTCACCTGTGCTCTAACAAGGAAATCATGCGATCAGAGGCTCATTCACATTGATTAACTCACCTGTGCTGTAACAAGGAAATCATGTGATCAGAGGCTCATTCATATTGATTAACTCACCTGTGCTCTAACAAGGGAATCATGTGATCAGAGGCTCATTCACATTGATTAACTCACCTGTGCTCTAACAAGGAAATCATGCGATCAGAGGCTCATTCACATTGATTAACTCACCTGTGCTCTAACAAGGAAATCATCAAATCCTGGCCTGTTAGTGGGTCCCAAGGACCGGAGTTGAGAACCACTGGTCTAAGGGAACAAACTCAAAAGCCCAGAAGGTTAGTTGTGTGGTCAGTGTGGTGAAAGCAAGAGAATCAAAGGAAATATTTACATGCTCTGATTTCAGTTATTGCAGACAAACAGCACAACTGATTTTACTAGGTTTCCTGCCATGTCCCTTGTAAAATTAGCACATTGAATTAGACATGACAGGCTCACTGTAAGGTTACCATGTGCACTGTGCAAAGACTGAGATCATGTTGTACTGCTAGCAAATGTCATGTCCGCCTCTATGGACATAATATCCAGGACTCTCCGATAAAGTAAAATTAGGAAAATTCAAAAAGGTGCCATTAGGATTTTCTTTCCAAACAGTTAACCCTTTGAGTGCCAGAGGGGTACGCAACGCAATGCGTTGCGTACCCCTCTGGTGCTCAAAGGGTTGAAACATGGTGTTCAATCTAAACGCACACACACAGTGACTGGAGTTGTGCCAAATATCCCAGGCTGTTATTTTCCCAAACTCTCATTCTATGATATCACACCTCCCAATTGTCCCTCTTTAGGAGGTACAGTCCCTCTCTGAGACCTAAATCCCTCTTTACCACCCTGATGTCCATCTTTTTAGAAGATCAGACTGTGTGGTGTGTATATAAGTGTATCACCCTGGTGTCCCTGTGTTTAGGAGATCAGACTGTGTGGTGTGTATAGAAGTGTATCACCCTGGTGTCCCTGTGTTTAGGAGATCAGACTGTGTGGTGTGTATAGAAGTGTATCACCCTGGTGTCCCTGTGTTTAGGAGATCAGACTGTGTGGAGTGTATAGAAGTGTATCACCCTGGTGTCCCTGTGTTTAGGAGATCAGACTGTGTGGTGTGTATAGAAGTGTATCACCCTGGTGTCCCTGTGTTTAGGAGATCAGACTGTGTGAGGTGTATATAAATGTATCACCCTGGTGTCCCTGTGTTTAGGAGATCAGACTGTGTGGTGGGTATATAAGTTTATCACATTGTTCCACAGCGATAAAACTCACATTAACCCCTTAAAAACCAGCGGTCCCAGGGTGTCTGGTCCTTTAAGGACCAGATAGGCGAGTTCGACGTGCCGTCCCACGTGACTGATCACGTGGGGCGGCACGTCGAACGAAGGACTGAGAGAGATCGCTCCGGTGTTGGAGCGATCAATTTCAGTCCCCGTTATTACTCATCGCGCTCCTGCAGGAGCGTGGTGAGTAAAAGTACGTGACGTACCAGGACCGTCACTGGTCCTTAAGTGCTGGATCAGCGTGACGGTCCTGGTACGTCACAGGACGTGAAGGGGTTAATGTTTGTTTAACCTTCAATCTATGTGTTTATAAATGAGTATGTAAATAAAATACTTGCTCTAAATCACGTATTCAGTTACACCACCAGGTATCAGAAAGTCATAAAATGACCTAAAAATTAATGGTAATGCCCCGCCCACCAGTCACGCCCCCAACTACACCACCTAAAACAAAAGTGTCCCTCTTTGGCCATTTGAAATGTTGGGAGGTATGTGATATTTCCTGCTGTAGAATGACAGGGGAGTCCCCGGAACCTAGTGGAATTTGTGAGAGTGTAGCAGCAGTCTTACACTGTTTAGTTCCAAATCCAAATGACAGGCGCATCTGACACACAACTTAGAGAGGAGACATATATTAATGATGACAGATATGCTGAATAGAAGAAGACAAAACTGCTGGCAGGGCCCAACAAGAAGTAATGGAGTGACGGAGAGCTAAATACTAATTTCATCCTCAGCCTGCAGAAGAAGCTGTCTTGCTAACATGATCTACCGCTTGAAACTGACAAATTCCTCTGAGTGTTTTCTGCTGGCAGCCAATCATCCAGGCAAAAAAGTACATTGTTTAACCCTTTAAGGAAAAAAGGGATGTGCACTGATTTGCTTTTTAAAGGAATAGTAATACTTAAAATGCAAAAAAATGCTGTAGGGTTTATCCCCCTGAATAAAACAAGGGAACTCCCACTGCTGAAACGTGTTTTATTCAACAGTTATTAGAGCTCAAAGTTGAATTTTTTAGGTGCAATATCACAGTGGCCTGAAATTGTACAGTGGAGCTGTTGCTACACCATTCTATGGACAGCTCTGATCCCGGGACCATAAATCTCCGTAGGATGGTGTAGCAACAGCGCCACTGTACAATTTCAGGCCACTGTGATATTGCACCTAAAAATTCTACTTTGAGCTGTAATAACTTTTGAATAAAACAACCTTTCAGCAGTGGGAGTACCCTTGTTTTACTCAGGGGGGTTAAACCCTACAACTTTTTTTTTTGCATTTTAAGTATTACTATCCCTTTAATACGTTGCACAAACCACTTGTCCTTAAAGGAAAAGCACTTCTTAACAACTCTCCATTTAGCTTACTATAACCAAAAAATCCTAATGGCCTCCATCAGGCATGTCAACCTCAAATACAGGTAAGGGCTGAATACTCAACATTTCATTTAAAGGGATTGTAATTAGTAGTTATTATTACTATCCCCCATGTTGTACATATTTGCCAAATAATTTAATAGCCCCCAGGTTCATCTCTCAAACCTTTATGGTTTGAGAGATAACCGAAGGCAAAGTTTCCCCCTCCCTCCCCCTTCCCTGAAGTCAGCGTTGTACTGACTGCAGGGATATCCGGTCTGACATTCATCATGCGGCTCTGCAGCAGAGCCGCGATAGCGTTAGTGACAATATTCCACTGAAACGGTCTTCTACATGTGCTTGCAAACCAATCACAAACAAAGCACACGTACACCGTTTCAGTGACATAATTATTTTTCACTAACGCGATCTCGGCTCTGCTGCAGAGCCGCAAGCCTGTCATACAACAGACTTCTCCTGCAGTCAGTACAACGCTGACTTCAGGGAAGGGGGAGGGAGGGGGGAACTTTGTCTTTGGTTATCTCTCAAACCATAAAGGTCTGAGAGATGAACCTGGGGGCTATTGTATTATTTTACACATATCTACAATATGGGGGATAGTAATAATAAAGTATTATTATCCCTTTAAAAGGAGGGCTGCAACATTGGCTGCAAGGGATAGCTGATTTGTGTGTGTGTGTGTGTGTGTGTGTGTGTATATATATACATACAAACACATTATGAAAATGAATATTAGATATATATGGTATATACAAACACAGGTAACCAGTTGGGAAGCACTCACACCATAACATGTAATTGCCTGGGTGCTATTGCTTGTAGGAGGTCATGATACAAAAAGAAAAAAGAGATGAGCCAGCACTCGCAGGACTTTTTCAAACAGTGAAAGTTTACGAAATAGGCGTTAACTTTTCAATGTGTTTTTCGCATTTTCCTCCGGAAAAGCAGTGGCGTAACAATAGGGGTCGCAGGGGTAGCAATTGCGATCAGGCCTGTCACTGCAGTGGCCCAACTGCCCCCTGGGACCCCCCCACCCCACCCAGTGCCCGCAACTAGCTGAGGTCTGTGCCTTCTTCAGCACAGACCTCTATTAGCAACTGAGCTTCCTCTCTGTCTCCGGCACTCTAGTGATGCAGAGCGCTGGGAGATGACATAATCTCCACATTATCACCCAGCGCTCTGCATTACTGGAGAGAGGACCACGTGGGAGCTCCAGCTGCTAATAGAGGTCTGTGCAGACACAGACCTCTCCTGACATACTGCAGGACCACCAGGGAGGTAGAAGATGGACACTGGGGGTCAATGGGGGCATTGAGGAGGTGGACATTGGAAGCAATGTGGAGGTGGACATTGGGGGCAGTATGGAGGTGGATATTGGAGGCAATATGGAGGTGGACATTGGAAGCAATGTGGAGGTGGCCATTGGGAGCAATGTGGTCGGGGGGGCCCATGGCAATATTTGCACCAGTGCCCAGTGATTTCTATTTATGCCTCTGAGGACAAGAAACTGACCCCCATCAACCTCCTATATATAAACAAATTTGAAAGAGACCCGCCAAATCCTTCAGTCCAACGTCATCAATGAAGTCATCACGTGTCCCCCTCTTGATTGATACAATGATACCATCAGTGTATATACAAGTAAATGTGTATCATCCTGTGAGAACGAGTGCAGTAAAGACATAAAATACAGAAAAAATAGAGTATATACAAATATAGTAGCACATATATGTGAATGATCCTCTCCTGTCATTTCTTCAAAAGATGTTCATAGTAACAGGACACACATCGTGAACAGTTGAACACTCACTTGGCTGACACGTCAGTCAGACAAGCTGGAGACACTTGTGAGGAGTGTATAGACGGTCCTCACTCAGTCAGTTACAATGTATCCCAGTGGTGTCCAAATGTAATATTGGAAGTGTTATACTCATACAGGTGATCTATCCCACGAGGTAGAATGCCACGCTCAGGTTGAAGGCATATGGGGATAATTCTCAGAACCATCCCCACTCGGTCTCCTAGGATCCACATACGTCTCTCAGGTTGTGGCGGAGTCTAATACATATATCTGCCCCAACTGTATAGTGCAGGATAAAAAAAACTTCCAGATATAACTATACCAATAGCACTCCGGTGGGATATATATAAAAAAAAAAACTCTTACTTTTTAAAATAACAAAACAATGGTAAAAGATGAATAATAAAAACAATTCAATGGTTGTGTACAGGGCTTAAAACTTGAAGTCCTTTGCTACTAACCAGACCTGAAAAGTTGCTCGCCACTGCAAGCCATAACATACCCATCAGGACTGAATTTCTACTCGCCAGGGCTAAATTTTCACTCGCCATTGGCTAGTGGAGAGTGGAAATTTTAAGCCCTGGTTGTGTATATTGGTCAACGTGTTTTATAACCCAACTAGTTATTTCTTCATGAGAGAGAAAGAAATTGCATCTCCGTACAAATAACAGATGAAAAAAAATGATTCATGGTTCATTTTTTTTTTCGGTTGTTTGTATAGAGATGCAACACTAGGTTGGTTATACACTATGGTGTGATGAAGAGGTGATAACGCAGAGATGATTTCTCCAGTGATATTACTTCCCCACTTCCTGTGTTAATATATGGAGCCTATGCACCAAGATCTCCAGAGTTGGAGAAATCTTAGGCTCCACAGAACAACATAGGGACTGGAGATGTGATATCACTGAAGAAGTCATCTGCACTTTATCAAGCCTTACTGCATAACTCTTCCTGTGTTACATAGATATAACATAGATAAAACATTTCCCTCATTATAACCCAGAAATAAAGAGAATTATATAAGTATTCCCTACTTCAAAATAGGTTTTAGACTCTTTATCAGAACTGTTTGTTTTACCTACTATGACACAATATAAGCCTTTATGTTCTATTGTACTATAAATGTATCTAATCTTCTTCTAGATGTATCCAATGTATCTGCCATTACCACATCCTTGATCAAAGAATTCCCCAACTTAACAGCCCTTACTGTAAAAAAACCCTTTCATCTGCTGAAGCTGAAATCTTCTTTCCTCTAATCATAGAGGGTGGCCCCTCGTTATTTGATCAGGCCTTGGAATGAAAAGCTCACTAGAGTGATCCTTGTACTGACCTCGCATATACTTATACAATGTAACAAGAATCCCTCGTAGGCATTATTTTTCTAGAGTAAATAAACCAAGTTTGGTTAGATAGTCTACATACTCCAAATCTTCCATTCCCTTATTTGATTTTGTTGCTTTTCTCTGTACTCTCTACAGTTCTAGAATGTCCTTTTTCAGAACTGGTATCTATAACTGCACTGCACATTTGAGGTGAAGTCATATCGATGATCTGTGTAGTGAAAAAATTGTGTTATCCACTCTTGCTTCAATACCCATTTTATGCAGGATAATACTTTGCTTGCTTTTGCTGCTGCAGTTTGACATTAGTCACTGATGTCAGGTTTGCAGTTTACAAGGACTCCCAGACTTGTCTCTAGCAACAAGTCTCCTAGAATGCTCCTATTAACCCTTTGGGTGCAATCCGTTGGATACCTCTCTGGCACTCAAAGGGTTAAGTTTATAAATAGCATACTTACTTGTTCATCCCAAATATGCAACTTTACACTTTCCTAAATTATGTCATATTTAGCTGTTTACTTAAACTGCCATTTTATGTAAATTCCTCTGTAGAGAATAAACATCCTGCTCTGAATGTAATACCCTCCATAATTTAGTGTCATCTACAACTACTGAAAAGTTCCTTTCTATACCGAATTCTAGGTAATTTATATAGATGTTAAAAAGCAATGGTCCTAGTACTGAACCCTATGGTACTCCACCCTCAACTTTAACTGCACTGGAGAATTGTCCATTTACAACAACCCACTGTTCCCCATCCTTCAACCAATTTTCCTTATTTTGTACACTAGCCTCTTGTGTGGCGCTGCATCAAATGCCTTTGTAAAATCCAGATATACTACATCTACTGCTTTACTATTAATTAAGTTGATACTTACTTCTTCATAGAAGCCCAAACCATTTGTGTGGCAAGATCTGTTCCTCATAAAACCATGTTGATTCCTGTTAATTTTATTCTTCACAGTGTAATCCTGAATATAATCCCTTATTATCCCTTCAAGCAGTTTCCCACCACTGAGGTTAACCTCAAAGGTCTATACTTCCATGTTCTGTTTTAGTTTCCTTCTTAAAGGGATAGTAATACTTCATTTTATCTTTTTTTTTTATTTTGTAGGCATTAAAAGAACATGAAGAATAATATAAGAAGTTTCCCCTCCCGCCCCTTTTACCTAGTGTAAGCCATCTCTTCTCAGATGTGGAATGCAGTCCATAGACCAGACAGATATCAGAAGGGGACAATCTTCTTCCTATGAGAACAATGAAAGCCCTGTCCCCCTTGTCAAGATTTTCAGGTTTTTCCCTTATCTTAATTGAAGATTGTCCCTCTCTGCAGTCTGGGAGAAAGACATTTGTTCCACAGAGCACTTGGTCTTAGTGGAGTATTTATCTTCAGGGCTGTTGAGTGCTGCTGTCTTCAATGTGGGTCTCACAGTACACCACCCACGTCACTTAGTGTAAAACTGAGTCAAAAAGAAGAAGAAGAAGAAAACAGCGCAAACAACACCCTCTAAGAGTAGTATTATTTGATATATTGACAGTATCCCCCTTTTTTCCCTCTTATAATTCTCTCACATGAAACAGAGGCTTCGCCTCCCTCTCAGTATGTACACCTGCACTGGATATTCTGTCACTCCAGGCATATGACACCACTCCATTCTTTTCGCACCCTATATGGGTGTTAATGTTGTTCCTTTGTTGTTGTCCACATATATGAAATAAACATGTGGACTCACCACTCTATATAGAGTGCCTGGGAAACTTATAATGGTGCCTCAGCTCAAAAGTGTTACTCCTTTGAGTGAGTGAGGGAAAGGAAATCTTACACCATACAAGGTGTATATATAAAATATAAAAAATCTTTATTATGTATAAATAAAAACACTTCTAAAAACAAAAAATAAGATGATATCAAAAAATATAAATAACAACACAAAAAAGAGATGCACAAAGAAGTACTATCTCAATACACACTCACATGTATATAAAATAGAAAATCATAAACTGTACTACAAAGATAAAAATCTATCAGTACCTTTGCTCAACACGTTTCGTGACATAAAATAAGTATCACCTCTCTGCAGTCTACCTGGGCACCTCCCTTCTGCTCTGGCTGAACAGTGTGACATCAGTAAAAGGAGAGGGAGGGGGATAATTTGTCATTCAATTACTCTTGAACTACAAGTCTGACAGTATTGAAATAACACTCTCCAAAGTCCAATTACTATGATGATTAATTAGAGCTGCTTTTATTATGAAACATTACTATCCCTTTAAATAAAGGCGCTATATTGGCATTACACCATTCTTGTGGCACTGAGCCTGTGGAAAAGAGTATTTAACAATTAATAGAGAGGTTTTGCTAATACTGCACCAAGTTCCCAAAGACCCCTTGGGTGTATACCAACAGGACCAGGTGCTTGTCATTCTAAATTGTGTTCTGTCTGACCTTGACCTCTATGTTTTGTTAACCCCATAAGTGATAATGGTATGATTGTACTTGTTATCTGTTAAGGCTTTTCTACCATTTCTCAGTCCCTGATATATTTCGATATAAAGAATATGTTCAGATCATCAGTCTTTTCCGTATTCTCCCTAATTAACCTACCCATCTCATTCTAGAAGGTTCAATCCACTCCTTCAAGTTTTTTGCTTTTATGTATTTTATGTATTTTTCTTGGATTAGTCTTGCTCTACCCTGCAGTTCAAGTTTTATTTTCTATTTGTGCTAACCTAATTACTTTTTTTGCAATCTTTTTGCTCTCCCTGTATTTTAAAAAAAGAATTATCTGTTCCTTCAGACTTTGCCTTTTGTCCTTACCATTTCCTTCTTTACATTTACCCACAATGGTTGTTGTCTACTTCTTTTGCATTTGTTCCCAAGTGGTAAATACTGTTGAATATATTTCTGCAATATAAATTTAAATTCTGATCACTTTTCCTCAGTACTTTTCCAGTTAATAATGAATCCCAGTTTCTGTGTTGCATTGATGTTTTTAACATTTTTAGGTCAGCCTTGGAGGCTTCTGCAGCATCTAAGAGGTTTAAGGAGCCAGGTAAGGCTCAATTTGATGCCTCACCCTCCTTAATTATATCTCACACCTTCAGACCCATCCACTGATTCCTGGCCATGTGGCAACATGTTGTTATGTGGCAAAATGCAGGTTGGTCATTTGGCATAATGCCTTTTAACTAGTGATGAGCGAGCGTGCTCGGCCGATGCTCGGATCGGCTCGAGCATCGCTCTGCTCGGCACATGGCGGTACTCGTCGAGTACCGCCATGTGCTCTCCCGCCATGTTCGGGTGGCGGGGATCTGTGCCGGAAGAGGCACAGATCCGAAGAAGCTCCGCTGGACCACCAGGGACTGGAGGTACGGGGGCATTGCGGAGATGAAGGGGGCATTGCGGAGATGAAGGGGGACATTGTGGAAGAGGGGCATAGACTCTATGCCCCTCTTCCACAATGTCCCCCTTCATCTCCGCTATGCCCGTCTTCCACAATGTGCCCCTTCATCTCCGCTATGCCCCTCTTCCACAATGTGCCCCTTCATCTCCGCTATGCCCCTCTTCCACAATGTCCCCCTTCATCTCCTCTATGGCATAGAGGAGATGAAGGGGGACATTGTGGAAGAGGGGCATAGCGGAGATGAAGGGGCACATTGTGGAAGAGGGGCATAGCGGAGATGAAGGGGCACATTGTGGAAGACGGGCAATTCGGAGATGAAGGGGGACATTGCGGAGATGAAGGGGGCATTCGGAGATGAAGGGGGACATTGCGGAGATGAAGGGGGCATTCGGAGATGAAGGGGGCATAGCGGAGATGAAGGGGGCATTGACCAGGCACCCTCCCCTCATCAGAGCAGGGGGTGCCTGGTGTCGCCCCATTCATTTCAATGGGGCTCGGGTGCTCGGCCGAGCACTCGAGCCTCAGGGGGTGCTCGGTCAGAGCACCCGAGCACCCGAGCATCGGGGTGCTCGCTCAACACTACTTTTAACAGATTTACTAGTATGTGTCATTCAGATAGTCCTGGGGTTAGTTATTGAGGGTAACAGAATACAGATAAGGTACTGAGCTGGCACTGCCCTTGTATACCACAGCTCCTATGTCCACAACACCACATTGTGTAACACAACACTCTAGTATACAACGGGATAATGAGGGAGGGCATATGATTTTTGTTTGTTTGAAACGCGTAACATGCATTACACATCCATACATACAGTAAGAAAAATAAATAACATATCTATTAAATTTTCCAACCTCATTACACCTTCGTGGAGTCTCCAACATTCACCATAGCCGCATCCTTCCCATTGGTCTCAGACACTTGTAGCATTCTGTTCACCCAGACTGTTATTTAGAAGGGCATACAGGAGTCATTCCAAGCAATGTTATCGACAAAAACATGATCATTGTACTTCAACTCCCATCATCCTTACCCATGTGATCGCTGCCCCGGCTCTCTCTCCCCTTCTCTGCGTGTTCCATTCTGCCCTGTCATTCCTGTGCGCAGAGAAGAGGATAGAGAGCCGGGGCAGTACTCACATGGGTAAGGATGATGGGAGCTGAAGTACAATGATCATGTTTTTGTCAATAGCAGAGCTGATAGAAGCAGTGGAAATGATGACTGCTAACAACAGGCAGGAGACCCGGCGGCCCTGCAACTTGAAGGAATATAAACTTGTGGGAAGCTCTGGAGCCTTCAGCAGACCTGCCGCTATAACCATGCCCCTCCAACAATACGACCCATCCCATGCATGCACCCGCTCCTTAGAAGGACCCGGCGCCGAAAGCATTTAAAAGAAAATCACATGCAGCTGCATGCTGTGCGACTATGACAATATGCATTGCATTAGAAGACCTATATGAGACATGGTTCGGCTTTGCAAGTTTGCACGGTGGTGGGGGGCACGATCTGGCTCTGGGTGTCCGACATAAGGCTGGCTAATTAAAAATAATAAAAAAAAAGGATCTCAATGACAGGTGCCCCTCTGTGAGGTGCGCCTATAGACCGATGCCCATTCTGCCTTATTATTAATCCAGCCCTGCTTACGCTGATGATTAGTAGAATATTGAAACATACCTTCCAACATGTCACAAATAAAAAACTTCTACTCATAACCAGCGCTCTAAAATACACATTGTGTATACAGAACTATCAAGGGACAGACACACTCAGACAGGAGGAGAGGTGTGCACAGAAGGACTCCGATATAGAATTATGACATTTTCTTAACGTAACATCTTATTTATCTGTCCTTTAAATAAACTAGTGTTACAGGATATGTATCTGATCATTCCTGTCCATCTGTTGTCTAAAGAATGAGCCCAGTAGAGTTCATATTCCTTCTGTTCTGAAACAGGTAAAAAATGAACATGCTGTTTTGTACCTGCTAATGTTTTATAGTTGAAGGGTGTACTGGAACTGTAGGCTGTGAGCACATGCATTTCTAACACATCCTTTCCTAAACAGCAAGCATAAGCTAGGGGACCCATATTTGCACAAGTTTAGATATTAAAAAGTAAATCTGCAGTCTTCTTTTGTATGTCACTGCATGGAATTCTGGGAATGTAATGGATACATTCCAAGCTTTGGAGTCTTTGCTGGAGACAGATTTTCTGATCTGTTTCAGATATGTACGAGTACACACACGTGTAGTTCTCAATACGTTGTATACTCGTCTGTCACTCAAAGGGTTAATCCCATGACCTAGTTATCGGACGGCCAATAAACTGGTATGTAAACTGGTAAATATACTGGCAACATTATTCTATAAACTGAACATTACAGCAATATTTCAAAAGGGTCAATAATCCTGCCAGATTGGTATATAAACTGTACATAACAGTAAAATATATACTATTAACTCTTTGAGTGCCAAAGGGGTATGCAACACATTGCAAAGCAATGCATTGTGTACCCCTCTGGCACTCAAAGGGTTAAATAAACTGACCAAATTTGAAATAAACTGGACATTTCAGCAATACACTGGAAAAAAAGACTTGCTAAATTAACATATAAATTGTACATTACAGCAACAAACTGGGCAATTTATTATATACACTAGATCAGGGCTCAAAATTTCCACTCTCCACTAGCCAATGGCGAGTGAAAATTTAGCCCTGGCGAGTAGAAATTCAGCCCTCGTGGGTATGTTATGACTTGCAGTGGCGAGTAACTTTTCAGGTCTGTCTAGTAGCAGAGGGCTTCAAATTTTAAGCCCTGCACTAGATATTACATGAATATATGAAATGTTACAGCAGTGAATAAACTGGTAAGCAAGCTGGCCATTTCAGAATAACTGGATATTACAACATTAAACTGGCCAACATAGTATATAAACTGGACATTACCTCTAGAATATGAAGTACAGTTTATTGCATCAGTTCTTTAAAAAATACATTATTGAAATGATAAAAGTGCAGAGACGTGCAACAGAACTGATGGATTGGAGGATCTTTGTTATAAGGAGAGACTAAACAAACCAGGTTTGCTTACATTAGAGAAGAGATGTGTAAGGAGTGATATGATTACCATTTACAAATACAATCAAGGTCAATACAAATAACTCTACAATTAACCATTTACAAAAACAGCTGAATAAAGAAGAAGAGGTCATCCATTAAGACAAGAGAAAAGGCACTTTTGGCTAAAACAAAGGCAGGGATTTTTATACATTAAGGGTAGTAAAGTTATAGCATTCTTTGCCTTGGGATGCTGTGCTTGCAGATGCTATAACGGATTTAAAAATGAATAGATACATATCTAGCACAGAGCAATATTGTGAATTATGACAGTTGCCTTCAAAACAGATAGGATTTTGATCCAGGGAAATATCTGACTGTCATTTGTAGTCAGGAAGGAATTTTTTTTACCAACTTGGGGCTAAAATGGAATTTTTTTTTTTTTTTCACTGCTCTGGATCAACAGAGGTGATATGGCATGGGCTGGACTTGATGGACGCATCAGCCTCATCAACTATGTTACTCTATCCAATAGAGAATTCAGCCCTGGGTGCGCCTTACACAAAGAGCTTATAAACTAATAACACAAGTAAATAAACTGCCTTATTCTTTAGATTGCCTATTAGGAACACCACTTGCTCTTTTTGTCTTGGTTTAAATTTCAGGTGAATTAATACAATAATCTCAAGGTTCAAAGTTTAAACTGTAGATCAACTGTGCAAGTTGTTTTATAATCCTACAACAAAATGCCAGGAAGAAAAATCAATATATCATTGCCGACTCACACACACAAACACAAAATGAAGCAAGATAAGCAAATACATTGTATTTTCTTTCCTTTTCCCTGATACATTTTAGTTTACTGCTTTGATGTT
This sequence comes from Rhinophrynus dorsalis, assembly GCA_037306005.1. Classification (NCBI taxonomy): domain Eukaryota; kingdom Metazoa; phylum Chordata; class Amphibia; order Anura; family Rhinophrynidae; genus Rhinophrynus; species Rhinophrynus dorsalis. The sequence continues at coordinate 164,974,427 of CM074727.1, forward strand.
TTCTTGTTCTTTAAAGGGACTGTAAAACTTAAAATGTAAAAAAAAATATATATATATGTTGTAGGGTTTATCCTCCTGAGTAAAACAAGGAAACTCTCACTGCTGAAACGTGTTTTATTCAACAGTTATTACAGCTCAAAGTTGAATTTTTTAGGTGCAATATCACAGAGGCCTGAAATTGTACATTGGCGCTGTTGCTATACCATCCTATGGAGGTTTATGGTCTACAGACCAGAGCTGTCCATAGGATGGTGTAGAAACAGCGCCACGTGTTATGTGGTGTCTTTTACTGCAGGAAGGGTCCCCTTTGACCCCCCATTCCTAAGAACTCTTCTCTGAAGGACCGGCATGGCTACACAACTGTATCCGCATCAAGGAGAAGAAAACCCGGAATGACATCTAAGGACAACGCGGTGTCTTCAGCTTCCGTTACACCCTCTAATGACCATACCTAGGAATTCTTCAGTTCTGTTCCAGAGCCTCTGGTTTTTAGTGTTAATTACCAGGTCTCTGGGGACAGAGGCAGTTTCTCCAGTGGTGGTGAGTTTACAGAGAAACTCTGTCCACTTCTCCTCCTTTCCACACTGTTCCTCACACTTCCCCACCTTGTTCCTCCCACTTCCCACCCACTTTTGCCCACTTCCAACCTACTTCTCCTTTCACACTGCCGCACCCACTTTTCCACCTTCCCATCCTGTTCCGCCCAGTTCCCGCCTTGTTCTCACACTTCCCACCCACTTACTGGTTAAGCCCTTCCCACCCAGTTAAGTCCTGCCCACTGTATGCCACAAATCACATCATTAAAGGGATAGTAATGTTTCATAATAAAAGCAGCTCTACATAATCATCATAGTATTTGGACTTTGGAGAGTGTTATTTCAATTCTGTCAGAATTGTAGTTCCAGAGTAATTCAATGACAAAGTGTCCCCCTCCCGCCCCTTTTACTGATGTCATACTGTTCAGCCAGAGCAGAAGGGAGGTGCCCAGGTAGACTGCAGAGAGGGACAATCTTCAATTAAGATAAGGGAACAACCTGAAAAACTTGTCAAGGGGGGCAGGGATTTCATTGTTCTCATAGGAAGAACATTGTCCCCTGCTGTTATCTGTCTGGTCTATAGACTGCATTCCACATCTGAGAAGAGATGGCTTACACTAGGTAAAAGGGGCGGGAGGGGGAAACTTTGCTTTTGAATATCTCATAAACCATAAAGGTTTGGGAGATAAGACTTATATCATTCTTCGTGTTTTTTTTAATGCCTACATAATAAAATAAAGTTAAAACGAAGTATTACTATCCCTTTAACTTAAGCCTGGTCGCAGCCCATGAGCCCTCTCAGAGCTCCACAAGAGGAAGTTCCCAGGTATGCTAATGACCAGTTATGCTACTGTATAATGACTAGCTCCCACTAGATCTATAACTGTGCATAAAGTTGATTTAAAAAAAAGCTGAAATGTTTTTCATCTCTTCCCCATTCAAATCAGTGGGATTCTGCGGAATTTTCATTCCCCTATGGTGCAGTTGGTTTGCTCCAGAATTGCACCACGTTAGCTTGATGAATAAGGCTTTTATTTATAATCATCTCCTTTTAATGCTTTGAGTGCCAGAGGGGTATGCAAAACAATGTGTGTTGCACTTTACTTTGGAACTAAGGTTTAAGGGTTTAATATACAAAATATTATGTAAATATTTATATAACAAATTATTATATATAAAACATACACACACATATATATTTTTTTTGGTGTATAATGAATTTTCCAGACAAGGATCTGGTAGCAATGTCATAAAAAGTTCAGTTTAGTGATGCGTGTTCCACATCCTCTCTCATTTACTACCCTCAGGGGAAGGATCCTTATCGTTAACATAAAACTAATCAGATTTTTTTTTTTTTTTTTTTTTTACTTTTGTTTTCATTAAATTGAAAGACTATTTTCTTCAGGTTATAAAATACTGCTTCCGATAATATTCAAATACATATAAAAAAAAAATCCCATGGATGCAGGTTGTACTAAAAAAAAAATAGTGCAATTCTGGGACGAACCAACTGCACAGGAGGGGACAAATAAAAATGACCATTATTTAACCCTTTGAATGCCAGTGAGGTGCGCAACACATTGCTTTGCAATTCATTGCACTCAGAGGGTTAAATGGGACTTATAACCCCCTTTGAATGTTAGACTGGTCTCAACTATTACCAGGTAAGGAGGACTGGGGATACAAACAATGTTATGGAGTGCGTTAGCAATTTGAGTATTTTAAAGGGATAGTAATGTTTCATAATAAAAGCAGCTCTAATTAATCATCATAGTATTTGGACTTTGGAGAGTGTTACTTCAATTCTGTTGTAGTTCAAGAGTAATTAAATGACAAAAGTATCCCCTCCCGCCCCTTTTACTGATGTAACACTGCTCAGCCAGAGCAGAAGGGAGGTGCCCAGGTAGACTGCAGAGAGGGACAATCTTCAATTAAGATAAGGGAAAAACCTGAAAAGCTTGTCAAGGGTGGCAGGGATTTCATTGTTCTCATAGGAAGAAGATTGTCCCCTGTTGTTATCTGCCTGGTCTATGGACTGCATTCCACAAACCATAAAGGTTTGAGAGATAAGACTTATATCGTTCTTCAAGTTTTGTTAATGCCTACAAAATAAAATACAGATAAAATGAAGTATTACTATCCCTTTAATGGAAGGTAGCTTCCCGCCACCGCTAGTCCTTAACTGGTTAAAATCCCTAAAAATAACTGCTTCTTGGTATTTAAAAGAAATATGCAACTGTATATAAATGTAAATGTGTTGTCTTTATTTTCTCTCTCTGTATAAATGTGTAACCTTTATATTGTAAATTCTCCCCAGGTCATACTTGAAAGTGAGAGAAATTTGAGTGTATTCTTCCTGGTAAAATACCTTCTAAATAAACAAACAGACTGTTCCAGTGTTTGGAACATGTTGACTGTGGCAGAGTGTCAATCAAAGTGAACTTTGCCTTGTTATACAGAATTACTCATATAACGGAGTCAATGCTCGGCCAGTATCAGGCAATCTCTGTAGAACACGAGTTCATTATTTCATTGATCTCTATATCAAACATTCATCAGCAATTATGGGAGTGAGTAACACTGAATCATAATCAAGATTCATAATCCATCCAGTACAAAGGATGAGCTCATGAGAAAACATACACATTTTTATGTTAAATTATTAAACAATTTTATGATTACTCACTTCCCTTCTCTTCCATGACAGTGAATCATATTGTCACAAAAAAAAAAGAAAACCTTGTTTTGGAATTTCCTTTTCCAATTGGGGAAACAGGCACAAATTGGCTAAGTTTACTTATTCCCCAGACAGACGTAAACATTAAAAAAAATGTATTTCCTTTACAGAGAGAGCGTCATTTTATATGTGGATGTCAGTAAAGGAACAGAATAAGAAAATACAACATTCTCTATCCTATAGTAGCAAGTTGTAACATTCACTGATGCATGGAAAACGTTACGTACCTTGATGAATTCAGAGGAAAATGACTGTCCCCATTCGGACAAAAAAAAAAAAAAAAAAAGCACATTTTGGGCCTCATGAAGAAAGCAAAAAGGTTAGCCGTTCTGGTAGGGGAGAAATATAATTCCATTTAAATAGATATGGACTTTTAACCCATTGAGGTGTTTGCGTGTGAGACTTCTGTTGCATTCAGGGACTTAAAACACGATAAATTGTGCATGTCCTACCTCCATACATGGGCGGATTGTCCTGTCGGGGGATCGGGCATCCCCCGGTAGGCTGCTAGATCATGGGCACGTGCGGGAAATCAGAGGATCTCACCTAACTGTCCCACGATATTTTGAAGGAGAGGTCTGTGTTGCCACCTGCACTCTCTTTGACAGCCTTTGCGTTCTTTGTTAACCCTTTGATTGCGTACCCTTCTGGCACTCAAAGGGTTAATGCAGTATCCTGCAAAATCCTGGCGCCTGCTCGGGCTGGTATTCCCCTACAATCCGCCCCTGCTCCCAAATTTCCGAATCCGTATCCAGATCAACCCCACATGCACACGACATACACCCTGACTGACAGATGAACGTATTATGTTAAAGCAATAACCATAAATAAAAACACAAGACAACAATTAGGCAAGAAAATGGAAGTCACTGTTTATTAAGGCCTATTTAAAGGGATAGTAATGTTTCAAAATGAAAGAAGCTCCAATTAATCTTCATAGGATTTGGGCCTTGGAGAGTGTTATTTCAATAGTGTCAGAGTAATTGAATGATAAAGTATCCCCCTCCTGCCCCTTTTACTGATGTAACACTGCTCACCGCAAAGCAGAAAGGTGGTGTCCAGGTGGATCTCAGAGAGGAACAATCTTCAATTACCATAAGGGAAAAACCTTTAACTTAAAAGGGGATTCATATTTTTATTCTGTAATTCTGGAGCAAACCAATTGCAGCACACGGGACAAGTGAAAAATCCCATTGATATGAATGGGGATTTTTTTTAACCTCTTGATAGCTAGAGAGGTCTCCAACACATTGCAAAACAATGCATCTGGCACCTTTCTAGTAATCGAGGGGTTAAAATTAAACAGAAATGTTTATTTCTGTCCTACGGTGTGGATTAAAATCCTTTTTCACTTGTGTTAGCAATAGCACCTAAATATGCATGAATTAGGTATCAATGGAAAATGTATGTCTGTACATATACACACCCACACATATACACACTAGTCAATGGGCATTGCTCATATGCATACCTGGGAACTTCCTGCTGAGGGCTACCCGGAGGGTAGTCCTCTGTTCAGCAGGGGGGTAACAAAAATGACGCTAATTGCGTCAAAAAGGGGTGGGGCTTAACTCGAGTGTGGGGGGGGGGGTTAACCCTTTGAGTGCCAGAGTGGTACGGAATGCATTGCAAAGCAATGCATTCCGTACCACTCTGGTACTCAGAGGGTTAAATGGGTCACAGAAGGCTGGGGACGGAGGCACAACGGGAGGAAAAGCAGATGTGGCAGAGTTTCAATAGAAACTCTCCACATCCGGAGGAATCTGCCTCTGCCCCGGAGACCCGGTAAAGCTCTGTCAGAACCGGAGTCTCCGGGGCAAATCCGGAGAGTTCCCAGGTATGGTCATATGAATGGGCTCTCGGTGCACTTTGGGAACCCGCTGGCCCTCTGTAGCATTGAATCTCACTGCAGAGATGATCACAGGAGTGGATTTGCTGCCTACAGCCAATCTCCACCCCCGTGCAACCCCGGGGAGGGTCTAACAGCAAACCAGAACAGTTCAGATGACAGATAGACATATAGATAGATAGATAGATAGATAGATAGATAGATAGATAGATAGATTAGATTTGAGATAGATTAATAGAAATATATGAGATAGATAGATAGATAGATAGATAGATAGATAGATAGATAGATAAACAGAGAGAGATATGGGAGAGATAGAGAGATAGATAGACAGACACACAGATATGAGATGGATAAATAGATATGAGATATAGAGAGAGATAGAGAAATAGGAGATAAACAGAGAGAGATATGAGATGGAGAGATAGAGGTATGGGATAGATAGATAGATAGATAGATAGATAGATAGATAGATAGAAGAGAGAGAGAGATAGATTAGATTAGATATATATGAGATAGATAGATATGAGAGAGAGAGAGAGAGAGAGATAGATAGATAGATAGATAGATAGATATGAGACAGATAGATAGATAGATAGATAGATAGATAGATAGATAGATAGATAGATAGATATGCATACCTGGGAACTCTCCGGATTTGCCCCGGAGACTCCGGTTCTGACAGAGCTTTACCGGGTCGCCGGGGCAGAGGCTGATGCCTCCGGGTGTGGAGAGTTTCTATTGAAACTCTGCCACATCTGTTTTTTCTCCCGTTGTGCCTCCGTCCCCAGCCTTCTGTGTGACACCTTTAATCCTCTGAGTGCCAGAGTGGTACGGAATGCAATGCATTCCGTACCACTCTGGCACTCAAAGGGTTAAATCCCCCCAACACTCGAGTTAAGCCCCGCCCCTTTTTGACACGATCAGCGTCAATTTTGTTACCCCCTGCTGAACAGAGGACTACCCTCCGGGTAGCCCTCAACTGAAAGTTCCCAGGTATGTAGATATGAAAGAGATAGATAGATAGTCAGACAGACAGACATGAGATGTATAAATAGATATGAGATATATAGAGAGATAGAGAAATATGAAATAAACAGAGAGAGATATGGGAGAGATAGAGATATGAGATATATAGAGAGATAGAGAATGTACTGCTTTGAACCTGTAAAGACCAGAGGGGGCATGCAGCTTATCCCTTTGCATGTCAGAGGTTTATGAAACACATTGCAAAGCAATGTTTTGAACACCTCTCTGACACTCAAAGGACTAAGCAATGCATTACACATCCCTCTTATACTAGAGAGAGAGAGATCCAAAAAGTGGCCTTTGTTAAAACTTTATGAAGGCCACAGTTATGGCTGCAGTGTTGGTCTAATAAGGATCACCTTCTAGTCTTCTATCACGTTCCTGTGAGTGCCATTACCTTTTTCAGTTTTCTACATACTTTCATTGTCATTATCACTCAGACCAGAAATGATTGGATACACGAGTGCCACGTTATCCTGGTATTCATATACATTCGATATGTCAAAACATTGTTCCTGAGTCTGTTAAATTTCTTATACAACCTGAGAAATGAACCAAGCCCCTGAGATTTTTGTACTTTGATAAATATCTTTTTGGTTTGACCTAATTAACTTGACAAAGGCAGGTTCTATACGGCTCCTCACTGGGTTTTTACACCTTCATGAAAGCCCGCAGACAGGAAGAGATGATAAAAAAGAAAAAAAAATGTTTTCAGCTATTTTCCTGTACAATACAGTGCAAACTATTCACATCCATGGCTGCTCTGCATCTTGCATTCAAATGCTAATGGACCCACAAGCTGGCCTTTTATTTTATATGTTAATGGAACAAGCACTGAAGGTGATGTCTAGGCTGAACTGGAACGATTCTGGAATAGACAAACTGCACCACTGAGGACACATAAAAATTCCCCTAATTCCCTTTTATTTCAATGGAGAGGTTTAACCCTTGGAATACAAGAGAGGTCTCCAATGCATTGCGAACCAATGCATTGGATACCACTCCTGAATTCAAGGGGTTAAAAGTTCCATTTAAAATCAATACGATTTTCTATAATCGCTCCCCTATGGTGTAGTTGGCTTGCTCCAGAATTGCACCATTGGAAGTTCAAATATTAATTGATTTAATTTAGACTGTAAGCTCCTTGGGGCAGGGACCTCTCTCCCATTGTTTCTATGAATGTCGCACTTATTTCAACCCCTCTTATTTATTGTAACATACGTCTATTGTAAGGCGCTGCGTACACTGTGTAGCGCCATATAAATAAAGATATACATACATACATACATACAAATTTAAAGCGGGACTATCACCCCAAATAATTATTCATATAGCGATAAGCAAAGAAATATGAATAAGTAATGGGGGGTGGGCTTTATTTGGGGTGATAGTTCACCCTGAATGCCTGGGAGGTCTCCATTACATAAGAATCTTCTCTAGCACTTAAGAGGATAAAAGACCCATGTAAATCAACGAGAACGCTAGCGACCCCTGCAGTATATAACCCTTTGAGTGCCAAAAGATGTGCAAGGCTCCACTTAAATGAATGTTAATTTTTGTTCGATCCTGACAGTGAAGTTGGTTTGCCACAAAATCGCTTCTAGTTCTTGCGTGTGCATCTGTTGTAGAAAAGCATCATTTTCTCCTGCTGCTGTTAGGTTTCAAGGAAAACTGAATCTAGATTTTCCTGCCTGATAAAGACAGAAGACTGAAAAATAATTATGTAAAATAAGGTATTAAATGACCAGCCAACCCACTCTACTTCCTGAATCTTTACCCATCTGACTCTTAAAGGGATAAAGCAGTGGTCTTTAAAAACTGTGGGGGGAGATTTATAAACATGGAGCTAAGCAAAAAAGAAGTATTAGAATGGATGTAACAGCATCTTCAATAGTTATAAAACTAAGAACGCCAGTTTCGGATGTCTGTACGCCATATACTGTATTTTTTTTTTTATGGAGTAACCAGTTTGTAAAACTGAGCAGCAAATTTATAAAGAAATGTCAGTAGTTGCAACAAGTTTTGCCACAATCTTAACGCCAGGTATATGCTGTCCTTAAGCATTCTGGCATTAATATGCGAGTAATAACGCCATATTTATAAAAATGCCTTCAATAATTTATCAGTTGGCCCTTGTGTTATCTGCAGCTGCAAGGACTTAAAGGGATAGTAATACTTAAGATGTAAAAAAATATATGTTGTAGGGTTTATGCCCCCGAATAAAACAAGAGTACTCCCACTTCTGAGACATATTTTATTAAAAAATTTTAATAGCTCAAACTTGAATTTTTTTGGTTCAATATCACAGTGGCCTGAAAATTTACATTGGCGCTGTTGCTACACCATCCTATGGAGATTTATGGTCTACAGACCAGAGCAGTCCATAGGATGGTGTAGCAACAGCGCCACTGTAAATTTTTTAGGCCACTGTGATATTGCACCTAAAAAATTCAAGTCTGAGTTGTTAACATTTTTTTAATAAAATATCTGTCAGCAGTGGGAGTATCCTTGTTTTACCCAACATAATTTTTTTTTTAATTTTAAGTATTACTATCCCTTTAAGAACTGTTCCTTAAAAAGTATTGGGAAAGTATTTTATAAATCTGCCTGTGTTCTATGGACTGTTGTGAAAATAAAGGAAAATAAATACAGGAGGTTCCGTTGAATGAATGCAAGTAGTAGTAGACAGTAGAACATCAATACCTGACAACATGAAAAACAGCATTCCAGGGACACTACTGCACCAGGACATCACAGTACAGAGCATCAACAATGGTTCATGGTACTCTACAGCGCAGCACCAGCAGAAAACCTTGTCTTAAACCTGTACTTATAGAGTAGACATCACACACGTCTAAAGAGGTCACAAGTGGGAATCCACTGGAGGCTACAGAAGGTGGAGGCCATCATTCCTTCTTTTCCACAAGCTGGTGAAGAGAAGGGTGTTTTCTGTCCCAGTTAATGGCAGGAAAATTTAATGATTCCCTTTTGATAAAAGCATAATTATTTTTGTTTTCACTACTGGGCACTGTGTGGGTGTCACATGCCAGAGGGTTCAGGTTTAGATCACAGGACGGACACAGGCTCAGCGGCTAGGGTGCTCTGTATGGAAATGTTTATGCCATTCACAGCGCCAGTAGGCAAAAAGTGGTAATCTGTCATGGAAAGTGGGGAGGTTGAACAAGGCCCATCTACTAGCAGACCCCTCACCCAGGTAACTGCTTTGGCTTGGTTTGGGGGGGTGGGGTGCCAAGCAGCATATCCTAAAGAGGGGGGTGGTTCCAGGGGAATAAATAGGTTAATAAACTCTAACGTGTGTGTGTTGACCATGTATATCTAAATATTACTCAAATACATAAATACCCCATGGGGAACGCAGAACCTACTGGCCTTTTAATGACAAGCACAGAGAACATAGCATAATTTCCAAATGTACGGTGTTTATTGCGTGTAATAAAACAGCATGAATGTTTTGAACCTTTTATAAGCACAGAAGAAAGGGGGAGCTCTGCCTGGTTCATTCTGCGGGTAACAGAGAGCGTAACTCAGGCACGGCCATCAAAAACCAGGAGATTTTATTTACAGGATAGAAACATGAGTCTTGTAAAGAAAATCTCATTAATCCTACAACCATTTCAGTGCACACTCCTCCAGTGTCCTTCTGTATGTTTGTGTGTGTAGCATGACTGTGTACCATTTTATGTTTTAACCTCTTAACGCCCAATGACGTGCCAGGACTGTCACAGGTGTAAAGGAATTAAGGACCGGTGACGGCCCTGGCACTTCATGGAATTCTGGGATCGCAGCTCAGCTGCAGGCGGCTCTGCAATCCCAGAATGCAATGGTGGAAAAAAAATGCTGTGGTGCTCTAGAGCGCTGCACTCCCGAAACCCGTTGTTCTTGAGGGGTTAAGTAACAGTTGGTGATATTTAGCTTTATATATTTGCCATTTTATAGTTGGGGTATTTAGCTTCATATATTTATTGTCAGTTTATTCAAACATACTAGTACTGGCTGACAATGAGTGGTTGTTGGGATGGAGAGCAGTAAAGAATGTTAGTATTTGGTAGCTGGTGTGCCTGACAGTATTCATTTGCATAAAACATAAAGCTAAATATCTCATAAAATAGTGTGTTAAATAAAATATGGCAAACAGAACTATAGGCACTATTGAAAGCTCTTTCAAAATCACTTATTTGTTACAAAGCAACAGATCCACTCTAACCTTTAGAAATATTTATATATAAACTTGTATTTTTTTGTATTGGAGTTTCTTTAAACGTATCAGTCATGTTTGCATACTTGAAGGGTTAAGAAAATAAAAGATATTAGCATATATCCCCCACCCACCCACCCCCTCTCTACCTCTTATGTCAAGGGATTATATCTACATATGAGTAGTGTGCATACTTTTCCCATAAATTAGAAATTCTAATGAGTCTACTATATAGTCTCTCTGGGTAAGATTATACTCAGTTCCCAACAATGCTGGCCATTATCCATTTAGAGTTTGTACAATATTACACTGCAGACTCATTCACATTCTGTTGCCCTGGTAGTTGGAGAATCACTGAACATTGCCAGGGTTGTAGCAAAGCATTATGCAGCAATTCACAATATTCTAAAGAGAGCTAATCAGCAGTATTTTGTGGCAAGCCAACAGCAGCACCTTAAACAGATGAAAGTTCTCTTTGATGTAAAAAAACGAATCAAATAATTATATATATATATATATATATATACACATATAACGTATAGAAATGACCCTAAAGTCATATACAGAAGTGCACTCACAGGACTTAAAGAGTTAATATTTTATTGCACTGTCAACGTTTCGGCCCCCCTCAAGGGCCTTTATCAAGACATTAGCCAAATACACAAAGAAACCTTATATAGGTTTAGCAAATGTAAACATGTAGAAAAACCGCCAAAAACGCTCAAAACGCATTGTCGCTGACGTCATCAAATTGACCCTTGACGCCACCGACAATGCGTTTTGAGCGTTTTTGGCGGTTTTTCTACATGTTTACATTTGCTAAACCTATATAAGGTTTCTTTGTGTATTTGGCTATTGTCTTGATAAAGGCCCTTGAGGGGGGCCGAAACGTTGACAGTGCAATAAAATATTAACTCTTTAAGTCCTGTGAGTGCACTTCTGTATATGACTTTAGGGTCATTTCTATACGTTATGCATTATTTTTTTGAAGCAGCACCCAGGCAGTAGTAAGCTTTCATTCTTAATAGTGGAATAATAGGAGTGCCCATATACTTTCCCACATATATATATATATATATATATACATATATACACACATACATATATATATATATATACATACACACACACAAACATATACACATACACACACGCGCACACACCCACTGTAAAATCTTAGGTATAATATGCCCCTGTGTATAATACTCAGGTGTATATTATACCCGAGACTTTAGGGGAAAACAAGAGTGCTTATGTATAATACACACCCTTGTTTTCCCATGTTACACACAAAAAAGGAATTTTTGCATCACTTCCCTCCCTCTCCGCATACCCATGGCCGCCTCTCCCCCTCCTTAGTCCGATTTCAGCATCCTGACAGGGTCCCTGTAGGCGGCGTGCTTGCATCTGTCGCCCGCTTTCACCATTGCCCTGCCAGGACCTCTTCAGCCTCTCTAATGGTAGTTGCGGTAATCACAGGGCAATACCATAAATCCAATGCACATAGCTCTGCGCATTGGATCTATGGTATTGCCCTGCTGGGATGTTGTGGTCCACGTAAGACACTACCATTGGAGAGGCTGAAAAGGTCCTGCAGGGCATTGCTGGAAGCGGTCAGCGGATGCAAGGATGCCACTCGCCAGGACCCTGTCAGGAGAGGCGGCCTTGGGTAAGTGGGGAGGGAAACGATGCAAAAATGTCTTTTTTTTTTTTTTTTTTAAATAATTTTTCTTGTGTTCCCCCCCTCCCTCCCATTTCCCTGACGTCAGCGCTCTAGCTGACTGCAGGGGAATCCAGTCCCGGGACCAGCGTGGCTCTTCAGCAGAGCCGAGATCGCATTATTGAAAAATAAATCCTTCACTGGAACCGTCTACAAAGTGTGCTTGCAAACCAAGGAAAATCAGGGAGAGAGTAGGGGGTGGGGGACTTTAACTACGATTATCTCTCAAACTATAAAAGTTTGAGAGATGGGACTGGGGGCATATAGTTCAAGTTTTTAATGGCTACAAGATTCATTTTTGTATAAAACTGACAATACTATCCCTTTAAAGGGAAAAACTCAATAAAAATTATTTATTTGGCAATATCACAAAATCTTTGAATACACATAATTTTTGTCTCCAGAAACAGATTCTTTACAGCTTGATAAAAACATTCAGTGCTTGGGGCAGCCATTTTGTCCTTACAGCTACCTCAGATGAGGAAACCATGTGGTTTTCATGTGTCTCTGACTTGTGCGTGTAAATACTCAAAAGGTTCTAAGCACTTAAAACAGCACTTCTAGAGCAGAATAGACATATTACTGGAACCAAAATACTATAGAAGCTCTCAACCCAGTAGCAGGCAATTACACATCTATTTTCAAGACTTTTTTCTGAGGGCTGAGGTTGTATGTAAAGGGTTAGTAATGTCCAATTTTAATAAAATGTAATATTGTAGATATTAAAAAAAATAAATTAACTGGTGCAAGTCCCATCTCTCAAACATGTATAGTTTGAGAGATATACACTGATAAAGTCCCCCCTCCGTCCCCTTTCGCAGACATCTAGCTGACAGAAGGAGATTCAGGTTGTGTGACCCGACGTAGGCTCTTCTGCAGAGCCAAAATAGCTGTATCTAAAACAAAATACTTAACTGGAACGGTCTACAAAGTGTGCCTGGTGTGCAAGCACACTTTGTAGACTGCTCCAATTAAGTATTTCTTTCCAGATAGTGCTATTTCAGCTCTGCTGACGAGCCACCGGACGGTCCCAGGACCAGAATCTCATGCTGTCAGCTGACGACAGCGAAAGGGGGGAATTTTAGAAGCTTATATCTCAAAATATATATGTTTGAGAAACAGGATTTGCACCAGGTAATTTATTAATATCTACAATATTACATGATTTTAATCTCAAATTAGTAAATACAATGGATATATATGTATCACACACATGCACACAATCCCTGCCTAATACCCTTGCCCCATTAGCAATATCCTTCCTGACTGGGAATAGGAGGAGAGGGGTGTGAGAGAGGGAGAGATGTGAGTTAGGAGTGAACATTACTGAGTTATGCCTGGCTGTCTGATCACAGATTGTATTGATACCGTGATGGAAGTGTCTCACTGGAATGGGTCCCCACCGTGGATTCTTATCCCTTCGAGTGCCAGAGAGGTATCTAATGCTTTTGCAGGGCAATTCATTGGATACCTTTTTGGCACTCAAAGGCTTAACACCAAATCCAGATCAGGCTGGGATTCATCAGTAACATGTTTATTTTGTATTCAAGGTCACAGCGTAGGTTATGAGAGTGCAGGCGAAGCTTACACCCATCCTCAAAACCATCACACTAAAAGCCAAACATCATACCGGACCCCATCATAAATGCTCTACAGCTATGGTACTCTCCCATTGGTTGCCAGGTCAGATTTATCCTGCTCATCTTTGGAGACCAATCAGGAGACTAGCTGCATCCTGGAAAATCCGAATCAGCCAATGGAGAGACTGCCAGCAAGATTCGGGTTTTGAAACCACTTGGTGAGAGTCTCACAGATTGTTTACTATTGAAATGTCACCTTCTTCATGGCAACCCTCAAAATGCAGACATCAGAATATTGCCAGAATAAAAGGGAGTCATCTAAATGTCTCCCCCCTGCATACAGGTTGCCCAGGGGAGACTAGAGCGGCAAGCCAGAGCATTGCATAGCATTGGCAGTGCAGTATTCCTCCAATACAAAATCATAGCCTGAATCTGCCCGAGTTGCCTGCAGCCACACGCAGTACACCCCGCAGGCTGAAACTAGAAAGGGGAAATAATTAATGATGTTTGTGTCAAACTGGCAAATGTTCCTCAGTGTGCCTCTGCAGTTATCCCTGGGAGACCTGTACGTTAGGGAGACATTTAGAGGACGACATTCTGATGTTGCCGTATTGAAGGTTGCCATGCAGAAGAGGGCATTTTAATAGGATACCCTCTATTTTCACAATAGCTAATCCCACCTCCCCTTCCCCATTGAGTATTATGGGCAATCCCCTCAGTCCTGATGCCCCCCAGGAGTGGAGGCCGTTTGTCCTGAAGGCTAATGCACAGGTTCAGAGACAATGCTATATTTGAGTAAGTGCAGACTGCTTGGCACCTGAACTGCAGAGTTGATCCCCAAGCTCACTAACCCTATTCCATTCACTGTCCGTTGTGTTAACTGGGAGCCGATCTGGAGAAATTTGTGTGAGGAAATTGTACTTCATACCAGTCTACCATATGGAAGGGCATTTACTGTGGAGATCAGGTAACGGAGAGAGTGAAACACTGGGCTTAATCTTTATTTGAACAGGTATGTCACTTTCTGCCAGTTCCTTCACCATTATCCATTATTGATACTTTGTTGACTAGTGAATGTATTACTTCTAGTTCTCTGCTCTGGAAAAGTGAAACATTGTATCAGCTGTGATTAGTGATAGGACAGACAGACCTGAAGACCAGGAAAAATCCTTCCATGGGCTGAATCTGGCTTGAGGGCTGTATTTTGCCCACCTCTGTCTTAACCTATTAAAGGGATAGTAATACTTCTTTTTATCTTTATTTTATTTTGTAGGCATTACAAAACATGAAGAACGATATAAGTCTCATCTCTCAAACCTTTATGGTTTGAGAGATATTCACAAGCAAAGTTTCCCCTCCCGCCCCTTTTACCTAGTGTAAGCCATCTCTTCTCAAATGTGGAATGCAGTCCATAGACCAGGCAGATAACAGAAGGGGACAATCTTCTTCCTATGAGAACAATGAAAGCCCTGCCCCCCTTGACAAGTTTTTCAGGTTTTTCCCTTATCTTAATTGAAGATTGTCCCTCTCTGCAGTCTACCTAGGCACCTCCCTTCTGATCTAGCTGAGCAGTGTTACATCAGTAAAAGGGACGGGAGGGGGATATTTTGTCATTGAATTACTCTTGAACTACAACTCTGACAGAATTGGAATAACACTCTCCAAAGTCCAAATACTATGATGATTAATTAGAGCTACTTTTATTATGAAACATTACATTTACAATATTAAAAAGCTGTTTTAGGCTTTGTTCACACAGGTTATATGAATTTGCAGTGCCATTGTCAAACGTTCCTTCACAGTCCCTGCTTTACCCCACTGTTGTCATCACCAATGGAAGAGGGACTGATGGAGGCTAAAGGAGGTGTCAGAAGATTTTTATTGGTGCACACCCACAGTGGGGTAACTATAGGGGTGGCAACTGAGACAGGGCCTGTTACTCCAGGGGCCCAGCCCCCCCCTGCAACCCCTCCACTTGGTGCCCACAATCTCCGTCCGGCGCTCTAGTAATGCAGAGTGATGACATCATCTCCCAGCGCTCTGCATTACTAAGAGGACCACGTGGGAGCTCCAAGGAGGTAGGAGATGGGGGAATTGTGAAGATTGAGAGGCACTGTAGAGGGGGTCAGTGTGGTCAAGGGGGGTCAATGTGGTGGGGAGGCTCGTGGCACTTCTTTCATCACGGCCCAGTGGCTTCTAGTTACACCTCTGGACACCCACATTGTTTGGCCGTGGATTGGATCATTGCAATATACAAATCATACAAATAATTGTCCAAATGAACAATTGGCACGTTGGCCCCTAGGCCTCCCTGCAGATCTACTCTGCTGAAACTTCCCTACGTCCATCGTGGAACATCTGAAAGTTTTAGAAATCTGAGTTTGTGCTAACAGTTTGTGCAAACAGCCCAGTTCATAGCAATCTGGAGCATTTTGTTGTATTAAAACACAGCATAGGAAAGAAAAATTGTATTAAAAATGTATTTGTGAACTAGGTGCTTTAAAATTTGCCCCACCAAGCTTTTTCCGGAGCTTATTCTGTTAATCTAACCTCAATGATACTTGCATTGTTTTTTATTTCGGTCTTTTGGCTGGATGCATAAAGAACATGTCTTCTGTTACTTTCTGTGACTAAAGATTGGTTTAGCATGTTGCTCTAGAAGAAATGCACACCTTGTGATTTTTATCTGTATACCGCAAAACAAGAGGTCTCTGAGTACACCCAGTGTTTACCAAAGCGGAGAAACATGACACATTGCAACATGTATAATATTGGTAACAAGCATGAAACACAGTGTCCCTCGTATGATATATTATTAGGGCTCCATACCTCCCAAGTGTCCCTCTTTAAGACGGACAGTACCTATTTCAGACCCAAATCCCTCTGTCCCTCTTTCCCACCCTGGTGTCCCTGTGTTTAGGAGATCAGACTGTGTGGTGTGTATATAAGCATATCACCTTGGTGTCCCTGTGTTTAGGAGATCAGACTGTGTGGTGTGTATATAAGTGTATCACCCTGGTGTCACTGTGTTTAGGAGATCAGACTGTGTGGTGTGTATATAAGTGTATCACCCTGGTGTCCCTGTGTTTAGGAGATCAGATTGTGTGGTGTGTATATAAGCATATCACCCTGGTGTCACTGTGTTTAGGAGATCAGACTGTGTGGTGTGTATATAAGTGTATCACCCTGGTGTCCCTGTGTTTAGGAGATCAGACTGTGTGGTGTGTATAGAAGTGTATCATCCTGGTGTCCCTGTGTTTAGGAGATCAGACTGTGTGGTGTGTATAGAAGTGTATCACCCTGGTGTCCCTGTGTTTAGGAGATCAGACTGTGTGGTGTGTATATAAGTGTATCACCCTGGTGTCACTGTGTTTAGGAGATCAGACTGTGTGGTGTGTATATAAGTGTATCACCCTGGTGTCCCTGTGTTTAGGAGATAAGACTGTGTGGTGTGTATTGAAGTGTATCACCCTGGTGTCCCTGTGTTTAGGAGATCAGACTGTGTGGTGTGTGTATATAAGTGTATCACCCTGGTGTCCCTGTGTTTAGGAGATCAGACAGTGTGGTGTGTATATAAGTGTATCACCCTGGTGTCCCTGTGTTTAGGAGATCAGACTGTGTGGTGTGTATGTAAGTGTATCACCTGGTGTCCCTGTGTTTAGGAGATCAGACTGTGTGGTGTGTATTGAAGTGTATCACCCTGGTGTCCCTGTGTTTAGGAGATCAGACTGTGTGGTGTGTGTATATAAGTGTATCACCCTGGTGTCCCTGTGTTTAGGAGATCAGACAGTGTGGTGTGTATATAAGTGTATCACCCTGGTGTCCCTGTGTTTAGGAGATCAGACAGTGTGGTGTGTATATAAGTGTATCAAGCTGGTGTCCCTGTGTTTAGGAGATCAGACTGTGTGGTGTGTATGTAAGTGTATCACCTGGTGTCCCTGTGTTTAGGAGATCAGACTGTGTGGAGTGTATAGAAGTGTATCACCCTGGTGTCCCTGTGTTTAGGAGATCAGACAGTGTGGTGTGTATATAAGTGTATCACCCTGGTGTCCCTGTGTTTAGGAGATCAGACAGTGTGGTGTGTATATAAGTGTATCAAGCTGGTGTCCCTGTGTTTAGGAGATCAGACTGTGTGGTGTGTATGTAAGTGTATCACCTGGTGTCCCTGTGTTTAGGAGATCAGACTGTGTGGAGTGTATAGAAGTGTATCACCCTGGTGTCTCTGTGTTTAGGAGATCAGACTGTGTGGTGTGTATATAAGTGTATCACCCTGGTGTTCCTGTGTTTAGGAGATCAGACTGTGTGGTGTGTATATAAATGTATCACCCTGGTGTCCCTGTGTTTAGGAGATCAGACTGTGTGGTGTGTATATAAGTGTATCACCCTGGTGTTCCTGTGTTTAGGAGATCAGACTGTGTGGTGTGTATATAAGTGTATCATATTGCTCCACAGCAATAAAACTGGCATTAATGTTTAAACGTCAGTATATGTGTTTATGCATTAGTCTGTGTAAATAAAATACTTTGATCTTGTTATGTCATTTATTAGGTTGAACAAGGAGGTATCAACAGGCCATGAAATAGCCTAAAAAATTCTCGATAACGCCCTGCCCACCAGCCACACCCACAGCAACACCCCCTAAAACACAAGTGTCCCTCTTTGGCAATTTGAAATGTTGGGAGGTATGGCACAGTAGTAGCAAATATTTATGTTTTCATTACTGAGGTGCTTATGATTTGCCATTTCCTAGTCTGTTAGGGACAAAAGGGTTCGGGGGGGGGGGGGGGTTCTGGGCAACTCAATTTGCCCTTGCAAGCAGGCCTACAGCTATATAGACAGATTGGGATTACTAGATCTCCCCTTGAACTGTGGACAAAGAAATTATGCGTATTTCAGGGTTGCACTGAAATTTAACCCCTTAAGGACTACGTGACGTGGTATGACCGTCACTGGTCCTTATACCCTTAAGGACCAGTGACGGTCATAGCACGTCACGTACTTTTTACTTACAGCACTCTACCAGGAGCGCTGTAAGTAAAAACGGTGCCTAAAATTGATCGCTCCAACACCGGAGCGATCTCTCTTAGGCCTCCAAGCGGAGCGTCGGTACGAGTAACAGGTCACGTGTACCGGCGCATCGGCAAAGATCAAAGCGGTCCTTAAGGGAAGGTAACTTCCCTGGACCACTGGTACTTAAGGGGTTAAGCATCCCTGAATTACATATCTTTCATCCCCAGGTAAATATGAGTCTGGTCACCCTAAAATGGACAGATAAGGAAAAAAAAAAAGCTCTGTGATTCTTAAGTGCCAGCCGCGAGCACACGAGGCTGGTCTTTAAGGGGTTAAGGTTAGTTCTTGGAGCACAACAAGAGTTCAGCGTTTTCCGACTTACCTACTAAATCACAGGTGAGTAATCAGTGACTCTGCTTTTTTATTTCGTTACCTGTTTTTAACCCTTTTAGTGCCAGAGGGGTATGCAATGCAATGCGTTGCTTCCTCACCAGCACGCAAGTGGTTAAATACAGTTATCCTAAAAACCGGACCTATCCATTTGCGTGCCAGAGACCTATCCAAAGCATTACAATGCAATGTGCATTCACGGGGTTAAGGCGAGGACATAGGCTCAGGGGTGCTTATAAAACTGCATTTTTTCCTGGTCAGTAACACACAATGACGTTTTCATAAGTGTCTCAGATTAAACCCTTGGAGCCGCTCTTGCATTCAAAAGGTTAAAGGCATATGTGGCCTCCTGTCCCAAGGGCTGGAGCTGAGTCACTATGGTATACAGTGATATACATGCCTGGGAACTCTTAGACCAGTGTTTCTCCACTCCAGTCCTCAGGACCCACTAACAGGTCAGGATTTGATGATTTCCTTGTTAGAGCACACGTGAGTTAATCAATGTGAATGAGCCTCTGATCTCCACACCTGTGCTCTAGCAGAGAAATCCCTAAGTCCTGGCCTGTTAGTGGGTCCTGAGAGCAAGATTTGACAAACACTGGTGTATAGGATACATTGTATCTTTCACTGTTCTCTGCCCCTCTCTTCCTCACTGTGATAGTGTATAGGATACATTGTATCTGTCACTGTTCTCTGCCCCTCTCCTCCTCACTGTGATAGTGTATAGGATACATTGTATCTGTCGCTGTTCTCTGCCCCTCTCCTCCTCACTGTGATAGTGGATAGCAGTGGTTCTCAACTCCTGTCCTCAGGACCCACTAACAGGCCAGGATTTGATGATTTCCTTGTTAGAGCACAGGTGAGTTAATCAATGTGAATGAGCCTCTGATCACCACACCTGTGCTCTAGCAGAGAAATCCCTAAGTCCTGGCCTGTTAGTGCTTCCTGAGAGCAAGATTTGAGAAACACTGGTGTATAGGATACATTGTATCTTTCACTGTTCTCTGCCCCTCTCCTCCTCACTGTGATAGTGTATAGGATACATTGTATCTGTCGCTGTTCTCTGCCCCTCTCCTCCTCACTGTTATAGTGTATAGGATACATTGTATCTGTCGCTGTTCTCTGCCCCTTTCCTCCTCACTGTGATAGTGGATAGCAGTGGTTCTCAACTCCAGTCCTCAGGACCCACTAACAGGCCAGGATTTGATGATTCCCTTGTTAGAGCACAGGTGAGTTAATCAATGTGAATGAGCCTCTGATCACATGATTTCCTTGTTAGAGCACAGGTGAGTTAATCAATGTGAATGAGCCTCTGATCACCACACCTGTGCTCTAGCAGAGAAATCCCTAAGTCCTGGCCTGTTAGTGGGTCCTGAGGACTGGAGTTGGGAAACACTGCCTTAGAGTTTTGACCCAACTCTCAGGATGAAGGGTCAAATTCTCAGGGTGAGAGAGCCCAGTGTTAACTACGGTCTCATCTGTACCAAATAACTGCTTCTTTAGTCCCTAAATTGCTGTAATTTCTATCAGAAAGAGAGAGAGACGTCCTGCTTCTATTCTGTATGTTCAGGCAGTAAAAACTGTTAAAGGGATAGTATTGGTTACTTTTAAACAAAGATTAATAGTGTAGATATTAAAAATATAATTAAAAAAATGTACATATAAATACAATGACCTACTCCCATCTCTCAAACATGTATGGTTTGAGAGATATAACCTGCTAAAATTCCCCCCTCCCACCCCTTTCACAGATGTCAGCGCTCTAGCTGACAGCAGGAGATCCTGGTCCCGGGACTGTCGGCTCTTCAGCAGAGCCGAAATAGTGATTTCTAGAAAGGAATACTTCATTGGAAAGGTCTACAAAGTGTGCATGCAAACCAGGTACACTTTGTAGACCGTTCCAGTTAAGTATTCCTTTCTAGATATTGCTTTCGGCTCTGCTGAAGAGCCGACAGTCTCGGGATCCCGGTCTCGGGACCAGGATCTCCTGCTGTCAGCTAGAGCGCTGTCATCTGTGAAAAGGAAAGCAGTTACAGGTTATATCTCTCAAACCATACATGTTTGAGAGATGGGAATAGGTCATTGCATTTATATATTTTTTTTAAATTACGTTTTTAATACCTACACTTAACCTTTGTTAAAATAACCAATACTATCCCTTTCAGTTACAGCATGTTAACCCTTTGAGTGCCAGTGGACATGCACTGCATTGCGGCTCAATAGGTTTTGCACCCCCTCTGGCACCAAAGAGTTCTTTGAGGGCTTTTAACCCCTAAAGGACCTGCACTTAAGGACCATTGAGCTTTTTTTTTTTTTTTTCCTTTTCTATCCGACTCAGGGCCCCTCGAACGCCACGCGGGGAGCGCTGAAATCCATGACAGTCCTGACACGTCATGAGTCCATATGGGACGTCCAGCCCATGATATGTCAGGACATGGGTTCCCAGTTAGAGATTATATATATATATATATATATATATATATATATATATATATATATATATATTATGTATACATATCCTGCAAATCTAGGCTTTGGTCAACTTTAAAGTGATAGTAATACTTAAAATGTAAAAAAAAATATGTTGTAGGGTTTATCCCCCTGAGTAAAACAAGAGTACTCTCACTGCTGAAAGGTGTTTCATTCAAAAGTTATTAATTTTCAAAGTTGAATTTTTTAGGTGCAATATCACAGTGGCCTGAAATTGTACAGTGGCGCTGTTGCTACACGATCCTATGGACAGCTCTTGTCAGTTGACCATAAATCTCCATAGGATGGTGTAGCAACAGCGCCACTGTACAATTTCAGGCCACTGTGATATTGCACCTAAAAAATTCAACTTTGAAAATTAATAACTTTTGAATGAAACATCTTTGAGCAGTGGGATTACCCTTGTTTTACTCAGGGGGATAAACCCTACAACATATTATTTTTTACATTTTAAGTATTACTATCCCTTTAAGGGTTAATATTTCAAAGATCTCAATGTCGGCTCAATTGTAAACTTCCCAGGTAATGGCGATCTAAAAAATAAATGAAAACAAGCGTGAAATAATAATAAAAATACAAGATAGATGCTCTAAAAAAACAGATTTCAATTTAAAAAGAAGTTTCCCTTTTTTTCCCCAAATTCTTTCTCAGCAGCGTCCAACTACAAAGAAGCAGAAGAGGACGAATCATAAAATGCACGCAATTTTACTGTTTTTCCCTGATTGTATATAAAATAAGTCATCGCTGGAAAAAAAAATACATAAATAAATAAATTAAAGACAGACTTACCTGTTTCCTTTATGTCGCTATAATCGTGCTTAGACTAACAAATGCCGCCGTCATTTTCATTAACACTGTTGTGGTTTACTGGTACAGGCAAGTGGGATACTGTAATAAAGGGAGATATATGCAATGAATCTGTGTAAGGTTCCCGGAATAAATCTCTTTGTGGGTGCCCAGGGAAACATTTTGTTGGTGAATGTTCTAAGCTCTGTCGGGGTCTTAAGTACTAAAGTGATAGTAATGTTTCACAAAAACAGCAGCTCCAATTTATCTTCCTACTATATGAGCCATGGAGAGTGTTATTTCAATACTGTCAGAGATGTAGTTCAAGAGTAATTGAATGATAAAGTATCCCCCTCCCGCCCCTTTTACCTAGTGTAAGCTGCCTCCCCTCAGATGTGGAATCTGGTCCCAGGACCAGACTGCTCACTGCAAGGGACAATCTTCTTACTGTAAATATAACGGTAACCCTGCCCCCCTAACAGGTTTGTCAGGTTTATCCTTGTGCTAACTGAAGATTGTCCATCTCTGCAATACATCTGACAGTCTTGCTGCTCTGAGGTGTGCAGTGTTACATCAGTAAAAGGGGCAGGAGGGGGATACTTTATCATTCAGTTTCTCTTGTACTACAACTCTGACAGTATTGAAATAACACTCTCCATGGCCCAAATACTATGAAGATTAATTGGAGCTGGTTTTATTGTGAAACATTACTATCCCTTTAACCCCTTAATGACCGGGAAATCCGGACGCGGACGCGACTTAACGACCACGGAGCAAATTTTTTTTATTGCTCCGTTGCGTTCCGGACTCCCCGAACAGCGTGCAGCCGCGGGGGGAGCCCAGAACTCGATGACGGTCATAGTACATCATCGGTCGTTAAGTCAAATCGACCCTTGACGTACTATGACCGTCAAGGGTCGTTAAGGGGTTAAGCACGGTTTCAGCTGCAGGCCAGAAGAGTGGACAATGGACCATTTGAACTCCAGTGCGATATTTGCAGTATGTTGACCTCTCCTCCGGAACTTGGAAGGTGTTATTATTGTAGTAGATGGCATGGGTGCAGAAAAAAAAAAGATATTTAACCACTTGATTGCTAGAGGACTGAACAATACATAGCTCAACCATTATTTGTAGGTGCTGTGGATGAAATATATGCTACTGAATGCACACACACCACTTTGTCTGGTCTTTATGTTGTGCATCAGGGCTGTCCAAGTTCAGTCCTCAAGGGCCACCAACAGGTCAGGATGTAAGGATTTCCCTGATTAATCACAGGTGAGTCAGTCACAATGAATGATCCACTGATTAACTCACCTGTGCAGGGAAATCCTTACATCCTGTCCTGTTGGTGGCCCTTGAGGACTGAACATGGACATTCCTGATCTAGCGTAAACAGTAGGCTGACCAGACCTCACCTTTAACCGGGGACACATAAGAAGTAGGCCTATTTCAGGACTGCACTGAAATCAAAGAAGCCCTGCAGAATGCATTTTCCATATGTGTCCCCGGTTAAAGGTGAGGTCTGGTCACCCGAGTAAACAGCACCCTGAACGCATTATTGCTTTAACTTTAACCATTTAAGGAAGTGCCAGGATCGTCATAGGTTTTGGTCCATTAAGGACCAGTGACGGTCCTGGAACGTCATGAGTTAATGATCACAGTGCACTGTAAGTCACGCTGTGATCGTACCAGGAGGCTCCAAGATGGAGCAACCCGTTTCAGCCATCTCCTTGGCAAGCTGGCATATGTGATCATGGTTGTCTGGGGGGGCGGCATTTGCCCCTCGATATAAACAAAGGGGCTGGCCTAGGGGTGATTTTATGGATTTAACCCCACTCCCCCGTAAAACTTTCTGTGGTAGGCTGACCAGATCTCACCTTTAACCGGGGACACATAGGAAATAGCCATTTTGCAGTACTTCACTGACATCAGTGCAGTCCTGCAGTATGCATTTCTCCTATGCGTCCTCGGTTAAAGGTGAGGTCTGGTCAGCCTATTCTGTGGACACCTTGAATGTGATTGCTCACATGTGCTAGCTCAGCAAATATAATCAATCTGGTCTTAGCATGTTATAATAATATAATATAAAAAAAACAAACAAAAAAAAAACAAAAAAAAACAAAACAACTATTCCTTAAGAGGTTAAATTATTTTTATATCTTTCTGTAAATTATAGTCAGTTATCAAGCCTCACCACCCGTGGGGGTTTTCAGGATCTCTACCCAGAAACAGGCGGCTCTGCTATTCGCACAGGTGGGTCTGTCAGACTAATTGAGCCAACTGATTGATTCACCTGTGCAATAAAGGGAGGAACTCCCTTAACAATCCGAGTGCCAGACAGGTAGACAAAGCATTGTGTTGCAATGCTTTGGATAACCTCTCTGGCAGTCAAAGGGTTAACCCGTTAAGTGCCAGGGGGTATTCAATGCAATGCAAAGGGTTAAACATGTGTCCCCCATAAGATAAGTTTGGTTAACCCTTTGAGTGCCAGAGGGCTACCCATCACGCGTTGGATACCTCTCTGGCACTCGAACGGTTAACGTCAAAGAGAAATTATCCTTGGTTCTTTCTTGAGAAATAAACATTAATTTGTAGTTGGCACTTTTATGCCTAGTTAACCCCTTAAGAAACAATGATGTGCCAGGACCGTCATGGCTGTGAGGTATTTAAGGACCAATGACGGTCTTGGCACGTCATGGAATTCGAGCGTGCACGCCGCTCAGGGACTGATAAATCCAATGGAGAAAAAAATGCCCCATTGTCCGGTCCTTAAATGGTTACTATTACCACGGACTGTGTGTGCGGTGAATGAATATTTGCATAACGTGCCACTAAAATATAAATGTTAATTTTGAGTTCCAGAGTAGCATCCATCACACTGTTACCTTCTCTAAAACTATTTTTTTACAGAAAAATAGTGTATACAATATATATTAGTGACCATTTATCCCTGTGAAATGCAGGTTGCTTATGATAAAACACACTAGGCAGGATTGTGCTGGTTCCTCTATAGTGCCACAGATGGTTGCGCTGGTACCTGTGCAGTACTGCAGTGGGTTGTGCTGGTTCCTGCTCAGTACTGCAGAGGGTCGCTTTTTTTCCTGTGCAGTACTGCAGAGGGTAGCGCTTGTTCCTGTTCAGCATCGCAAAGGGTTATGCTGGTTCCTGTTCAGTATTGCAGTGGGTTGCGCTGGTTCCTGTGCTGTACCGCAGTGAGTTGCGCTGGTTCCTGTGTAGTACCGCAGTGGGTTGTGCTGGTTCCTGTGTAGTACCGCAGTGGGTTGCGCTGGTTCCTGTGCAGTACCGCAGAGGGTTGCGCTGGTTCCTGTTCAGTACCGCAGAGGGTTGCGTTGGTTCCTGTGCAGTACCGCAGAGGGTTGCGATGGTTCCTGTGCAATACTGCAGATGGTCGTGCTTGTTCCTGTGCAGTACTGCAGTGGGTTGTGCTGGTTCCTGTGCAGTACTGCAGAGGGTTACGCTGGTTCCTATGAAGTACTGCAGAGGGTTGTGCTGGTTCCTGTGCAGTACCGCAGTGGTTGGTGCTGGTTCCTGTGCAGTACTGCTGAGGGTTGCTCTGGTTCCTGTGTAGTATCGCAGAGGGTTACGCTGGTTCCTGTGCGGTACTGCAGAGGGTTGCATGGTTCCTGTGCAGTATCGCAGAGGATTACGCTGGTTCCTGTGTGGTACTGCAGAGGGTTGTGCTGGTTCCTGTGCAGTATCGCAGAGGATTACGCTGGTTCCTGTGCGGTACTGCTGAGGGTTGTGCTGGTTCTTGTGCGGTACTGCAGAGAGTTGTACAGGTTCGTGTGCAGACCTCAGAGGGTTGCGCTGGCTCCTGTGCAGTACCGCAGAGAGTTACGTTGGTTTCTGTGCAGTATTGCAGAGGGTTCCGCTGGTTCCTGAGCAGTACCGCAGAGGGTTACATTGGTTCCTATTCAGTACTGCTGAGGGTTGCGCTGGTTCCTATGAAGTACTGCAGAGGGTTGTGCTGGTTCCTGTGCAGTACCGCAGTGGTTGGTGCTGGTTCCTGTGCAGTACTGCTGAGGGTTGCGCTGGTTCCTGTGCAGTATCGCAGAGGGTTATGCTGGTTCCTGTGCGGTACTGCAGAGGGTTGCATGGTTCCTGTGCAGTATCGCAGAGGATTACGCTGGTTCCTGTGCGGTACTACAGAGGGTTGTGCTGGTTCCTGTGCAGTATCGCAGAGGATTACGCTGGTTCCTGTGCGGTACTGCTGAGGGTTGTGCTGGTTCTTGTGCGGTACTGCAGAGAGTTGCACAGGTTCGTGTGCAGACCTCAGAGGGTTGCGCTGGCTCCTGTGCAGTACCGCAGAGAGTTACGTTGGTTTCTGTGCAGTATTGCAGAGGGTTCCGCTGGTTCCTGAGCAGTACCGCAGAGGGTTACATTGGTTCCTATTCAGTACTGCTGAGGGTTGCGCTGGTTCCTGTGTAGTACTGCAGAGGGTTGCGCTGGTTCCTGTGCAGTACTGCATTGGGTTGTTCTGGTTCCTGTGCAGTACTGCATTGGGTTGCGCTGGTTCCTGTGCAGTACTGCAGAGGGTTGCGCTGGTTCCTGTGCAGTACTGCAGAGGGTTGCGCTGGTTCCTGTGCAGTACTGCTGAGGGTTGCGCTGGTTCCTGTGCAGTATCGCAGAGGGTTACGTTGGTTCCTTTGCAGTACTGTAGAGGGTTACGCTGGTTCCTGTGCAGTACTGCAGAGAGTTTCACTGGTTCCTTTGCAGTTACGCAGAGAGTTGTGCTGGTTCCTGTGCAGTACTGCAGAGGGTTGCGCTGGTTCCTGTACATACTGCAGAGAGTTACTCTGGTTCCTGTGCAGTACCGCAGTGGGTTGCGAGTATTTCTGTGCAGTACTCCAGAGGTTTTGTGCTGGTTCCTGTGCAGTACAGCAGAGGGTGTGTGCTGGTTCCTGTGCAGTACCGCAGAGGGTTGAGCTGGTTCCTGTGCAGTACTGCAGAGGGTTGAGCTGGTTCCTGTGCTGTACCGCAGTGGGTTGTACTGGTTCCTGTGCAGTACCACAGAGGGTTGTGCTGGTTCCTGTGCAGTACCGCATTGGTTGTGCTGGTTCCTGTGCAGTACTGCAGTGGGTTTCTCTCATTCCTGTGCAGTACTGCTAAATTAACTTTTCCTATGCATCCTGCATTTAAAGGGATATCTCGGGACTTACGGGTGATAACTACCTTCTCTATACAAGTCCATTGGATGGAGATATGATGACATGGTGCTTCGGTACAGTAAGCTGACCAGACCTCACCTTTATACAGGGACACATAAGAATTAGGCATATTGCAGGTCTGTACCATTGTCTCCCCACACAAGGTATATTCGGATTGTTATGCGATCTCTATAAATTAGCCGGTGAATAGCATCCAGCGGTGGGCAGTACTTTGGCTTCTTTTTGAAACAGTATTACCCTTAGAAAGGACGTTCTTCTTCCCCTACAGGACCGCTTGAATCTCCCAACAACAGTCTTGATACATTGTGACATGATCTCAAGTACATCGGATGCCAGCATGTTGGCGGCTCTAAACGACCAGATGGTGATCTCTTATCTGCGGGCATAATATACAAAGAATTGGTCTTGTGAGTATACTCACAATAAGAGTGATTGTGTTTTTTTTGTCAAGAAAGCTACACATACAGGTTGGACATGTCTCCCCTCCTTTCATATCGCAGGACTAAACTAAAATCAAAGCAGCACTGCAGTATGTATATTTCATATGTGTCCCTGGTTAAAGGGGAGGTCTGGTCACCCTACTGTAGAGATGATATGATTGCTGTTACCTCTTTGATAAGTGCTGACATCACACAGCAATGCAGATCACAGAGATCTGAAGGGGTAACTATGGAAGCAAAATGTGAGTTTTAAGCTAAGGGTACTTGGCCTATAGCTGCGAGGACACTGCCAACACCAGTGATTCTCAGCTCCAGTCCTTCAGGGACACAAGAAGGTTAGATTTTCAGGAGATCCCAAATTTTGCAACGCCAGGTCAATCACAATGAACAAGTAACTGATTACCCAGCGGTTATTAAGCATGGATATCAGGTTAAGCTAAACTGTTGGTGTGCGCTGAGGATTAATATTGAGAAATACTGGCCTATAAGTTAAAATTATAGTTTATATGGATCCTTTAATGCAGGGAAGTTATTAAAAAATCAATCCTACAGGACTGTGTAGGAACCAGCGTAACCTTGCAGCGTGCCCACTTTAACCCCTTAACTAGGCTGACCAGACCTCACCTTTAACCGGGGACACATGAGAAATAGGCCTATTTCAAGACTGGACTGAAATCAAAGAAGCCCTGCAGTATGCATTTTCTATATGTGTCCCCGGTTAAAGGTGAGGTCTGGTCACCCTACCCTTAACGACCAGCGGTCCAGGGAAGTTACCTTCCCTTAAGGACCATTTTGATCTGTGCTGACGAGCCGGCACACCTGACCTGTTGTGTGTACCAGCTCGTCTAGCGGTGGTCTTGCAGCGGTCATTTTCAGACCCCGGTTGTACTTACCGGCTCCAGCAAGAGCGCTGTAAGTAAAAAAGTGTGTGACGTCACCTGTCCGTAATGGGTTAATTAGTAAACTTGGGAATCTGTGACAAGGGGGTTAAAATTTTGGACATCCAGCTGCTGGAGATTAAAAGTTTAGTCTCCAACAGTGTGAGAACCACAGTTTGACTGCCACTGATCTATGATCTATATATTTAACCCTGTGAGTGGCAGAGGGGTGCGCAACGCATTTCTTTGCAATGCGTTGCACACCTCTCCAGCACTCAAAGGATTAATGCATTCATTGTTGATCTTCGTGAGTTTCCTTCCTGCGCTACTAGATGTTCAGACGATCGGTACAATCCTTAATTCCCTACAGATCAGTGAAACACTAACACGTCTGGAACTTCCTTGGTACGCTCTTCCTTCACAGAAATCTGCCTTTCTAATGAATAGGAAACTAATGTTATTTTTTCTCTCTCTCTATTTCAAATGAGCCACTGATTTATTTTGGTTCTAAACAACCTAATTTCCTTTGTTGTTAAAGGAGATTTAAAACCTAAAAAATACCCCCTGCTTACATTACCATGGCCAAAAAAATCCTAATGCCCCCTACGAATTTTGCCCTTGTGCCTTTGTTCAAAAGATAAAAAGTTTCAATCAGTCCTGGATACCTTGTTTACAGAGGCGGACATGACATCCATCCAGGACTGACTGGGATAACATCATCTTTTGAACAAACACACTCATTCATAGGGGCCATTGGGCTTCTCTGGCAATAGTAAAATACATTGGGGCTATTATTCAGAGGTGTTAATTCTTCTTTAAATACTTTAATCAGGTGATTGTTGAGTGTCAGCTTGTGCAACAATGCAATGCCACCACCTTTGGTCCATTAAAGGTTAAAAAATATGTGTGGAAAAAATGAGGCTTTAATTAACTGAACCCTTGAGGACCTGAGTGGTATGAAATGGATATCAAAGGGGTTACACAAATGTTTCTATTTGAGATGTCTGATTGCAGACTTCTGATTCAAGCCTTTAAACTGATTGAGCTTGAAATATTACTAATAATAGCGATATGCATCTACATTCTTGTAATTTCAATAAGTGTGGCATTAGTGAAAAGTAGACCTTTATAGGCAGACAGGCATTGGCAAACAGCGCAAACATCTTGCAGAGAAGGCATCTCTGCGTCTGCGCTGTACATCCTCTTCTCCACGATTGGAGAGTTCAGTGCCTGGTTACCTTAAGGCACCAGAAGGGACTGACAGAGATCGCCTACAGCAAGATCCCTGCCGATGCCTGTCTGCTAGTGTTGAGCGAGCACCCCGATGCTCGGGTGCTCGGGTGCTCTGACCGAGCACCCCCTGAGGCTCGAGTGCTCGGCCGAGCACCCGAGCCCCATTGAATTGAATGGGGCGACACGAGCATTACACCAGGCACCCCCTGCTCTGATGAGGGGAGGGTGCCTGGTCAATGCCCCCCTTCATCTCCGCAATGTCCCCCTTCATCTCCGCAATGTCCCCCTTCATCTCCGCTATGCCCGTCTTCCACAATGTCCCCCTTCATCTCCGCTATGCCCCTCTTCCACAATGTCCCCCTTCATCTCCTCTATGCCCCTCTTCCACAATGTCCCCCTTCATCTCCGCTATGCCCGTCTTCCACAATGTCCCCCTTCATCTCCGCTATGCCCCTCTTCCACAATGTCCCCCTTCATCTCCACTATGCCCGTCTTCCACAATGTCCCCCTTCATCTCCGCTATGCCCGTCTTCCACAATGTCCCCCTTCATCTCCGCTATGCCCCTCTTCCACAATGTCCCCCTTCATCTCCGCTATGCCCCTCTTCCACAATGTCCCCCTTCATCTCCGCTATGCCCGTCTTCCACAATGTCCCCCTTCATCTCCTCTATGCCCCTCTTCCACAATGTCCCCCTTCATCTCCGCTATGCCCCTCTTCCACAATGTCCCCCTTCATCTCCGCTATGCCCGTCTTCCACAATGTCCCCCTTCATCTCCTCTATGCCCCTCTTCCACAATGTCCCCCTTCATCTCCGCTATGCCCCTCTTCCACAATGTCCCCCTTCATCTCCGCTATGCCCGTCTTCCACAATGTCCCCCTTCATCTCCTCTATGCCCCTCTTCCACAATGTCCCCCTTCATCTCCGCTATGCCCGTCTTCCACAATGTCCCCCTTCATCTCCGCTATGCCCCTCTTCCACAATGTCCCCCTTCATCTCCGCTATGCCCGTCTTCCACAATGTCCCCCTTCATCTCCGCTATGCCCCTCTTCCACAATGTCCCCCTTCATCTCCTCTATGCCCGTCTTCCACAATGTCCCCCTTCATCTCCGCTATGCCCGTCTTCCACAATGTCCCCCTTCATCTCCGCTATGCCCCTCTTCCACAATGTCCCCCTTCATCTCCTCTATGCCCCTCTTCCACAATGTCCCCCTTCATCTCCGCTATGCCCCTCTTCCACAATGTCCCCCTTCATCTCCGCTATGCCCCCTTCATCTCCGCAATGCCCCCTTCATCTCCGCAATGCCCCCTACCTCCAGTCCCTGGTGGTCCAGCGGAGCGTCTTCAGATCTGTGCCTCCTTCGGCACAGATCCCCGCCACCCGAACATGCCGGGCGAGCACATGGCGGTACTCGTACGAGTACCGCCATGTGCCGAGCAGAGCGATGCTCGAGCCGATCCCAGCATCGGCCGAGCATGCTCGCTCAACACTACTGTCTGCCTATAAATGTCTATTTTTCACTAATGCCTCACTTATTATTGAAATTATAAGAACGTAGATACATATCACTATTGGTATTAGTACAGGGTCACCAGACCTCACCTTTAACCGGGGACGCATAGGAAAAATGCAGACTGCGGGGCTGCTTTGATTTCAGTGAAATACTGAAATGTGCCTATTTCCTATGTGTCCACGGTTAAAGGTGAAATTCACATCAACACTGAAGTCTAAGTGTGAAAAATGCTGAATTTTTTTTACTTACGTCAAGTTTTCACAGGATTGGTGGTAAAATAGCTGTGTAAAAAATTGAAAACACACCTAAAATGAAAGCCTGGGGTGTCTACATTCCAAAAATATACACTGTTGGGGAGAAATCTTAAAGTGGAGCACTGTTACATAGCCCCAATTGAGACATGGCACCAGTTAAGCAAGATGTGAAAATTCAATATTTGTTCAAAATGGCTGTGTAAAAAATGTGAAAACATACATAAAATGAAAGCCTGGGGTGTCTGCTTTCCCAAAATATACACTTTTGGGGGGAAATCTTAGAGTGGAGCATTGTTAAACAGCCCAAAATAAGACATGGCACCAGTGATGCAAGCTGTGAAAATTCAAAGTACGAAACTGTAAAAGCGCATGTTCCAATTTGGGCCCAGTAGCTCCCCCAAATCTTGAGAAACCTATGCGTATGGGGTATTGCCGTACTCAGAAGAAGGAGCTGAACACTAAACAATGCATTTTCAAAAATCTTCACCTATCACATGCTTGAAATTCACATCAACACTGAAGTCTAAGTGTGAAAAATGCTGAATTTTTTTTACTTACGTCAAGTTTTCACAGGATTGGTGGTAAAATAGCTGTGTAAAAAATTGAAAACACACATAAAACGAAAGCCTGGGGTATCTGCTTTCCCAAAATATACACTTTTGGGGGGAAATCTTAGAGTGGAGCATTGTTACACAGCCCCAAATGAGACATGGCACCAGTGATGCAAGCTGTGAAAATTCAAAGTACGAAACTGTAAAAGCGCATGTTCCAATTTGGGCCCCGTAGCTCCCCCAAATCTTGAGAAACCTATGCGTATGTGGTATAGACATACTCAGAAGAAGGAGCTGAACACTAAACAATGCATTTTCAAAAATCTTCACCTATCACATGCTTGAAATTCACATCAACACTGAAGTCTAAGTGTGAAAAATGCTGAATTTTTTTTACTTACGTCAAGTTTTCACAGGATTGGTGGTAAAATAGCTGTGTAAAAAATTGAAAACACACCTAAAATGAAAGCCTGGGGTGTCTACATTCCAAAAATATACACTGTTGGGGAGAAATCATAAAGTGGAGCACTGTTACATAGCCCCAATTGAGACATGGCACCAGTTAAGCAAGATGTGAAAATTCAATATTTGTTCAAAATGGCTGTGTAAAAAATGTGAAAACATACATAAAATGAAAGCCTGCGGTGTATACTTTCCAAAAATATACACTTTTTGGGGGAAATCTTAGAGTGAAGCACTGTAACACAGCCCAAAATAAGACATGACACCAGTGACGCAAGCTGTGAAAATTCAAAGTGCGAAACTGTAAAAGTGCATGTTCCAATTCTGGCCCGGTAGCTCCCCCAGACCTTGAGAAACCTATGAATATGGGTTATTGCCGTACTCATAAAAAGGAGCTGAATACAATGCATTTTTAAAAATCTTCACCTATTCTGTGCTTGAAATTCACATCAACATTGAAGTCAATGCATGAAAAACGCTGATTTTCTTACTTATGTCAAGATTTATGAGGGATTGGTGGAAAAATGGCTGCATAAAAAATTTGAAAACATACATAAAATGAAAGCCTGGGGTGTCTACTTTCCAAAAATATGCACTTTTGGGGGGAAATCTTAAAGTGGGGTATTGGTACACAGCCCCACATGAGACAGGGCACCAGTGGCGCAAGCTGTGAAAATTCAAAGTGTGAAACTGGAAACGCCCATGTTCCAATCTGGGCCCTGTGTGCACCCATAAACCTTGAATAACCTATGCATATGGGGTGTTGCCGTACTCAGAAGAAGGAGCTGAACACTAATCAATGCATTTTTTATAAGTGTTCTACTATCCCTTGCTTGATATCCACAGTAATATTGAAATGTAAGTGTGAAAACTGCAAAAAAAAAACAAAATATTACCACAGTTTTGAAACATATTTCTGGAAAAATAGCTGTATAAAAAAACTCCAAAATTATCCTGATTATTTCCCTTATGTTGTCTAGTTTTCAAAAACATATACATTTGTGGGACATTTTTGATTCTGGCACCGTCAACTAAGCTATGATGCTCACATGCCAATTGTTGAAAAATTACAAGTTGGAAATAATGGCGTCCATCTTGTAATATTTACCTTGTAAATGTGAGAAAGGTATATAAATACTAGGCATATGGGGTACTCATATTAAGGAGAAGCAAATTAATATATTTAGGGATATTTTTGTAATGAACTAATGGTATGCAAATCCTGACAGGAAAATGTAAGCAAACTGTTGTTTTTCTTTTATTTTTTTGCTATTTTTTTCTATTTTAATCAAATTAAAAGATGAGGTATTCATATAATTGTGGTATAAAAAGAAAGCCCTACTTGTGCTTAAAAAACAGTATATAATTTGTGTGGGTGTACAAAAGGAATTAAAGAGAAAATATGGTTGAACGATGACATAGTCAAAAAAGTCAAAATTGCTCTGGTCCTTAAGTGAAATCCACCTCAGATTTTCACAGTCCATAAGGGGTTAAGGACCACTTTGGTCTTTCTGACGTGCCAGTATATGTGACCTGTGACACGTACCGGTACGCCGCATTGGGGACTGAGAGAGACTGCTCGAGTCTTGGAGCGTTCAGTTTCACTCCCCAGTTTTACTTACAGTGCTGCTGTTGGAGCGCTGTAAGTAAAATGTATGTGATCAGGGCTGGATTTACATCTCAGGAGCCTGTAGGCACGAAATCTGAAGTGCCCCCCATGGGCCATCTGCACTGGACACCTCCACAATGCTCCTAATCTCCATGTTGCTCCCCATCATCTCCAAATTACCCCCATTAGCTCCAACTTGCCACCATCATCTCCATATTGCCCTCACATTGCCCCCATCATCTCCATATACCATATTGCCCCCATCAGCTCCATACTGCCCCATCAGCTCCATATACCATATTGCCTTCACATTGCCCCCCATCAGCTCCACATTGCCCACACAATGCCCCCCATCAGCTCCATATTGCCCCCATCATCTCCACATTGCCCCCATCAGCTCCATATTGCCTCCATCAGCACTATATTGCCCTCACAATGCCCCTCGGCATCTCCACATTGCCCCCATTAGCTCCACATTGACCTCACATTGTCCCCCATCAGCTCAATATTGCCCTCACATTGCCCCAGTGTCCGTTTCCTACCTCTTCCCTGGTGGTCCAGCAGCAAGACAGGTCTGTGCTTCCTCCTCTTGCACAGAGCTGTAGCTGCTGGAGAACCCACGCGGTCTTCAGTAATGCAGAGCGCTAAGAGATTATGTCATCTCCCAGCGCTCTGTATTACTAAAAACCCGATGAGGAAGCGCAGCAGCTACAGGTCTGTGCCAAAGGAGGAGGCACACACCTGTCTTCAAGGCGCCGGACACAACACACACATGATCCCTGTGACAGGCTCCCCTCTGTTGGTTGCGCCTGTAGGCAGATGCCTACTCTGCCTAATTCTAAATCCGGCCTTGTATGTGATGTGCTATGACCGTCACCGGTCCTTAAGGGAAATAATGCAGGATGGTCATAGCACGGCAAGGAGTTAACAGCCATGGTTTACCTCAATGTAGTAAGACAGTGCTGTCCAAGTTCAGTCCTCAATGGCCACCAACAGGCCAGGATGTAAGAATTTCCCTGAATAATCACAGGTGAGTTAATCAGTGGATCATTCATTGTGACGGACTCACCTGTGCTTAATCAGGGAAATCCTTACATCCTGGCCTGTTGGTGGCCCTTGAGGACTGAACTTGGACAGCCCTGTACTAGATGATATGTATAAAGATGTTAACGTAAGGTTTATACATGCCTATTAAGCTCAATATAAAGACTCAGTTCTCTGTTTTCTGTGATATTTATGCAACTTTTTCCCCAACATTGTGACAATTTTCTACATACATTTTACACAGACTGACAGTAATGTGATTACAGCAATGAGATGGTGGCTTACACCAGTGGTTCTCAATCTTATTTTCTTCGGGGCACCCCTAACACATAATCTAGACATTCGGGGCACCCCTAACATATTTAATGTACTTTATCAAGGGCATAATGAAGGTACCATACTCAAATATACAGTTATTATTAGGTCTTACAATCATAATAGCAAAATTAAACATAATGTGCATATCAATTTCTATAAATATTTATTTAAAAGTCCATTTTTGTTAGTCTTCATAGAAAACATGGGACACCTTAACTTGATGTCCTTGGCGCACTAAAGTGCCACGGCACCCTTGTTGAGAATCACTGGCTTACACTACAGGAGAGAACTAAAAATTCCAAAAAAAAATCTCACTGATTCAAATGGGGATTTTAACTCCTTACATACTAGAGAGTTCTCCAATGCATTGCTTTGTAATAGGTTGGAGGACTCTCTACCATTCAAGGGGTTAAAATCCCCATTGAAACCAATGGGAATTTTAGGTCTCCCCTATAGTGCAATTCGTGGGCCCCAGAACTCCTCCACTTCTCTTTAGAACATACGGCCCATTCAGGGCAAAAAGTGAGCTTAAAACTGTCGCAAAATGAAATAATATTTATATATAGTCTGTGTAAGGTGCCTGTATATCCCTTTAACCCCTTAAAGGGATAGTATTACTTCAAAATTACTATCCCTCATATTGTAGCCCTTAATAAACTGAGTTAAATGACACCAGCGGCATCTCTCAAACCTTTATGGTTTAAGAGATAGCCACTTTCAAAGTTTCCTCTCCCCTGCTGTCAGCGTTCTGCTGCCAGCAGGAGAATCTGGTCTCTGAATAAAGCGGAGGCTCTTCAGCAGAGCCGATATCTCGTTATGGAAGGAAAAATGATTCATTGAAACAGTCTTCTACGTGTGCTTGATTACCAAGCACATGTAGAAGACTGTTTCAATGAATCATTTTTCCTTCCATAACGAGATATCGGCTCTGCTGAAGAGCCTCCGCTTGATTCAGAGATCGGATTATCCTGCTGGCAGCAGAACGCTGACAGCAGGGGAGAGGAAACTTTGAAAGCGGCTATCTCTTAAACCATAAAGGTTTGAGAGATGCCTCTGGTGTCATTTAACTCAGTTTATTAAGGGCTACAATATGAAGGATAATAATTTTGAAGAAATACTATCTCTTTAACGACCACCCGATCTGGAGCTTGGGGGACATTAAGGACCACGGAGCAATTTTATTCTCTTCTCAATTCATTTTGGGATAGAAGAGTGCTGTGCAGTCGCTCTGCCATCACAGAATTCCATGGCGTTCCAGGACTGTCACCAGTTCTTAAGTGCCAGAACCAGAGTGAAAGGATCTGGCATGTCATGTGTCACTAAGGGCTTAAATCAGAGATGCTCGGGAAAATGTCAGTCTACAAGACAGCACATGAATCAGAGGAACCGTGCTGTGTCTGTGTTTTATGAGTCACTGATTTACAGGGACTTAAGGGCCAGTGACTATACTGACACCAGTGTCCATGCCTTAACCCCTTAAGAACCAGCACTCCTGAACTCCATGACGTGCCAGGACCGCCACTGGTCCTTACATGCCGGACCGCCGTGACGGTTCTGGCACTTCAGTGGAGATGAAGGGTTTAAAGACCGGTGACGGTTCTGGCACATCATGGATTTTGTGTTCACAGTGCCTCCTGCAGGAGTCTGAAACTTACTGCTCCAAGACCAGAGTTCGCTTCAGCCTCTCAATCGGCAAGCCGGTACCAGTGTGCTGACTCACCAAATGATGTCTATGCAGTCAGTAAGGGTGAGCCAACCCCAGGACCGCAGTGTGTTAAGAGATTAAGTCAAACAAAACTATTTAGTGACACCCACAAATTATGCTGTAAAATTGTTTTGGGTTGAATGTGGCACAAAGATAATTTTTTATACGCAAACACCTTTTATATGCTGCCAAGGTTTATCTATATATAGGGACACACCACTATTTTGGTGTTTATTATTATATCTATATTGATTTTGCATTTAACCCTTTAAGGACCAATGCTACACATGGACCATCACAGCGGTTCTGCACTTAAGGGCAAGTGACGGTCCTGGCACCCCTGACCCCTGGTCCTGGAACCCTGAATAGGATGTGCCAAAAAAAAAAAAAAAATGCTCCCTGTTCCTTAACTGCCGTCCAAGCGGCGTGCGACTGCTCCTTAACCCTTTCAGTGCCAGCGGGGTACAGAACGCATTGCTTTGCAATGTGTTCCGTACTCCTCTGGCCCTCAAAGGTTTAAGGGGTTAATGATACTGGTGCGGGATGCTCTCCTTTGTGTGGACCATCAGGTAATGTTTTACACTGTTAAAGATGGACGACCCCCATTAGTCAGACATTATTGGATCAAGGTGATGGGAATGCGAACGGTGACAAGTGACATCTGCATCATTGTACCTGCGCAGTCGGACAAAATCACTGTGTGGGTGCCTTGTTGCAACAGATGTTCAGAGAGCTTTTTGCCTCCACTCTTAGCAAAGTCAAAGATGTACAAGCTTATTTACAGTTATGTCCAGGAGCCAATACGAAATTTTGCAAAAAACATTGAGTGACTTTTACCATTAGGGCTAACGAAGAAATGTAAATGCAACAGCTGGAGTTTCAGGGTATCAATTCCAAGGTAGAACAACATCAGTGGGCACCAACAGTCAGGGACATGCACAGACATTTGGGGGGGGGGGGCAGGGGCTCAAATGTCACATCCAACTGCAGCATGTCCGCGGCACGCAAGGCGTAAGTGGAGAGGATCCGACACGCAAGTTAAAGGGACCGTACACTTAAAAAGGACCTGGACGTAAGAGGAGAGCCCCCCCCCGGTAATCAAAATTGAAAAACGGACTGGGCCTGTAGACACAGAAATCTGAAGAGCCCCCCCCATTGGCCATCTCCACTGGACACCTGCACAATGCTCCTAATCTCCACATTGCCCCCCATCATCTCCATATTGCCCTTACATTGTCCCCCGTCAGCTCCATATTGCCCCCATCTGCTCCCCATTGCCCCCATCATCTCCATATTGCCCCCATCAGCTCCAGCTTACCCTCACATTGCCCCCATCAGTTCCATATTGCTCCATCATCTCCATATTGCCCCCATCAGCTCCAGCTTACCCTCACATTGCCCCCATCAGTTCCATATTGCTCCATCATCTCTATATTGCCCCATCAGCTCTAACTTACCCTCACATTGCCCCCTTCATCTCCATATTGCTCCCCATAAGTTCCATATTGCCGCTAGCTCCAACTTACCCTCACATACATTGCCCCATCACCTCTACATTGCCATCATCTCCATCTTGCCCCCCATCAGATCCATATTGCCCCATCATTTCCACATTGCCCCCCAATGTCTGTTTCCTACCTCTTCCCTGGTGGTCCAGTGGCAGGAGACGTCTGTATGTGCCTCCTTTGGCACAGACCTGTAGCTGCTGGAGCTCCCGCGTGTTCTTCTCTTCATGTGGAGCGCTGGGAGATGATGTCATCTCCCAGCGCTCTGTAATACTAAAGAGCCGACGAGGGAGTGCAGCATCTACAGGTCTGTCCTGAAGGAGGCACAGACCTGACTGGGTGGTGCGGGGGTTAGTGCGGGCGACGAGGCAACTTTTTTTTTTTCTTTAAAGTGTCCCAATGACAGGCGCCCCTCTGTAGGGTGCGCCTGTAGGCAGATGCCTACTCTGCCTAATGGTAAATCCGGCCCTGGGATAAGATAAAATCGGATTGATTCAATTTTTTTTTTTGTTAAAAAGGCACTAGGGCACTTTGGACAAAAAGGGCAGGTGCTCAAGCCCCCCTTGGTGTCTATTAGTGTTGAGCGAGCGTGCTCGGCCGATGCTCGGATCGGCTCGAGCATCGCTCTGCTCGGCACATGGCGGTACTCGTCGAGTACCGCCATGTGCTCGCCCGCCATGTTCGGGTGGCGGGGATCTGTGCCGGAAGAGGCACAGATCTGAAGACGCTCCGCTGGACCACCAGGGACTGGAGGTACGGGGGCATTGCGGAGATGAAGGGGGCATTGCGGAGATGAAGGGGGACATTGTGGAAGAGGGGCATAGACTCTATGCCCCTCTTCCACAATGTCCCCCTTCATCTCCGCTATGCCCCTCTTCCACAATGTCCCCCTTCATCTCCGCTATGCCCCTCTTCCACAATGTCCCCCTTCATCTCCTCTATGGCATAGAGGAGATGAAGGGGGACATTGTGGAAGAGGGGCATAGCGGAGATGAAGGGGGACATTGTGGAAGAGGGGCATAGCGGAGATGAAGGGGGACATTGCGGAGATGAAGGGGGCATTCAGAGATGAAGGGGGCATAGCGGAGATGAAGGGGGGCATTGACCAGGCACCCTCCCCTCATCAGAGCAGGGGGTGCCTGGTGTAATGCTCGTGTCGCCCCATTCATTTGAATGGGGCTCGGGTGCTCGGCCGAGCACTCGAGCCTCAGGGGGTGCTCGGTCAGAGCACCCGAGCACCCGAGCATCGGGGTGCTCGCTCAACACTAGTGTCTATGTGTGCACGTGCCTGCCAACAGTCATGCCTGTACACAAAAAGAATGGTGATAGTTATGCAGAGATTTTACAATGGCCCTCAAAGGTAACAACAAATCAATCAATAACCTCTTCCCCAGTTAGAAGAACTGTTTTCATCTTTAGCCAGAGTTACAACTTTTTCAAAACAGATTTGAGACAAACATATCTATAGTTAGAAAGGCTTCCTAGTAGTTGTCATCTCCTGACCATCAATACCCACAAGGGGTTATACCAATAGAATATACTGTTGTCTAAGGCAGCTTCAGCACAGGCCATCTGGCAAATAACCATGGATTCAATACGAGCAGGAATTCCACATACCAAATATTTATTGGATGACGCGCTAATCGCCAAGACCACAGATGAAGGACACAGACGGAATGTAGAAACAGTTTTATAGCATCTTCAAGAGAATGGGCTGAAAGCAGATCTGGACAAGTGTGAATTTTTCAACCCCAAGCATATGTTTTGTGTACATGTGAATGATAAAGATGGTACGGATGATAAAGTCCAAGACTTGGTGCAGGCACCCGATCCAACAGATGTACTGCAATTAAGGCTGTATCTTTGACTGTTAAATTATTAGCACAAGTTTTTACAGAACATTGCAAACAAAACACATTATACAGACTACTGGAAGCCAAAAGGAGCAGATATTACATATTTTATATTATATAAAAATATATTTGGCAGTGTTCCCTCTAAGCTAGGGTGACCAGACCTCACCTGTAACCGGGGACGCATAGGAAAAATGCATACTGCAGGACTTCACTGATTTCAATGAAGTACTGAAATATGCCTATTTCCTATGTGTCCCTGGTTAAAGGTGAGATTTGGCCAGCCTACTCTAAGCTGAACAACCCAGCACTGAAAGAGTTAGAAGGAACACTGCCATTTGTTTTCAAAGGCTTTATAAATGTGGAAGTCACAGTCACTAATGCATATGAATCCCTGACATTTCTAACTAAAATGCACTAGTTCACCAGTTCATATTCTGGAAGGTAAATACGTCTTTTGTACTGGACACAGTAGTGACTAGCATTTACCTGCTCATACCAGTTTCCTCAGCCATCACTGACAGATGGGGGCGGATGGACTAGAGAAACTGGAGCAATGATTGGGCACAACAACTGCAGTGGGGACAAATAGGAATGCCCATTAATTTAACGCCTTGAGTGCCGGGGTGGGAGCAACCACTCTGGCACTCAAAGGGGTAAACGAGTTTTTTTAACGTGGACCTATCAGATAAAAAATAATTTTGCCTAATATTTAAAAAAAAATTACGTTTACATTTTGTTTGTTTTTTTCCTAAGAAGTACCATTATTTTTTGTTGTTGTATAAAGAGGACTAATCATCTTTCGAGTTTTTATTTTGTTCTGTTCCACCCGACTATTGGAAACGGATAGATTCTAGCAGATTAACCCTTTGAGTGCCAGAAGGGTACGCAACGTATTGCAGAGAAAAGGGTTAGGAAGATGATTTTTTTTTTCTGGACATGTGAAAAATTTATTATGTATCTTTATCAATCATCAGAGAAGAAAGCTCTGCTGATATTAGATTCTCCAACTACTAAACCAAAAATCTCTCAACCATTATTATTAGATTTATTTAATGAGACTAATAACTGTGCATTCCATGCAACAGGGATGCGTCATTTCTGGGCTGTATGGTATCAAAACAAATTTTTTATTTTGTTATCTATTTAACCTTT
Source organism: Rhinophrynus dorsalis (assembly GCA_037306005.1). Lineage (NCBI taxonomy): Eukaryota > Metazoa > Chordata > Amphibia > Anura > Rhinophrynidae > Rhinophrynus > Rhinophrynus dorsalis. The sequence continues at coordinate 165,016,479 of CM074727.1, forward strand.
TTGGCTTGTGGTTTCACTACAATCATTTATTTAGTATCCAATTTTTTCTTGCATAATAACTGCCACTTTAAAGGGATATTAATAACTGCCACTTTAAAGGTGCAGTTGACTTATCTCAGAATTACTTCAGTCTTCTTCATGTCATAGGGCCCTGTGTTCAAAAAGAAAAATGTACGAATATTTTGGACAAACCACTCCGCCTGTAGGGGTGAACTAAAACCGCCCATAGATTTTGAAATTAATTTTAACATCTGAAATGCCAGAGGGATCCCCAATGCTCAGCTTCTCAATGCGGTATAGACCTTTCTAGCATTCAAGGACTTAACACTTTGAGTGCCAGAGAGGTACGCGTTACCCCTCTGGCACTCAAGGGGATAAAATCTGCATTAAAATAATTGGGAAACGTGGGAATTTTTCCTCTACCGTGCAGACGGTTTACCCCAAAATATCTCCACTTATTATTTTCGAACTTATGGCCCTAAATGAATATTAAACATTCTAAAATGAAATTGAACGGTTTTAGAAATAAAAAAACGTACAAATAGAAAACAAACATGGTGTGAAAGGGGTTAACCCCTTAAGGACCAGCCACGCGCACGGCACTTAAGAACCATGGGCATTTTTTTTTTCCTTATCGAAATGAACGGCATGCAGCCACGTGGGGACCCCTGAATCCCATGACGTACATGTGCGTCCCTGCACGCTGCTCGGGGACCCCTGATTCCGTTTTGCAAAAAAAAAAAAAATGAATTATTTAAAAGTAAATGTCCGTGGTCCTTAACTGCCGGCCACAAAGGGTTAAGCTCCCACAGTAAATTGTATTCACTAGACCTATTTATACAGATATCTCTGTGCAGTGTTTACCAAGGCAGACATTCAAGCGGTGTTGTGAAATAATTAGATTAAATTGGTCTTTTTATGTTGGGGCTGTATTCATCACAACAAAGTGGTACAATTCTAGAGCAAAACTGTTCCACCATAGGGTTGAAATGAAAATTCTTCATATTGTCATGGATTTCTCTTTGGCTTTTAACTGCTTGAATGCTGAAAAAGAAAAGCTCTCCAAATCATTGCTTTGCAGTGGATGAGAAGGGTGTATGTTATAAAAAAATAAAAGCTATGGCCGTTCTTTGTAATGTGTTGAATTGCCTGGTGCTTAGTACATACAGCATGGATGGGCCAACAGCTGGCAGGAGGGGTGATGGGAGTTATAGTGTGGACGCAGCTGGAGGACCTCATGTTGCCCAGCCCTGAATAGAGGTACCATATCTGAACTTTCAAACAGCAGGACATTTCAGTGTGTCATCTGGAGCCATGGGTGTCTTGTGGGGAAGGCAAGAAGGGACATTAGCCCACCCCCTAAATAACCATGGGGATTGGATGGGCTGGCCTTGGGGGAGTATCATAGCTTTGCAACCCTGAAATTTTTTCTGAGGACGCTCCTTAAAGGGATAGTAATGTCAGAAAAAAAGTATTAAATATATGGTAGATACAATTAAAAGAGAGTACTTGCACTTATTCATATCTCTCAAACCGTTATGGTTTGAGAGGTATAGGAAAATAAAGTTCTCTGGTCCCTCCCCTTTCTGCTTGACGAGCTGTAAAGCTGTCAGAAGCAGATTCTGATTCAGTCGAGGCTCTTCGGCAGAGCCGATATAACGATATCTTAAGATAAATACTTCATTGCAATGGTCTACATCGTCTGCTTGCAAACTGTTCTGATGAAGTATTTATTTTTAAGTATCGCTATGTCGGCGCTGCTGAAGCGCCGCCTTCCGATCCAGGAACCAGAATCTGCTTCTGACAGCTTTACGGCTTGTCAAGCAGAAAGGGGAGGGAGCGGAAAACTTTATTTTCGTAGAGCTCTCAAACCATAATGTTTTGAGAGATACGAATAAGTGCAGGTACTCTCTTTTAATTGTATCTACCATATAGTTAATACTTTTTTTCTGACATTACTATCCCTTTAATTGGATTTAACCCATAGGATGCTGGAGAAATGCATTGTTTCTGCATGTTAACACACCTCCCAACATTTCAAATTGCTAAAGAGGGACACTTGTGTTTTGGGGGTATTGCTGGGGGCGTGGCTGGCGAGCGGGGCATTACAAGAATTTTTAGGCTGTTTCATGACCTCTTGACACCTCCTTGCGTAACCTAATAAATGACTTATAACGAGACCAAAATATTTTATTTACACAGACTAATTTATAATCATATATACTGGTGTTTAAACAAACAATAATATGAGTTTTATTGCTGTAGGGCAGTATGATACACTTCTATACTCAACACACAGTCTGATCTCCTATAAAGAGGGACATCAGGGTTGGAAAGAGGGACAGTGGGATTTGGGTCTAAAAGAGGGACACTTGGGAGGTATGCGTTAATCCTGTATGGATCTTAAAGAACCTTTAGAATGGATTGGGGAAAGGCGTCAGCAAGGAGTGTCTTTGCATTGCTAGTAGAGATACCGGTAGTAGTATTTGTCTACTACAAACACTGGGCACAGCAGAGCAGGAAGCAACATTGGCATTAACTCCAGACAGGCAGCTCTGTAATCCAAAGTGCTCTCTGTGTGTGTGTTCCTGACAAGTCACCCACACACAGTCACAAGACTCACATGCTCCAGCCACAGTACAAATATAGTTGTAGTTTGTGATGAGCATGGAGAAGCTTCCTGCACTCATCACATAGCAGGTAATGGGGAGGGGGGGTAAACTTCTCCTACTCTTTCCTATAAGGAAATTCAGTATATTTACAGTAGACTTTAAAGTGCAGCTTTCACACTCTATAAAGTCGCACTCCAATTAAGCATATGGTGACTAGCTTCATAATGGTTCTATTAGCTCTCAGAAGTAATTCTTAAACTTTGGAGACTGGAAGCCGGGCCTCAGAGCAGACACCTTGTCTTAGAGACATCTGTGCGCCTGCGCTGTCAGTCCTGGCCTCCTCTGTGCTACAAGGCACCGGAAAGAACTGAAAGTGCAGGTGCGCAGACTCTCCCCCCAAAAAAAAGGATGTCTTGGAAAATCCTAACAGTAACCCCAGTAGTACATGTAACCCTATGTGTCTTCTGCAGACACATAGAGATCAGTAGGTTACTGTAGGGTTGCTGGGCTTCTGTTCTGATGCTGATAATCACAATTAAGCTAAAACAAACCTGGTACAATTTTGGTGTAAACTAATTGCACCATTAGGATCAAATTAAAAATTCACCATTAATTGAAATAGGGCTTTGAAATGCATTTGAAGACCTCTCTAGCATTCGAGTGGTTAAAACAGTCATTTAAATCAAAGATAATATTCCCCCCTCTCTTCCAGCGGTGCAGTTGACCTGTTCCGGAATTATACTTCTTTAATGCTTTGAGTGCCGGAGTGATATGCAACGCATTGCACAACAATGTGATGCATACCCCTCTGGCACTCAAAGGGTTAACCTGTTGAATATAGCCATATATATATATATATATATTCTAAACCCTTAAAGCACCAGACAGGTGTGCATCACATTGCAATGGTCCCAAAAGAGTTAAAATTATCTTGCAAAATATTACAAATGCTCTAAAAATAGACAATATTATTCTTCTAAGTACTGCAGGAGTGTCATTTTAAGAGGGAATTTAGAGAGCAAACCTCCCCCATAATTGCTATTTATTTTCCAAATGTAAATGAACCTTTCACACACAGAGGAAAAAAAAATCTCCATGCTAATACCTGAATGGTTTCATTCAACACAATTAACATAATCTAATTAATGCCTTCTTTCTGTTTGCCAACTTTCAAGAAGAAATCCATTACTTTTTCAGACTTTTTTTTCCTCCACAAAAAAAAAATCTTTTATATGGCTTTTTTTCTTTCTTTTTTTTTTTTGCTGTCCTGCTCTGTAAATTATTAATCACCTAATTCTCTTTAAATAACATCAATCTGCCATATGGAAGTAACACAGAAACCAATGCACAAATAGGTAAATTATATGTTAAAATATTATTTATATATATATATATATATATATATATACACACATATGCACATTACATTACATTATATATATATATATATATATATATATATATACATACACACACACACATGCACATTACATTATATATATATTTATACACACAGTTATACACACACACACACACATACACATGTGTACATTACATTATATTATATATACACACACACAGTTATATATATATATATATATATATATATATATACACACACACAAACACACGTGCACATTACCATATATATATATATATATATATATATATATATATATATATATATATACACATACATATATGCAAACACACACACATATATATATATATATATATATATATATATATATATATATATATATATATATACACTTACATACACATGTGCACATTACATTTTATATATATATATATACACACTTACATACACATGTGCACATTACATTTTATATATATATATATATATATATATATATATATATATATATATATAATATACAGACACACCCACATATATATATATATATATTTATATATATATATATACACACTACATTATTTATACATTACATACACACATGAGATATCAAGAAACATTTCATCTTCCATATACATAAAGAACAAGTTTTACTTTAATAAAATATACAGCAAACTATTTAAATTACTCAAACGATATCATTTAATAAAAACCACCTACACAGTAGCAATTTGAAATAATACAGTTTAAAAAAAAAACCTTCCACAGCTGCTGCCACATTGTAATATTTTGCCTACAGCCTTTTTTTTTTGCTCTTTTCACTTGCAAACAACCCTTCCCCTATTGTGTTTACTTGAAATAAAAAAAAAAGCATTTCTAGTTTGAAGGGGGAGGGTCCTCCTGTGGCTGAGAGGGGGGAGAGAATAAAAGAAAAGAGGAAAAAAAGTTAATGTTTGTGTTATAATCATGCAGACTACATGTCCCAGAAGCCAGCGCGCCCCCTCCCCTCCAAACTCTGATCAATAGACCTTATTTGAATAATCTGTGAGTTTTTTGGACTCAGGCCAATCAGCTGTCGGGGACCCATGATAAATCGCAATGCATTATTGATAATCATAATTACTCTGACATGCGCATTGGCACCTGAAGGGGGGTAGTAATTACCCAACTCTTGGAATTTGTTGTGAAGAAGAGAAATAATTGGCACTATTGAGCTGCTGATGCTCGGACCATGTCGAGGCGAAAGCAGCCGAACCCCCAACACCTTAACTCGGAGGGGCAGCTCCTGGAAGAAGCGGGTGAGTAACCAGAGGGGGTGGATGGACGCCTCCTTATTGCCCCTGGAGGGGGTGATAATTTAATTTCTCCCCAATCATTTGAGTCTTGATTGTGCACTGGCTGCTGCTGTAAAAAGGGATCGGCCGAACCGTTTACATGAGATTGCAGTCAGCGTTAACCCTTGTTGCGCTGCATACCCCTTCTGGCACTCAAAGGGTTAACTGTATCCTCGCCTGTTATATCGATAGTCTCAAGTGACTCCTTAGCACGTTTTTATTAACTCTTCACCTCCACCGTTATACTTTTTTGTAATTAATGTACGATTTTATTTTAATTTTTTTTTTCTTCCTGAAGTTAATTTATTTTAACCTGTTGTCGAGTTGGACACCTATCTGGCACTCAAAGGGTTACATCTCTGGATGTAGAATTAGGGGGTTCAGTGTGACTTGCAGTCTGGCACTGGAAATAAATGACCTGTATGTAATGTTAGTTATGTGTTTTTTTTTTTTGGTAACTCGTGATATTACCTGTATCCACATCCCTGGGGGGGCTCCTCTGGATGGGTGAGTTAACCCGTTAATCGCCTTTATTACCGAGTCACCTGCGGGTTCTTTTTGGGGAGGGGGGTTGGAATAGTGATATTGGGGAGACTTGGTGTTGGAGGGGGTGTTGGATCTGAGCTGCTGAGTCCGGACTTGCCTCTCCAGCCATCGGACTTCAGATTTCCTAAAATATACTCCAGTGTGACCCAGGGCTCCATCACCTAGTGTCCTGTACTGGGGACATTACTGAGAGATCAGTGTGTGTGTGTGTACTATATATAATACTTGTGTGTGTGTTAGATCTATCTATCTTGTGTGATTACTGAGAGATCAGTGTGTATATGTAATATATTATACTTATCTGTGTATTAGTTCTATCTTGTGTGATTACTGAAAGATCAGTGTGTGTGTATGTAATATATATTTTAGTTATCTGTGTGTTAGTTCTATCTTGTGTGATTACTGATGAAATGGCTAATACTGGGTCATTCCATACAGTCTCTTTTTAAGCCTCTGAAACCGTTTCTTGAGCCTTTATAAGTTTTGCTCTTTATTAATGTGCATATTTTTTGTTTAGTTTAGAAGCTTTGTCTGAAAACCATTAGATTTATCTAATTTCTCATGCAAATGAGAAGTGTGTGTGACGGCATAAAATATTATATATTTTATATATATATTATTTTTTTTATTTTTTTTTTTAATTATGATCAAAGTTTTGGCAGTGATGTGCTGGGAACAGAACCTGTGTATTCATGACTATACCAGGTCCCAGGCTTCAGGACTTCCCAAAGAGTCATAGAATTACTATTATTAATAATAAAAGTGTTTTATGTATTTGGATTCACATTTGTTTTAATGGCTTTTGACTTAAGCCTGCATGATTTTGTGTGTGTGATTTTATTTATATGTAAATACATTATATATATATATATATATATGTAACACAGATTCCCGTTAAAACCGAGGTAGTATAAAAACCATAATCACCGTTTGAGTGTCAGAGGTGTCAGCAATGCTTTAGACACCCCTCAGGCACTTATAAGGTTAAACACTGAGACTCTAGTTGTTCTCCTTTCTCCTGAACCTTAATTGAAGGTCAGATTAATTACAGGATGTTATTAGGGACTCCTTAAATTAATGTTGGCTTTCTAAAGACTTGCAGTCCTCTGCCTTATTATTGTAAATATATATACATACGTGGGTTATCTGTTTTCCAGATCCTTCTTTTTTTTTTTTTTTTTTTTTAAGGGTCAGTTACTATTAACTCTAGAAATAGGCTGCCCAGGAGGCTATAAATACCATGTTAATATATGACTGTGTGTGCTTTGTGCATATGGTGTGACTGGGGGGGGTGGAGGTGCTATTTCCACGTGTAAATCTCTATACACTGTTGGGGTTCCGCCCCTAGGAACTGCCAAAAAAAAGGGCATTAAGTATTCCCTCTCCCAATATTACTGCCTCCTGATCTACACCCTCGGGGGCTGAGAAACTTGCTCCCTGGCTATTATTGACTTAGTAAATCATGTAATGGGTTTTTGTTGCAATGCTCAGATAAATCTTGTGTATTCCAGCGTTTTGCACAAAACTTGTTTAATCAGCTTCCAGTCCTCTTGGCCAGGAGGCATCACTTTAACAACTAGAGTCCTTTTGTATTTAACTATACTGTCTTTCAATTGATGCTTAACAGTAGGTTGGGTTGGGACCTTATACACTGGCGCCATCTTCTGGCCGGTTCCACTCATTACTGTATATTTTATTTTGTTTGTAATCTAGATATACCAATATGCCACCACTTTATACCAATGGGGTTGTGACGTGTGTGTGTGTATATATGTAATATAATAATGTGTGGATTATATTATTTCTAGACTCATGTAGTCTGCCCAAATAGTAAATGGAATAACTATTGAACCAACTGACTGCACCTCAAGGTGGAAATCAAAACCCTCACATTTGACTTTTAAAATGGGATATTGGCCCTGTCAGTGCTAGTAGCTTCTACTCATTTGGAGTCATCTCTCTAACACTCAGGGATTATAAACCAACACAATTTTATTTATTTATTTTTTTCCCCCAATTGTAACATAATTTTAATTGAGGGGTGTGGGTAATTTTATTTTATTGTAACTTTCTCACCTATGTTGAAGTTTGTTTGCAAGAGAATAACATACATATTTACAAGCAAACCTGAAGCATTCTGACTTGAAATGTGATAAATACCTGGGTGCAAATGCATTGTCAGGAAAGAACCGCGCGCACAGAATTTGTGTAAAATCAAAGTTTGTTAACCTTTCAACCAGATTAAATGGCCTCCCCAAGACTTTTTTTTTTTTTTTTAAATAGCTTTTAACACCCCCCCCCCCCCCCGATCCTTATTAATTTACACTTTATTACTGTCTTTGTTTCCTGTAAGGATTTTTTTTTTTTTCTTAACATATTGAATCTAATTTGCAACTCCCTTTCAGACCCTCCTCTAAGAACAATAAAACTTATTTATTTTTTTCTTTTTCTCCTTTTGAGCAAACCTGGTGACCAATTACCAGGTCAGGAAATCAGCAGGTGGTATTTGAGATACAATGCTACATATTGTAAATTAGCATTCGAACAAAGGAAGATCTCAGATGCCTGTTCCTTCATCTGATAGTGGAAGCCTTCCATTAATCTCTGCATTTAATCTTTCAAGGACTTCAGCTCAAAACCTTTGTTTAATTATCTTGGAGATTATATAATATATATTTTAATGTTTTAGGGACAAATGATTTTGTATGGGTGGGCCTTTTTATAAAATAGGAAAAATAGTGTATTATACTGTCTTAAACTTTTGATTGCCAAATGGCCTGATGTCACATGGGTGGATCTGTATATTAACCCTTGTGTTGTATACACCTCTGGCACAGGAAGGGTTAAATTAATGTAACTTTAGATGTCCCCTGTGGTACAGTTGGTTTGTACTTAAGGTTCTGAATGTGGACCTTCGTATTCAAGGGGTAGATTGCCAAATAAGAGAACATGCAATGAATTTTATATTTGAGCGCGTAACATTACTGTACAAAAACAATCCTGTTACCATGGGGGACTACATATCACGCAACACCTATTTTTTTAATGCTGTGGATATTTGTTAGTTTTTATAAATCAACAATGATCCCTGGTTGTGTGTTTTAACCCTTTGAGAGCAGATCAATGCATTGCATACCCCTTTGGCACTCAAAGGGTTAACCCTTTGAAAGCTTGATCTGCAACTCCAGTAAGAATGTGTAGTTTACCCAATCCCCAGCGTGCCAAAAAAAAAACAAAAAAAAAACCACAAGCTAGCAATCTAGTTTAACTGATTCTACCTTTTGAGTGTCAGAGGTATCAAACATATCTTTGGCACTCGGAGGGTTATGGGTATTTTTTCTTAACTCTGTATCACGTCTCTCACTGACACTTAACTTTAGGGGAGATGGCCAATACATTAGGGGTTAAGGGTTAATTTTTATAAATTGTCAGTGATCCCTGTTTGTGTGTGGAGTCTTTTTTTTTTTTTATATATAACCCTTTGAGAGCCAGAGGGGTATGCATTGCTCTACAATGTTACGTATCCCTCTGGCACTCAAAGGGTTTAACTCTCTTGAGTGTCAGTTTCCAGCACGTTGGATGACTCCTCTGACACTTAAGAGATAACAACTGGTGTCCCTAAATCAAAGAACTTACTTGATAAGTCAGGCCACGTATGCAGAGTCAGAAGCGGAGCAGTTTCTGGAGCAAACCAAACGCATCATGGGGAACCAATGAGAAGCCGCGCTGTGTAAATGGTACTTTCAACAGCTTGAATGCTAGAGGATGACGACCTCATTATTTAAGAAGTTGGAAAAAAACAATCAATTGTAAGGTCAATTCGATAATGCAGTTTGTTTGATGTAGAACTGAGCCACTTTGAATTTCTGCACATAATTCCCAGCAGGCCATAGGCACAAAACCAGGAGGGCAGTGATTCTTGGACAAGTCAGTGGCACTATAGGGGATACAGTTATAATATCCACTTTTGTTTGGGGTGTGCCCTTTAACTCTTTGAATGCTCTTTTGTGATGTACTGGAGACCTTTTGTTATCTGAGACCCTCCCTATTATTTTAATTTTTTTATCCAAAAAACATGGCAAGTCCTGCTAAGTGGCAGTGTAAAGATTTTATTTATATTAACTCTCCATCCACAAAACAAATTGCTCACAGGGCTGTTACCAAAGCTAATTTATCACAGCAGGAGTCTTGGAGGCTGTCAGTAAGCCACTTTGGGGCCAGATGGTAGCAGGACAACAGCAGCCGTGTGTGTGTGTGTGTGTGTGTGTGTGCGCACCCTCAATCGAACAGGTTGCATTGTAAGTAAACTGTATAGTTGTTGCATTTCTTGGTAACATAACTAATGACTTAGGGTTGTGGGTTTGTTCTGGGGAACGCCAGCTTCATTGTAAGGGACATGTCAAAGGGACTTCAAAACTGGATGCTGGACAGGTCACAAACACATTGCGTTTAACTCTGACTGCCAGAGGGATTGCAATGCATGCATATGCTTCTCAAAGGGTTAAATCTCTGTTAAAACTACTTGAGTGCTTATTAATGCTCTGCATACCCCTCTGGCAATGTGTTTAATACCCACTGGATCATAAAGGGTTCAGTTGACTGGAATTTGACTCTTACAATGACTTATACACTATCTAGTTGCAAAGTGGTGTTTCTGTAAACCTTTTGAGCGTCAGAGGGGTATGCGACGTATTGCTGTGCAATACATTGTGTATCCCTCTGGTATTCAGACGGTTAAAAGCCTGACCTAAGTCAGATGCATTTTATACACTGATATACCTTTTTGTGATGCTGTAAAGAGCATGTGCTGTTCTTCAGCAGGCTATGGGGAAACTATTTTTCTCCTTCTTGCTCTTAGAGTCCTGACTCTGGAACAGGAATTGAGTAGTGCAGTACAAAATTCCTTCCCCTGGACTGCTGAAGAAAATGCACAAGAACTTCAACTCCTTTCAAGGTATATACAGTTCTGTGTGTGTGAGAGAGATCGATCTATTAGTAAGGCCCCAGGTACACAATATGGAATGGAAGTTAATGGTTACAAAAAATGGAGGCCAGCACCAGTGGGACTCTGCATGGACCTTTATCAAGACCAAACGGTCCTCATAAAGCTCCGTGTGGGACCGAAAGGTTGACATTGTTTGCCGTGTGTGTGTCTGTGTCTGGCAACACTGATGGATAAGAGAGAATCTCCAGCTTTTGGGGATGATGGGTATTTGGCTTTCCAATTATTGGAAACTAAATATTAACTGACTCTTAACCTACTTTGAATGCCAGAGGGGTATTCAACTCATTGTTGCTTTACCTCTTTGGCACTCAGAGGGTTAACCCGTTGGATTCCAAGAAGTGTTCCCAGTTTTTACCTCCGTGCTTCAGATATGTTTAAAGGGATAGTAATACTTTGGTTTTTATCTATATTTTTTTTTTTATTTTGTAAGCATTAAAAAAACATGAACGGTATCTTGTCTCTCAAACCTTTATGGTTTGAGAGAGATACACAAGCAAAGTTTCCCCTCACTGACCAAAACGGTCAAGTCTGCCATTAGCTGTCAGATTTGGAATCTGGTCCGCAGATCAACCGGTGGCTCTTCAACAGAGCCGAGATCGCAAGATACAAAAATTATTTCATTGGAAGCAGTGGTTCTCAACTCCTCTTCCCAGGACCCACTAACAGGCCAGGATTTTAGGATTTCCTTGTTAGAGCACAGGTGGGTTAATCAATGTGAATGAGCCTCTGATCACCACCCCTGCGCTCTAGTAGAGAAATCCCTAAGTCCTGGCCTGTTAGTGGGTCCTGAGGACAGGAGTTCAGAACCACTGGTCTAAAGAGTGCTTGCAAACCAGGCACAATTTTTGTAGACTATTCGAATTAAGTAGTTCTTATATCTTGCGATCTCGGCTCTGCTGTACAGCCACGGCTGGTCTGCGGACCGGATTCCAAATCTGACAGCTAGATGGCAGGCTTGACCGTTTTGGTCAGTGAGGGGAAACTTTGCTTGTGAATATCTCTCAAATCATAAAGGTTTGAGAGATGAGACTTAAATTGTTCGTCATGTGGTGTGTGTTTTTTTTTTTTTTTTTTTTAAATGCCTACCAAAGAAAGATGAAACAAAGTATTACTATCCCTTTAACGGGTGGATGCTGGTAGAGTGAAAATGATACCTTTTTATTGGCTGAGTCTATTTAGGATGCAAGTTTTCAAGACCCTTAGGTCTTTTCTTCCAGCCTAATAAGAAGAATGTAAGGTTTGATACTGATGGGAGATGTGGTGACACTAACCAGCTGCACATCCACAGGCCTACTGCCCCAGCTTTAACCCTCACGAAGTGTGTCAGACCTGCATCTGCCCAAGGGAAGGGTTAAGAGTGACAGGAGACTGTCGGCCAAGGGTCAACTAAGACGAGTAATGATTGACTAGGGTCAACCACAACCAGTTCTGATCTTCTGCTTGACATTCTAAGGGTTAAGCGAAACCAAATCTTTCTCGCAGAAGTCTTCCTTTTCCTCCAATGTGAGTCTTCTGCCGGGGCTGCCTCTAACCCTTTCCACCTCCTGCTTGCTGTGGGTGGTAAGCTAATGTCAGGCTTACATTTGGGACTCCAGCAATTGACCTTGGCAGCAGGGCTTGTGTCTTAAACACTGTTAGTGTGAAGTGCTTGGCTGCCTGTTTATGGCTTGGAGTCTTACTGGATTTAATTCATTCTCAAGGGAGCGAATATTTGAAAAATTCCTCTTTAAGGTCGGTACGTGTTTGTATATACACTTTTTTATTTATTTTATTCTGGACATGTCATGGTTGTGTTTTTGTTTTTTTTTTGTTTTTTTTTTTTTTTCTTGTCTCTTTTTAAGTGGTATAATTTTGTCTAATCCATGATCTCTAGTTTTTAAGGGACTTGACTAATCTAGTTTAATTGCACTATTGTAATTTTTTTTTTTTTTTTATATCTTATAGGTTCGGCGACAAAAAAAAAAAAAAATTTTAAGGGCCATTGTGTTGTGAAATACGTTTGAGAAGAACTTCTAGCTCTTAACCCTTTGAGTGCCAGAGGAGTATGCAAAGGGTTGTGTACTGCCTCTGGCACTCAAAGGGTTACATTTTAAATGGCTAGCCAAGCCCTTGACATCGGGGTGGGTGTAGGGACTCCTAAATCTTAAGGGTAACTTCTAATGTCCCTATCTATTGCTCGGTTTGGCTTCTAAGCTTTTTTTTTTTTTTTTTTTATAGATTTAAGAAGGGAAAAAAAAAAATCTGCTCATAATTAAGGACCTGGGTAGTTGAGTAGTAAATTGCTGTACATTGTGTTGCATGTCGCCCCCCCCCCCCGCCTTCTTTCACACCTTAGTGCCAGAGAGGAATATAGTAGATTTCTGCTGTATCGCCCCTCCAGCTCAGAAAGGGGTTAATACATTGTGGTGATAGTGACTCTTTTTGGGATTTGGAGAGTTTTGTGCTCACATCTATGTAGAAACGCCTGGTCATTTAACCCTTTGACTGCCAGCGAGGGAGCCCCTGTCCTGGCACTCAAAGGGTTAAGACTAATAATCCCTTACAGTTGTTATTTTCAGGATTTAATTCATTTTGTAGCAGATTTTTTTTTTTTTTTTTTTTTTTTTTTTAAATATATATATATTTTAAGGGGCCATGTATCTTTTTCCTCTCTCTCGTCAAGCAGTTTTGAATCGGTGTGGGGAGATAAGAACCTCCTTTCTAAATATAATCTTGTTTATTTTGTATGTTGCAGATGAGTGTCATTTTTTTGCTTAACATTACTGAGTGCAAAGCTTTACTTCCCCAACTGTCTTAATGCAACGCATTTCATGCCCCTCTGGCACTCAAAGGGTTAAAGGTTAGCGGGTGTTTGACCTGTACATTTTTTTTTTTTTTTTTTTTTTTTTTAATTCACAATATATACATTTTATTTATTTTTTACCCCCTCTTGTGTGTCACAGGCATTCCATGTGAAATGTCTCCTTCAGTAAACACATTAACATAATTAACAATAGGATTGCATTTTTTTCCCCCTCTCACCAATCCATTTGTTGGTGATCTAATCTAGACCCCTGCTGACTTTACTGCATTCTTCCAACTTATTGGATAACTAGATGCTGAGAGATAACATTCCAGCAATTTGGAGGGGGGGGGGGTAGGAAGCAGAATGTTCTGGACTTGCTTTTATCATTATTGAAAATGGTCTCCTCCCCCCCCCCCCCCCCCCAACACATAGTAGTCCTCATTCTGCTGTGTAGACAAATATTACAGCACGGGAGGACACTGGGCAGCGTGTGAAGTCAGTAGCAATTCCGGTGGAAGCCAATTGCAACTTGAATATTCCTGTCTTTAACCCCTCAAATGCCAGAGGTCTCACATGTATTGTGCAGCAAATCATTGGCGAGAGCTGGCTTTCAATGATAACCATACCTGGGAACTCTCAGGGTTTGACCCTGAGACTCAGGGTTTTGACCCAAATCTCAGGGTGAAGGGCCAAATTCTCAGGGTGAGAGAGGTCTGTGTCACATACTAGATGAATTTCCCCAATTAAATGTTTCCTGAGCCTCTAAACTGGTGCCATTAGTACCAGAAAGACAGTGGGAGATGTCCTGCTTGTCTTGTTTGTGTTCAGACAGTGAGTTATCCAAACTGTAGCATGTTAAAGGTCCCTCGCACACGGACCGGAGCACCTCTGTGTTAGAGCAAGCAGGAACATATCGCATAAAATCTACATTATGGGAAGCTTTAAGGGTTAATATTTCAAAGATCTCAGGGTCAGCTCATCTTGAAAGTTCCCAGGTATGATAACCCTTCAGTTGCCAGAAGGGTATCCAGAGATTTAAAAAGGCCACTTTACTACTGCAAGTGCTTTAGGATTTTTATATAGGGGTGTGGGGGGGGGGCTTTTTTTTTTTTTTTCTCTCCCTCTAAATAAAATTTAGAGCAAGACCAAAGTAATAACTTAAAGGGATAGTAATACTTCGTTTTAACTTTTTTTATTTTATTTTGTAGGCTTTAAAAAAACATGAAGAATGATATAAGTCTTGTCTCTCAAACCTTTATGGTTTAAGAGATATTCACAAGCAAAGTATCCCCCTCCCGCCCCTTTTACTGATGTAACACTTCTCAGCCAGATCAGAAGGGAGGTGCCCAGGTAGACTGCAGAGAGGTACAATCTTCAATTAAGATAAGGGAAAAATCTGAAAAGCTTGTCAAGGGGGGCAGGGATTTCATTGTTTTCATAGGAAGAAGGTTGTCCCCTTCTGTTATCTGTCCAGTCTATGGACTGCATTCCACATCTGAGAAGAGATTGTTTACAGTAGGTAAAAGGGGCGGGAGGGGGAAACTTTGCTTGTGAATATCTCATAAACCATAAAGGTTTGAGAGATAAGACTTTTATCATTCTTCATGTTTTTTTTTAATGCCTACAAAATAAAATAAAGTTAAAATGAAGTATTACTATCCCTTTTAAAGCATATGTATACACAAACATTTAATGTGAGTTTTATAGCTATGGAGCAATGTGGTACTTATATACATACCACACAGTCTGATCTCCTCCAAAAAAAAAGAAAAGGACCGATGATTTGGGTCTCAGGGACTGTCCCTCTTAAAGAGACACGTGGGAGGTATGCAGTATGGTTGACACTCATTTGCTTGTATGTTGTGGTTTTCCTGATGCCGCTGGCATTACCACTGAGAGGGCTCACATATTATGAACAGAACTCCTGTCGTCATGCCTCTTTCGCTGTTAGAAATGCCCTCCGTGTGTGGGCTCTGCTTAGGTTCGTTCTTCGTATTTGGTGTGTATGGTAATTATCGTCCCAGCACAGAACTAAATTTCCGCCAACAACAGTTAAAGCGGAACTACTACCTTTAACAAAGATGGCCCCAAATAATTCCTCATCTGGCGACTAGACTTTATTAACATATTTTATACTTGAAATAACTTTTTATTTTATTTATTAAATGGGTAATCTACATACGCTTGTCTTGTATTACATGGGCTTTTGAAGGGAGGCTTTATCCTAGAAATAAGTGCGGTGTATGTGTCGTATCCTATATTCCATCTTCGTTTCTATGTGATCTCAAGTCTAGACTAGCGGTGTTCAGATTTGTCCTTTTAGGAAGGTTTTCAGAATCACCTCACATGAACGCAAGTGAATTATGAGTTATGTCTTTCTGATGCATCTGCTGGAGTTAATAACAATACTTGCTTGTTTTCAGGATATCCCTAATTTAACACATGCATGGGTGAGGGGCTAGAGGACCGGGTTGTGCTTCCCTGCTCTAGATTACCTCTTTAGCTGACTTGAATGGCTTATAAGGTGTTTGTTGTGTGTGGTAACGAGTTAATTAAAGGGATAGTAATATTTCATAATAAAAGCAGCCCTAATAATCATCAGTATTTGGAGAGTGTTATCTCAGTATTATCAGAGTTATAGTTCAAGAGTAATTGAATGACAAAGTATCCCCCTCCCACCCCTTTTACTGATATAACACTGTTCAGCCAGAGCAGAAGGGAGGTGCCCAGGTAGATTGCAGAGAGGGACAATCTTCAAGTAAGATACAGGAAAAAAACCTGTCAAGGGGAGGCAGGGCTTTCATTGTTTTCATAGGAAGAAGATTGTCCCCTTCTGTTATCCGTCTGGTCTATAGACTGGATTCCACATCTGAGAAGAGATGGCTTACACTAGGTAAAAGGGGCGGGAGGGGAAACTTTGCTTGTGAATATCTCTCAAATAATAAAGGTTTGAGAGATGAGACTTCTATCATTCTTCATGTTTTTTAATGCCGATAAAATGAAGTATTACTATCCCTTTAAAAGCAACTAAATGACCTACAGGGCTAGTTATTTGTCAGACCTCCAGCTGTTCAACTAGCCTTATAATGGTTATATAGCTATAACAGACTTATTTCTTGGATATTATTCCCCCTTTTGATTACATACTTGAAATTAACATCTATACATGATCACTTTTAATCAAAAATAATTGTATAATCTCCTTTATTTTCTTTGGAGAAAATACAAATAACTCTCTAGCAGACAAGGGCCTTATTTATCAAGCTAATGAGGTGCAATTCTGACTTTGAATTGTGCTTTTAACCTATAGAATGCTAGAGATGTCTCCAATGCTTTGCAGTGTGTTGAAGATCTCTAGCATTCTGTGGGTGGAAACACTAGTTAAATCAGTAGGACTTTCACTTTACCCCAACATTTCACCATTTTCTTTATATATAATGCTCCAAGTCTTTGTACTGAACCTTTTTCTAAAGCTGAACTATCATCACACTTATATTGAGCCCTAAATCCTAACTGTGAAATGCATATACATTTATTTTCAAGAATAATTGTGACATTAGTAAAAAAATAGAACTTTTTAGACAGGCATCAGGAAACTGCGCAGACATCTTGCAGAGAAGGCATCTGAGTCTGCGCTGTCCGTCCCCCTTCACCTCCATGATTGGTGAGTTGAATGCCTGGTTACCTTAAGGCACCGGGAGGGAATGACTGCTCAGAGCACCTACGGCAAGATCCCTACCTAAAAAGGCCTAATTTTCACTAATGCCACAATTATTCTTTAAAATACAAGTACGTATATCCATATCGGGGTTTGGGAATAAATGTGGTGATAGATCTTTAAGTGTCTGGCAGAAATAAAATTTAGTGTATAGTCCTTTCTCCTTTATTGTTTGTACTTTGTCTTGTTTATAGAGAGAGAACAGAGGGGTCAGTGTGCTAGTAAATAAAATATACATTTCCTGGATACTCGAACATTTACACAAGACATGTTGAAATAGATCTTTATAACTAATCTGTTCCAAACTCTGTATTGCTTTTCCACTGACCTTTAGTTTATTGGTGAGTTGTCAGATCTATATTTCATGGGGTTAAAAGCCCTGTTTTTGATTATCAAACCCCTTTTTAAACTCTAAGGATGTCATGGAACACAAGTGGGCAAATAGCTGTGTTTGGGCGTAACTGTACTCATTCGGCCGTCCACCAACTGATCCTCAGTCCTGGTGAAAATCCAGATCCTGCTGTCATTGTGTGATGTCGCAGTAGGGTGACACCTACTGGCTCATCGGGTAAATGTTGAAGAGGGGAGGGTGGACTTAAAATGACAATTCTCATCTCTTGACCTCCTAACTTTTTTTTTTTTTTTTTTTTTGTAGCATAAAACTGGTATAGTTAGTTAGTTAGGGACTTTTATTTTATGTAATAGTGACCTCTTCTGGCGACTTCATAGAAATCCAGTCTTTGGGTAAAAAAAAATGCAAATGATCCCTCTCCGAGAGTGGAATTGTTTGGCTAAATGATCAAAAATAAATGGCATTGCAGGGTTATGTGTATGTGGTTTCTCCTCTCCCCGACCCCCTGCAGACTTCTCTGTTGGCTTAAACCCAGAAATGTTAGTGTGTTAGACTCTACCAAGCATGGGGGACGTGTGCATTATATAGCAGAGTGTAGAATATGTTCACTTATACAGCTGCTTCTAATTCATTGTATTAGAATTGTAACACTTTAAAGATCAGATGGGTTACATTGCATTGTCCATCTCTGGACCTTTTAACACCTTAAAGGGATGGTAATGTTTCATAATAAAAGCGGCTCCAATTATTTCATAGTATTTGTACTTTGGAGAGTGTTATTTCAGTACTGTCAGAGTTGTATTTCAAGAGTAATTGAATGACAAAGTATCCCCCTCCTGCCCCTTCTACTGATGTAACGCTGCTCAGCTTAGAGCAGCAGGGAGTATCCAGGTAGATTGCAGAGAGGGACCGTCTTCAATTAAGATAAGGGAAAAAGCTGAAAAACGTGTCAAGGAGGGCAGGGCTTTCATTGTTCTCATACGAAGAAGATTGTCCTTTGTGAGCTGTCTGGTCTGTGGACCAGATTCCACATCTGAGGGGAGGGGACTTACACTAGGTAAAAGGGACAGGAGGGGGGAAACTTTATCCTTCAATTACTCTTGAACTACAACACTCTCACAGTATTGAAATATCACTCTCCATGACACAAATACTATGCAGATTAATTGGAGCTGCTGTTTTTGTGAAACCTTACTATCACCTTAAGGACCCATGACTTGCCAGGACCATCATGGGGGAAAACTTCCCTAAAAGACCATTGACGGTCCTGACGCATCATGGATTTCAGGGCTCCCCACGTGGCTGCATGCTGTTCAGGGAGCCCTGAATCCGATTGTGTAAAAAGAAAATGATCCGTGGTCCTTTAAAGGAGCAGTAAATGTGGTGTGTGGGTTGTGTGTGTAGGTGTTGTGTGTGTTGTGTTTTTTTTTTTTTTTTTTTTATCAAAACCTATATGTTAGAGCTTTTCCTGTTGCGTAAAACAAGGGCCCTCCCCATACTGTTATGTTAATAAAAATGTATAATCAAAGTGAACTTACTGTGCATTTTTACTTGCTGATCTGACAGGAAGTGGCAGTTTCTATCACATTCTATGGTGAACTGTTTGTCACTGACTTTCCTCTCTGTTAGAATGAAACAGAATATCTAATTAGAATTTGACCACTAGATGCTATTGCTAATGGGGGGGGGGAGTGTTAAACTGTAATAGCTCTGGAAATCTGCACCCTACAATATATCTTTTCATAAAAGAAGTTTACTGCTCCTTTAAGTGGCTGGTCTTTAACCCTTTGAGTGCCAGAGGGGTACACAAGGCAATGCGTTGCATACATCTCTGGCACTCAAAAGGGTTAAGGGGGTGTATTAAAGAAAAAAGAAAAAAAAAAAAAAACCCTCATTCAGTGCTAGAGGTCTGCAATGCTTTGGAGACCGCTAGCATTCGTGTGATGGGGGGGGGGGGAGAGTCCCATTTAACCCTCTTGAGTGCCAGGGGGGTGTCCAACACATTGCTTTGGATAGCCCTCGGGGTTAAATCGATGGGATTTTATTTGCTCCATTTGTTGTGCTTTTGTAGTCCTATGCACCTCCTGTTTAATCCAGTATAATTCCTGACTACTTCTTCTTTCTCTTCTTCCAGCTGGCCAGCAAGATTGTCCAAGTGATGCGGATGGTGACCGGAACGTGAAGCGACCGAGGATGGAAGAGACTCACGTCTGTGACAAGTGCTGTGCAGAGTTCTTCGAGCAGTCGGAGTTTCTTGAACATAAAAAGAATTGCACTAAAAATCCACCTGTCCTCATAATGAATGACGGTGCAGGGGCGATTCCACCCGAGGGTTACCCGAAGACCCCTCCTGATGGGGTTTCAAAAGAACCAGTGGGTAGTCCTGCTGCACATGGCAGGAAGTCTCCGGCTTCCACAGTGTCTCCTGTCAAGATGGAAGAGAAGGCTGAACCTGTTAATAAAACTGTCCCTCAATCCACTCCTAAAACTAATGGCTCTGGAAACCTACCAAAAACCAATTTAACCAACACTAATGTGACTTTACAGACCATCAATAGTACTAAAGTGGCTGTTAATCAACATTCTTCGGATGGGATTGCTACATCGCCACCAACCAATCCCGGTGCCATTCCCATGATCCTTGAGCAGCTTGTATGCTTGCAGCAACAACAACTCCAGCAAATTCAGCTGACGGAGCAGATTCGCATCCAGATTGCTATGATGGCTCCAAACTCCTTGCATCCTTCAATAGCAGCAGCCACCGATCCGCTGAAGGCGCTTGGTGCTCACTTATCTCAGCAACTTTCAGCAGCTGTTGCTTTGATTGGACAGAAGGCCGGAACGCAAAATCTCACGCTTGAGTCTTTAAAGCAATCAAAACTACCTCATGGAAACGTGTCCATGCCAGCTACTGGCACTGTTCCACTTACCCTCTCCTCGTCTCTTCTAAAGCCAGAGCCCAACAGGGGCATCCCAGCAGCTGTTGCACGGTTTCCTAACCCTGTGCTACCTCACTCTCCTGGGACTGTTATTTTCCAGAATCCAATCTCTGTTGTGGATCCTTCAAAGAAACTCAAAGTAAAGTTTCCAAATGGCACCACTCCAGAAAACAAGCCTGGTGAGGACCAATTCTTTAGGCACAAATGTAAGTTTTGCGGCAAGGTGTTTGGCAACGATAGTGCGTTGCAAATTCATCTACGCTCCCATACTGGTGAGAGACCCTATAAGTGCAACATTTGTGGAAATAGGTTTACTACTAAAGGAAACCTAAAGGTCCATTTCCAACGTCACAAGGACAAGTACCCACACATAAGAATGAACCCTTACCCTGTTCCCGAGCATCTGGATAACGTTCCTACTACAAGTGGGATTCCATATGGTATGTCTATTGCTTTGGATGAATCTAATGTCCTTGTGGATACAAAGCCTGTTTTGACCAATCTTACAAACGCCGGTTTGAACCTTTCCAATGTTAACGGCATCACAGAGTCTTCGGTGGGCTCTTTTCCACTAAACCTGCAATCCAGGCAATCTCCAGGCAGTGAAGGGGAATCCGTGTCATCAGGGATGGTTGGCCATGAGTCTGGCACAGACCAGAGTTTAAACTCCCCACCTGTGAGCGGATCAAGTGAACAAGGGTCTGAAACTAGCAAGCTCCAGCAACTGGTGGAGAACATAGACAAATCTGGCTCTGATGCCAGCGAGTGCTTGATATGTCACAGAGTACTAAGTTGCCCCAGTTCTCTAAAAATGCATTACCGTACTCATACTGGTGAAAGGCCATTCAAGTGTAAGATTTGTGGACGTGCCTTCTCCACAAAGAGCAACTTGAAAACACATTATGGTGTTCACCGTGCAAATACTGCGTTAAAGTTGCAACATTCTTGCCCTATTTGCCAGAAGAAGTTTACAAATGCAGTCGTGTTGCAGCAGCACATTCGCATGCATATGGGTGGCCAAATCCCAAACACTCCTGTGCCGGAAGAAGCCTGTGAAGATGCTGATATTGACTCCTCTTTGACTGAGGAGAAGAATGGAGATCTGAGCAACAGTTTAACAGATGAGAACATTGACGACATTGATATGGAAGATGATGACTCAGAGTTGGCTGATCCTCCATCTGCCTCTAAGCCACCGACACCCCAGAGTGAAGCTCAGTCGGACTCCCCGACAACACCGTTTCCTGCTCTTGCATCTCAGGATGACCCGACCATTATACCACCAGCTTTAAACTTACAAAGGCAAAACAGTGTGAAATCTAGTGAGAATGGGTCACTGGAAAGTGATTTATTGACTAATGACTCCTCTCTAGGTGATCATGAATATCCTAATGGCAAGAGTCCCACACAATCTAACTCAAGGGCTTTGTCACCAGCCAACAGCCAATCTGACAGCCTTGCTTCCAAGTCTCCCCCTCCGTATAATGGACACAGTGACTTGAGTTTGCATTCAAAAGATGAGCATTCCCTGAATGGTTCCCTTGATCCTGATGGTGATGGGGCTCTGGACCTAACAAATGGCAGTTTTGATCGGAAGATTAAGGAAGAACCAGGCTTGCTGCAGAATGGCGATCTTGGTAAATATCCAATTTCATAATTTTAAAGAATCATAACTGTTAAAGTGTAACTTACACGTGTATACAATTTTAAGAACCGGAACTAGAGTAATTCTGGAGCAAACTAGTTGCACCATTGGGGACAAACCATGTCTCATTTTGATTTTCAATTGGATTTTTCACACCTCAAGCTAGAGGCCTTCAATGCATCACTGCATTGGAGACCACTGGAGAATACAAGTGTCTACAAGCCCTGTTTAAATAAATGACAGGTTTGGGGACCTTTCTATTTTTCCCTATGGTGCAGCTGCCTTGCTGAAGAACTGCTCCAGTTTTCATCTATTTACGAGGCCCGCTTTACAAAGACTTGACTTGTAAAAGTCTCCGTACCATGTTGGCTTGATGTATTGCCTGCTTCACCGGAACAGAAAGCCCTAAGGGCCACTGAATAAACAGTGGATTGGTTCCCCGCTAGATATTTTACTCATTGAGGCAGACCTGATTTTTACTGCAGAATTCCAGAATCCTCCTGTGTGAAGGCTTATTGGGAGTCTTAGAATCCTTGATTCATGCAACAAAGTATCATCATGTCTGACATCGCGGACATATGTAGTACTAATTACAGATTAATTTTGGGGAACCAACCCACCTATAAGATATCTGCACCTCTGCCTCATTGACCTGAGCCAGGTGAGTGACTTTATGTAGTATCTGAACTACTCTGCAGTGCATCTGCTTTCTTGGCCTGTTGTGCATGTTCTGGTAGCTGTGTGCTAACTTTGCATATGCAGAGCAAGCTAATAAAGAAGATATTTCTGCTTATGTTGAGGATCCAGGCAGACACTACCTTCTTACAGTAATTCAAGCAGAAGGTGAAATGTACAACTGTGTTTAAAATTCCCTGAAGCATAACTCTCCCAACCCTAAACTTGTGGCCTGTTTTGATGGGTATTGCTGATTTTATAGGATAAAAAGGAATACAAAACTATGTAATAACTAGTTAGAAAGGCCGTGTACATGGGCTGATCCGGAGCGGGGAGCTCTGGGGCAGCAGCGGAGGCGCTGGGTGACAGTTTGTTACCCAGCCGTCTCCGCTGCTGCCCCAGAGCCGGGAGCACAGGCGGGCTGTCAGCCTTCCGGAGCTCTCCGCTCCGGATCAGCCCATCCTGCGATTCCCCACTGCGCATGTGCGGTTACGCATACAGTGAGCGACGCATTCTAGGACTTTGTTATAGGATGTGTGTTAGAATTTTGGCTTTGTAGTTGGGATTTTATTCTCATAAAGAAACACGTATGTTGTACTGCCTCCTAATTGTATTACTTTTTTGGCCTTCGACAAATACGTAGAGACCAATTCAGTGCAGTGTGCAATAGTATGTTTTTGGACCTAATGCTTGACATACTATTTATATTTTTTATTAAAAAATGCTTTAATTACTGAACTTGCACGCTACCATATGTTCATTTCAAAACCACTACCAACTCCATGGATTTGATATTAAAGCCTGTAAATAACTTGGGAATCTGTGTTAACCCATGGAGTTGGTAATGGTTTTAAAATGAGTATATAAGTAGTGTGCCTGTTTTAATAATCGCTTGTTTTAATTAATAAATGTGGTAATAAAAAAGGTATGTCTTTTAATAAACAATAAACCCCATACCGCTGTACATCGAACTGAACTGGCCTCTAGTAAAAGGAATAGAAAACTTAAAACATGAGGCTGTATCACATACTTTTTCTGTCTTCTTGTATAGGGGTATTAATTGGAATTTCAGACTTGCAGTATGCTCTCTCTCCCCCCCCCCCCCCCCCCCCCCCCCGTCTCATTAAATATCCACCAGTGAGTCCTCTTAATGCCTTTTTTCATTTAATACAGATAGTACCTACACATTACATTGGGTTAGGACATAGCTGGGATAAACAGTTTCTTCATCCATCCTGTTATACATATTTCACTGAACCGTACCCCGCAAGTCCACTGCTTTAGACCTACATGAGCATCACAGCAAATACACACAGGTAGAAAAAAGGAGTTTGCACTCACAAACAGCTGTCAGCTTGCAGTGTGCGCGTGTGTACCGTAACACAACAAAGATACTTTTTAGCCCCATCCCGACAATGGATTTACCAGGTTCGTCCTGCAAAAACTGTCACTTAGTGACGAGGACGTACCAGGTAAGTCCGGCTCTCCGCGCGGCTGCACTGTGTTTGGGGACTCTGGAATCATTTAGTGGGGAAAAAAAAAAAAAAAAAAAGTTAGCCGGGCGTTAAGGTGACAGCTGCGTGCGTACGTGGCTGTCACCTTAAAGCCCGGCTAACATATAATTTTTTTTTTTTTTTTTTCACTAAATGATTCCAGAGTCCCCAAACGGAGTGCAGCCGCGCGGAGACCCGGACTTACCTGGTACGTTGTCACTAAGTGACAGTTTTTTCAGGACGTACCTGGTAAATCCATTGTTGGGATGGGGCTAAAAAGTATCTTTGTTGTGTTACGGTACACACGCACACACTGCAAGCTGACAGCTGTTTCATGCCATCAAGCCACATTAAGTCTTGATGAAGTGCCTTGATGGCATGAAACGGTTGTCTGCTTGCAGAGTGTGCGTGTGTGTGTGTGACCACCGTACTCCATCTCATGTACCGTAACACACAATAAAAATACATTTTAATAGGTGAGTGCCAACCTATTGGCACTCCTTTCTCCTCCCCACACCTGTGTGTAGTCTCATTAAATACTGGGGGATTCTAGTCTCATCCGAGCCTTCTTGGTCTGTCTGATAACACCTCCATAATTGCTAATGTGTCCCACCAATTACTTCGCTCCATCAAAAGGGTGTGATAAACTATTGGGGATGTATTGTGCAAATCCTTTCATGGTCCTGTGGGGAAAATACCTCCTTTAGACCTCTTAATCCTTTGAAAGGTAGTGAGGTCTCCAACATACTGGATCAATGCATTGCAGAAACCTAGCATTCTAGGTGTGAAGTCAAGTTTAAATCCAGAGATGAGTTTGTTTTGGTCTAGAATCGCTCCATGTTTTGTCCATGTGTCCCTGCAAGAAGAGGCTGATGGAGTGATTTTGTCTTTACTGACCGTTATTTTTAATCTTTTAGGCAGATCCCCTCAAATGTATGCTGGCCCACCTCCAGCACTGATTAAAGTGGAAATCCCTTCAGACCGTGTCATGGGAGCAACACAATTTCTTGGCCCACCAAACATCTCTCCTGGAATAGCGCCGCTCATTGTTCCTCATCGGCGGTCGGCAAAGCAGCATATCTGTACGACGTGTGGCAAAAACTTCTCCTCTGCGAGCGCCCTGCAGATCCATGAACGGACACATACTGGAGAGAAACCATTTGCCTGTACAATTTGTGGAAGGGCGTTTACAACCAAAGGAAACCTGAAGGTTTGTTTTTATTTTTTTTTTTAAATCTATATAATATGAGGAGATTCATATATGCCAATACTACTTTAGGCTCTGAAAACTTGCTCATTTTTCATAACATCCTTGGATGCTAGATGTCCCAAGGAGTTATTTTTTCACATGCTGAAGTTTTGGAAGCTGTATTTATCTGTTACTTCTAGTGGGTCCTCAATGACTTATTTTTGTTAGGACTTCAGCAGTTTTAGCAGTGCTTAAATTTTTTTCACTCTCAACTCCGTGTTCTACCAGCAATTCAGATGCAGGAGAAGCTTGTCTGATGGCGGGTATCAAAGCCTACATCAATACTTGTGTGAAAGGTCTGCCAGTGGCCTTCCTGCTTCCCTGTGTTTGTGTGAATGCAGTAGAGATGCAATATGCTGGACTTTGGTGGGTTCACATGAGTTAATTGCCCTCGTGTCAAGCATTTTAGCCCAGCATATGACCTCTAACAGTCAACAATATACCATGCAGTATCTCTGCATTTTGTCACTCATGTGAAAAGCCTTAGAGCCTCTATTGTAATAGAATAACTCCTGCATCAGTTGGTTCCCAATGATACTGGATATAACGTCCATGGAGGTGGATGTTGCGTTGTAAGACTTAAGGGGGGAGATGTAATAAAGCATAGATGTTTTCTCCAGTGATCTCTCTTCTCCAGTTGCTATATTATACTATGGAGCCTATGCACTAAGATGTCTCTAACTCTAGCGTTCTTAGTGTATAGGCTCTATAGAGTAACAAGAAGTAGAGTAATGACCTCACTGAAGGAAGGATCTCCTCTTTTTTCATGCCTTGGTGCATAACTGTTGAAAGCTTTGGTCAATTATCTGGTGGGAAGCTTCTGGGTTCTTCAAGTTATGCAAAAGAAATACGCGTTTTCTGCCTCGGCGGCCATAAAGTTTTATTTTGGATCCAATCAATATGGTGCCATTTAGAATTCTCTGTCCAGACTAAGATGATTGGGGGTTTATTAGGTTGTTGTTGCTTATAATACCCAATTGAGCACAAGAGGGGTATGCAATGCATTGCATACCACTCTGAAGGTTGGATATCACCCATGTGGTCCAGAAGTGGTAATGTGAGTGACTGACTGATTAAAAGTACAAACGATAAACAACCTAGAGGCGGGGAGGGCATTGTAGTGTAAGAAATCCCTTTTAAGTGTTTTTTTTCCTTTTTCATCTGGAACCTCTGAAATAATCTGTTTACGGCCATGTGCTCAAAAGAAGGCAATTCTGGGGCTAACCAACTTCACTGTAGGACACAAATACAAATTCTTGTTTGTAAATGTGGACTGTTCTCCTTGAAGGCTAGCAAGGCCGTGGAGACCTTTCTTCACTGCATGTTGTAGAATTTTCTGCCATTCAAGGCTCAAAAGCCTCAATTAACTCAATGGGAATTTTGTATATGGCCCATATCTTGGTTTTGGCCAATGATTGCACTGCTCAGGAGTGGTTAAACTAATGCAGTGATGGGCATCCTGTTAAGACCTGCAATTGACTTTGGCTGGCCCTCGATGATGGGAATTGTAGTCCATTGACTGAGGACCATGTGTTGCTCATCACTTCGCTAATAGCTTCAATTGGAAGTGTCAGTTCAATCTATAAGGGCAACCAATATGTTTAGATTTAACAATTTCTTTTTCCGTCAAAATGAACCGGCCGCTGACTCCTACTTAATCGGGAAAGTCCTTAAATCCTATTGGTAGCACTTGAGGACTGATCTGTAACACCCCTGGCTTAGAATAATGTCTTCCCTCTTTGTAAAACTGAAGAAAAATGTGACTTATTTCTGTGTATCTAATTGAATTACTCTTGTCTTTACAGGTCCATGTAGGAACCCACATGTGGAACAACTCTGCCAGGCGTGGAAGAAGATTGTCAGTTGATAACCAAATGCCCGCTCTGACCAATGACTCTAAAAAAGTAGCAGAGATATTCCCAAAGTTCATTGTTCCTCCTACAGTCAACATAGATCCAACTATGTGGAACCAGTATGCTGCAGCTCTTAGCAATGGCTTGGCCATGAAGACGAACGAGATATCGGTTATACAAAATGGTGGCATTCCTACACTGCCAGTTAGCAATGGAGGTTCCCCTGCAATTAGCACTGCAACAGTCTCCAATATAGAGGTTTCCCAGTCCAGTGTAAGCCAAGCAATGTCAGAACTGGCAGAAGCAAGTGTAGAAAGCGTACCAAAGCACCAGTTTACACACTTTTTAGAGGAGAATATTGCTGTAAACTAACTTTATAGTGTGACTGGAGGACTAGTTATAAACTTTACACCACCTTGGCATTTGCTGTTCCATGCAGTTGGATTATCCTGAGGCTGCCTTTTGTGTCTTCACCTGGATACAATCTTAATGTTGCCTTGCAAATCAAACAAAGGAGATGACGTGAGATCAAGCAGACTCTTAACTAAGCGGCCTTGATTTTGATTCTTATAACGTCTGTTTCCAAAGGTCAAAATGTTTACCTCTTTAAACAATAATGAAACAAGGTTCCACAACCAAACTCTCTACAAATCTGAGTTCACTGCCTTTGTCTGAACAGATCTATGCGGATAAATGTTCTGTCATCGTTCTAGACGTAGACGTTTGGACTGAATGTACACTCTTGCTCCAAAGTTACCTTTAAAGATTTATTTTGACTGTTGGATATTGCAGCCGGTCATGTCAAGTGCTTTTCAAATGCCGATCTCCTGTCTACTTTGCTGCCTTATTGTATTCTGGAGAGTGTCTATTTTTCAGGAAGAGATGACAGTATTATTTTTCTCCATGGTAGCTGGGAAGGAATTGTACAGGAGCCCTTGCACGACATAACTTTCTGTGGACATTTTTGTTTTTGTGTAATTTTTTTTTTCTTTTTTTTTTGCTTCCCCAGAACTTTCAATTCCGTAAGGATTTGTAAGCAAACTGGGAAACTCCATTGGCTTTGAATTGTTCACCTGAGATGAATTCTTGAACATGCTTCAACCCTTTTTGAGGGCCAGCGGGGTTAAACTCATTGCGAAGTAATGCGTTGTATACCACTCAGGCACTCGGTTAAACCCCTTGAATCAGGCAAGGGCAGTGTAAGGCCCTCCAGCTGATGCAGGTCTACATTGCTCAACAACTGGTGGAGGATAATAGCAGTTGTAGACGGTCAACAGCTGGAAGGTCTTAGATGTTAGAGACAACAGTAGAATCAAAAAGCTGGAGTTATTCGCTATAAAACTATCAGTATTAATTTATAGAACTCTTCACAGCTGACCTAATCATTTGTGGAAATGGCTTCATGCCTTGCTTACTTTAAGTTATCTACCTCAACTTTATTTTCCCCTATTCCTTAAGTTCTGCTGTAGACGTACTGTTACTGGAAAGACTCAAAGCACTGAAAACTGTTTTTCTTGTTACACGAAGTTGCAAATATTCCTCTTCAACTGCTGTGTGGGACTTTATTTTGTATATAGGAATAAAAGACTTGTCTCTCTACGTTTTTGAGGATAATCTTCACGTTTCATGAAGGGTTGTAACTTTGTTTTGAAAGGCCAAAAAAAATTACCAAACTTCAGAAATACCAAAAAAAAAAAAAACCTTTTTGTAAACCTAATTGCACCTAAGTACTTGCTTCAGATCGCCGCCATTTTGTGCCTTTCTTGATGGACTTGTAATTTGAACATGATAGTTCCTGTTTACAGTTTAAAGATGTTATTGTTGGAAAAGGCATTTCAGTGCCATGGTTCTGCAATGTGAATGTATCTGCCTTTTTAGGAACCTGTACAGGCTAATGTACCAAGATATCTGGAGAGGTCCTCTACAGCAAACCAACTGCAACTTTAAGAAGGAATCTAAAAGTGCTCTTTGATTTAAAATGGGTCTTTTAACCCTCTACAATACGTTGGAGACCTCTTACGTTAAAAATCCTATTTAAATCAATGAGTTTTCGAAGAGTTTGTGTTCTGTTGTGCAATTGACTTACGCCAGTTCTTGGTACATCAACTTTGTAGTTATCTTTTTGGCATCTACTGAATGTAATTGTGTTGGGGGGGTGGTGTTTGTATATTTTTTTTTTTTTTCCACCCCTCTTGTCATTTTTGAGAATAAATTTTGGGATGGCTTTTTTTTTTCTCCTCACGTTGTCGTTACTACTGAATACTGTTATAGATTAAACTGAAGCAAACACAAATTATTGACCCCTGTTTGTTAAAGAGAATTTGTTCAGTGTAACTTTATTGCAATATCAGTGCTTTCATGCATAAAAATGACCTTGAGGGTGTCAAGCCAGGGTCAAACTCTTAAGGTTGTTAGGAATGCAAATATCAAAAGTACAAATTGCTCTTCTTAAGGGATATCATACATTAACAGAAACAATTCCTTTAGAGCAGAGGTTCACAAAGGATATTTTTCTGGTAGCTATTACTGCAAGTGTGGCCACCAGAACATGGCCTCCATATCAGATTTATTGTGCAACAATAAATCTATATCTTATATTAAAACTTAAACTTTAAAGAATCCACATAGGATTACAAGGTTCTTTAAAACTTACTGGTTCCATAATATTTCTCCCATTAGCCAAACTCCCACTTCTCAAGTCATGACATGCTTGCCCAAAATAATTCCGCTTGCCAGGATAGAACACCCCAGCCCAAATGGATTCCTGACCAAAAAAACATGATCTTTTTCCAGCCACAATCACACTGCCCCAGTACACCCCCTCCCTTTTTGCCCAGAAGTAATAATTCATGTTCTCCTTTTTTCTATTCTTTAGCTTGATATAACCCTTTGAGTGCCAGAGTGGTACACAACGCATAGCATGCCTCTCTGGCACCCAAACGGGTTAATAATACTGGTTTTGTACCACTTATCTGGTAGCCATGGTGGAACCACATATACTGATCCCTCCCAGCCTTGTGCCACTATATTGGAAGCCAAAGAACCACACACTGACCCCCTTCCTTGTCCCACAGTAACCATGGAGACACACACCGACCCTTCCCCAGCCTTGTCCCACAGTAGCCATAGAACTACACATGCAGACCCCCCCCTATCCTTGTCCCACAACAGCTGTAGAAACACTTGCATACTGACCCCACTGCATTTGGTAGCCATACCCCCAGAAGCCTTGTCCCACTTCAACTTTGTCATAGATCCACACTTGCTGATCCTTCAGTCTTGTACCACTGCACTGGTAGCCACAGAACCGCACATAGTGACTACACATACTGCCCCCCCCAAACCTTGAGCCACTGCACTAGTAGCCATATAACCACTCCTAATGACCACACACACACACACACACACACACACACACAGTCTTGTCTCACACTAGCCACAGAGCCATTCACATAGTGACCCCACTGCACTGGTAGCCAAACCTCCATCAGCCTTGTAGCCCCAGAACCACACTCTGACCTACACCAGTTTCATTAATTATAAAAGGCCACCTTTTGTAGGTCAGCTGTCAGTGTGTCATGGTGTGATCCATCCTGGCGTGCTCTGCTTTTACTGTGGCATAGTCCCACTGTGAGGTGTCTGACAGAAGCTGCTCAACGCAGCTGGGGCTGGTGAACATCATATTGTAAATGGTTTAGCTGTTGGGAGAAACATCTCCTCTCCTGTCAGCCAGTCCAAACACAGCTGAGGTTAAATCCACCCCAGCTCCTTTAGTCCTGCTTTTTTCAGGCCGGATTCCAATTGTCACATACAAAACTGTTTTGGGGTGACTGTCCACTCCCAGGTTGATGGCTGCATGTGTCCCCCATGAGCACATTTGTCATGGTGGCCACACTTGAACGACTGCCTTGGAGCATTCAAGGTTTTAAAGGGGACTTATACCTTTTAGGAATATGTGACTCTTAATGTAACTGATTCTTTTTCTGAGGTAGGTATCCTTTATCCAGAATTCTGGCATTATCGATGTGTTATATCTTTAGTTTCCTGTATATAGTGAGCTCTACTGAAGTCTGCCTTTAGATCAGTGGTTCACAAAGTATCTTACCCCCACCCCCCCGGTGTCAAACTAGAAAATTGTATGTCCAAATGGTACAATGTGATTAAGACATAAATAAGTGCAACAATAAATCTACATGTTGCAATTTTAAGCCTTCCAGAATCCACATAGAATTAAACTACCACATAAAAGGCTGTTAACTTACTAGTGATATATTTCAGAGATGATCCTTTCTCTGTTGTCCAATACAGGTTACTGGTAACTCTGAGTAGGCGATCCGTCCCTTTAAGTAGGCAGGAACAATTCTAGAATTGTTTGCAGAGGGTGGAGCCTACCTTCCCTCCTTGGCTGCAGCTAGCCAACCAGTTCCAGAAAGATCTGTTTCTTGGTGAAAATAACACGGGCAAGAGAAGTTCTGCTATAGCTTTAGAAGTTTTTTTTTTTTATTTTTCTGTTAGAAAAGGAATACCACCATTAGGCGGATTACCATAACTGACAATGCTCAGTATCCAGGTGCTGTTTGTGGACCTTAAGCCCTGAGGGGGAAAAACTTTATTCCAAGTGCTTCCCCAGGAGTTAACCACTGAGGTTACTTCTTACTACATGGTAGTCTGAAGCCGCACAGGTGTTTTCCTCTGGAGTTCCTATTGCATTCTCCTGCACTCATTGGGTCTATCTATGTCTGTTGGGTGTTTTGGAGTAGGTTTGTGATAACTTCATCCTTTAGATGCTGGATTGGCACTTTCTGTGGGGTTTTCTAACACTTTTCCTACTGATTTAGTGTGTGTGTGTGGTGGTTTTTTTTTTTTTTTTTTTGTAGTGTTTTTCATATGTTCTAATGCTGTTTAAAAC
Source organism: Rhinophrynus dorsalis (assembly GCA_037306005.1). Taxonomy (NCBI): domain Eukaryota; kingdom Metazoa; phylum Chordata; class Amphibia; order Anura; family Rhinophrynidae; genus Rhinophrynus; species Rhinophrynus dorsalis. The sequence goes on from CM074727.1 coordinate 165,048,972, forward strand.
ATTTTAGTATTACACTCTTAATTTTGTAAAATCTGAGTTCTCTACCGCATAGACTCCATTGCTCCATTCACTCCTATGGGACTGTACAGTTTGGGACATCTCTCTGCAACCGTTTAACCTAGCAACTTCAGAGATGGCTCGTTTTACTTGTCTGCCCTTGCTCTATCATCCGGTTAATGTTTCTAGTGTGTTGGGGGGCTCAGGGGGCTTTGGGCACTGTTGGGGTACTTTTTTCTGGGAAAACCACACTTTTCCCATGAGCGCTTGCTTCACATGCCCATTTCTGATTGGCTCCTGCTGCAGCAGTCATCTTGTGTTCTTTCCAGAGCGAGTATCCTATGCAGGGCTTGGACTCTCCTTCTCTCCTCTGCTGATTTAACCCTTCACCTGCCAGATAAGTCTAGTTTAGCGATTTCTGGTGTGAAACTGTAATCCTACATACTATAATTGGGTGATGTCTTATACAGTAAGGTTATTTGACACTGAGAATGTCTATACCGCTGGAGCTTGGGGCCAGACCTAAGTCTAAGGAGGCTGGGGTCTCTGTATCCCCCATTGCGCATTGCTCTTCCTGTCTCTCAGGGCTACCTAGAGAATTCTCAGGTCACTTATGCCCAGCATGTTCTGATGTCCCTGACAGCATTCCAGGGACCTCCAGCCATGCCATAGAGCCAGCTTGGGTGCAAAAGTTCAAGGCTGCTACTAGGGACCTTAGGTCCACATTGAAACTTTCCATCCCAGTTACGGGGGGCCTTTCAGTCTTGGTAGACCCCCTCCTCAGTCAAGTCTTCCCTGCCCAAACCTCAGGGTGTACCTGATGTGTCAGATTCCTCTGAGGAGAAACTGCAGGTGGATTCAGATTTTGAGGAATGTTCTGTGTTGGGCTCCTCTCAGTTTTTTTGGGGGACTCTTGAGGCTGATCCTAAACCCTCTGCTGAGGGCCTGATCAGGACTGTCTTAACTACTCTTAACATTCTCTCAGTTCAGGAGGTTCCTTCTGACCCCTCTGTGTTCCAGGAGCCTAAAAAGCCCCTTCCCACCTAACCCTATTCTTGACAGCCTTGTGTCTGAGGAGTGGAAATTCCCAGATAAGAAACCATCTGTGTCCAAGAAATTTGCCGAGCTTTATTTTATCCTTTTTCCGAAGCTGTGCTTGCTCAATGGGTTCATCCTCCGAAAGTGGATGCTCCTATTTCCAGGCTATCAATGTCTACTGCCTTACCAGTCTCTGTTGCCTCTGCTCTGAAGGACTGGACTGACAAGAAACTTGAGGTTTCCCTCAAGTCCATTTTTGCGACTGTTGGTTCTGCCATGCGTCCAGCATTTGCAGCAGCATGGGTGAACCGGGCCATTGCGGTCTGGACTGAACAGCTCACCCAGGCTGTCCGTCAGGATGTGCCTACTTCGGATAAGTTGTGCCTTCTTGCCAATGTTTCTGCTGCCTTATTTGATGCCATCCATTTGGTGGCTAGGGTTTCCACCATGTCTGTGGTGGCCAGACGAGCTCTTTGGCTCAAGATCTGGTCTGCCAACACTGCTTCAAAGAAAGCATTACTCTCCCTACCCTTTCAGGGTACCTCTTTCTTTGGGCCAGATCTTAAGGCTCTGACCAGTGAGGCCACAGGGGGTAAGAGTACTCTTCTACCTTTTGGTTCCCAGGAAGAAATTGCCGTTTTAAATGTAATCGGTATTTTCGTTTCAGAATGAGACCTGTACGGCAAACCAGATGGTTCCCTCAGTTCCACGTACCTCCTCTAAGCCCAAGGCTTCTAAGCCTCCTTTGGCATGACTCTCCAAACCCGGGTCCACACTCTGTTGTGGATGGTAGTCTGCTACACTATCACAGCATTTGGGAGGGTTCAGTGCTGGCTACCTGGGTTTTACAGGTGGTGACGGAAGGGTACAGGATCCCTTTCGTATCTCTTCCTCCTTTCGTTTCTTTCCTTCTCATACACCTCAGGGTGCAGAGAAATGCCATCTGTTCTGCGCTGTTCAGGCTCTTCTGGACAAAGACGTTCTAGAGCCGGTTCCAATTCAGGACAGAGGTATGGGTTTTTACTCAAACCTGTTTGTGGTCTCCAAGAAGGATGGAGGCTGCCGTCCCATTTTGGATTTAAAGAATCTCAATTCCTTTGTGATCCGGACTCATTATCACAAGGAGTCTCTACACACTGTGATTGCTGCCATGTACCCGGGGGAATTCCTTGCATCCCTGGATCTTCAGGACAGGTACTTACACATTGCCATTCATCCAGAGAGCCGGCAGTATCTCAGATTTGCCTGTGACCGGGGACATTAAGTTTTCAGCTCTTCCCTTTGGTCTGACTACAGCTCCTCAAGTCTTCAACCGTGTCCTGGGAGCCTTAGTATCCGTCCTCCATCGAGACAGTATCAGAGTTACTCCATACATGGACGACCCGCTTCTGAAAGCGCCTACTTGGAACTTCATCAGCAGGTTCAGCAATGCATTCATGCTCTCGCCCATCATGGGTGGATCATCAACTTGGACAAGTCAGATCTTGTCCCATCCTAGCATCTGGTCTTCCTGGGCCTTTTTTTCAACACTCAGAAGAACACTGTGTTTATCATGGATGAGGTAGTTCCCCTGATCGCCCACAGGGTTTCTGCGGTTCTGGCTCAAGATCCAGTTCCAGCCAAGAAGCTGCCCTCTCTAGTGGGGAAATTTCATATCCACCATAGAAGCGGTTCCGTTTGCCATGGCGCACACCAGGGAGTTCCAGAGGTTCGTGATCCAGGTGTGCAGGGGTCAGCCGGACCTCCTGAAGATGTCAGTGTCCCTCCCTCTTCATGTGGAACAGAGTTTGTCATGGTGGCTCGAACTCTCCATTCTGGTGAAAGGCAAGTCCTTCCTGGTATCCTTCTGGACCACTGTGACGGCTGATGCCAGCCTCTCCGGCTGGGGAACAGTCCTGGGTCGCCTGAACGCTCTGGGACGGTGGTCTCTGGAGGAATCTCTCCATCCTATCAACATATTGGAGCTTCAGGCGACATGCCATTCGTCATTGGACATCTCAGCTGGAAGACTCTCCGGTCCAAGTTGAGTTCGACAACGCCACGGCCGTGGCTTACATCAACAAGCTGGGTGGAACAAATAGTCTCGCCACTTGGTTAGAGGTCTAGGCTATTTCTTCTTGGACAGAAGAAAAAGTTCCTGCCATATATGCAGTGTACATTCCTGACGTAGACAACGTCATGGCGGACTTCCTCAGTGGACAGCGAAGAGTGGGAGCTTCACCCAGAGGTGTTAACCCTCATTGTTAAGAAACGAGGGTCTTCCTTGCATCAACCTGATGGCAACAAAACAACAGGTTCAGAAGTTCTGCTGTCGGTGGAGAGACACTAGCTCTGGCAGTGGATGCAATGTCCATTCCTTGGCTATTCCTTTTTGGCCTACAGCTTTCCTCCCCTCCCAAGGTTACATAGGGTGTTACAGAACTTATGACTGGAGCGTTGTCCAGTCATTCTGATTTTGCTCCATACTGGCCTCGATAGGCTTGGTTTCCGGAGCTTCTGGATCTGTTGGTGGCGGAGCCATTCCGGCTTCCTTGCTGTCTGGATCTTCTACAGGCTTACCTTTGGAAAGAGTATGTCCATAGGCTAGGCTAGCTTTGATGGTTTGGAAATTGAATCCTCAATATTTATGAAGAAAGGGTTCTCTTCTGGTGTGGTGGCTACTATGCTCCCTGCCTCCAAACCTGTTTCTTCCAAGATCTACCATTGTGTCTGGTCGACCTTTGTCTTGGTGTGCTGACAAGGACCTGTCTCAGGAATTTGATCTGCCTACGGTCCTGGCCTTTTGCAGGATGCTGTGGATAAGGGCCTCTGTTTGAGTTCCCTTAATGTTCTGCTCTCTCTTCTTTCAGAGGTGCATTACCATCCTTCCTAATGTCAAGGTTTTCTTCCAGGGCGTTGCTCATGCTCATCCTGCCTTCAAGATTCCTGCTTCTCTGTGGCATCTTAACTTTGTTTTGGGTATTCTTCAGCGCCCTTCATTTAGGCCATTTTCCATGTGAAAAGACTCTTCTCCTGGTGATTTGTGTCTGTCCGCGGAGTTCCATGCTCTGTCCTGTAAACCACCCTATTTGGTGTTTCACAAGGACAAGGCGCTGCTTCGCACCTCTCAGGAGTTTCTCCCGAAGGTGGTTCCCTCTTTCTGCCCTGACCCCCCACCTCTGAAAAGGAGAGGGATCTCCACTTGTTAGATTTCGTGCATTGTCTCAGGTTTTATGTACACTGCAGAGTCTGTCAGGCAATCCGATGCGTTGTCTGTCATTCCTGAGGGTCCTAGGGCAGGAAGACCTGCATCCAAGGTGACTAGTGCTTCTTGGATCAAGTCCACTATTCGTAAGGCTTATGTGCAGAAGAAGAAGCCTGTCCCTTTCAGGGTCACGGCTCATTCTACTGGATCTATTGGGCCTCTGCTGATCAGTTGTGCAAGGAGGCCACTTGGTCGTCTGTGCACACCTTTTTGAAGCGCTACCGTGTTGATGTACTGGCATAGGCTGACTCCAGCTTTGGGAGGAAGATCCTGGAGGCAGTCTTGTCTGTCTAGGATTTTCTTCGGTTCCTGGTGCTTCCTTCAATTTTGAGCCCCGTTGGCTCTAGTGCAGTGTGCTGTGTAACAGTTGGTGTTGTCAACGGACATTAAACGGGGCTAACACTTCATGGTTCATATCTGCTCTAGTGACTTTGAGGGCCTTGAGCCTGGTCCTTGCCTTACTTCCTGTCTCTGGGAAACTCAATGGTTGAACATCCCAGAGTTACCAGTAAACTGTATTGGACGACACAGAAAAGAGGATTTTAGTCTTTCCTGTTAGATCCTTTTCTCTTAGTCCATACAGGTTACGGGTCTCCCACCCTGGCAAGGGACCATGCTTGGCTCTCCTGTGGCAGACCGTGGGGGTCCTTCGGGGTCATGCTCACAGGAGTCTTCTTACCTTCTATCTAGTCATAGTGTCTCAAATCATTCTGGAGCTGGATGGCTAGCTGCAGCCAAGGAGGGGAAGGTAGACTCCTCCCCCTGCATTAAATTCTAGAATTGTTCCTGCCTAGTTAAAGGGGTGGATCGTCTACCCAGAGTCAACAGTAATCTGTATGGAGTAAGAGAAGGATTTAACAGGTAAGACTAAAATCCTCATTCCCAAAGGTTACTGCACTGCTAACCAGAGCACAACACATGGTGACTTCTCCCAGTCCAGCCTTGTGCAGTAGCAGCCAGAGAACTAATGGGTGATGGGATGTAGAAGAATAGAACAAATGTATATATTATACACAAGCTAGTGAGGTCTATGTTGGGGCAGTACTACCTAGAAATACATCCATTACACTTTAACCTGTGCTTTATTCTTCATGAATGCTTATCGTTAATATAACAGGACTGTAATCTCAGCTCATAGAAACCGAATTTGACTGCAGATAAGAACCATTGGGCCCGGCTAGGCTCCCTATTGTCTTACTATAAAAACCTCAAACCTTACTTGGTTTTGTGTTATGTTCAGGACACTGTCATGAATGCTTACATTCCGTCAATCTATTAACCTCTATCACTTCTGCTGCAGGCTATTCCACTAATCTACCACCCTCTGAATTAAAATGTTACATTGCATCTAAGTGCCTCTCCTACTATTATCTGTTGTCCTAATATTTCTACTCCTTTGAAATGTACTTCCCACCTGTACTTTATTGAATCCCTGGCCGTGGTAACCGTACGGTAGAAAGTCTGTTTTCACACTTCAAGTGCAAGTGAGGTGTCCAACTCCTTGTTTGAGACTTTTCCCACTTACCGAATCTAAAGTATGACACATTTTCTGTATTGTATTGCTGGTAATGTTCAAGAGATGTGAGATAGCATGATGAGAGCTGTAGGAAAGAGGCTAAGGCAGGCAAAATGTAATGCTGCCTCTGGATTAGCTGGCAGAAGACACTTTCCACGCCTGTCAGCCAGTCAACACACAGCTAAGGTTAAGCCTGCTACAGATGCTTTAGTGCAACTGTTCTGAGATGTTACTTCACATGGGCTGTGGCACAGATTATGTAATGGCCAAGACTGGGGCTGGTTAACTTGTGGGGCTGTGAGCACTGCACCATTGGCACTCACCCAAAATCTGCTGTGGGCCACACTTGAGAAAATAAAATATAATCTTGATCAGTCGTCCTCCATAGCGAACAGTGGACTTGAATGACTGATGAGATGTGTCCCTTATCAGATCATAAACAACATTTGCAGATAACTACAAGAGAACTAAACTGTGTGTATGTATGTGTGTGTGTGTGTGTGTGTGTGTGTGTGTGTGTGTGTGTGTGTGTGTGTGTGTGTATATATATATATATATATATATATATATATATATATATATAATCACACACAATCTCCCCTATATAATTTTCTAGGATGTTTGTCATGAGTAGTAGAGACTGCCTGCAGTCGGGCAGTCTCTACTGTGCATGATTGCATCTCGTGAGTTAGGCTATGCAAGACTGCATCGCATGGAGCAGTGAGGTAGCGGCCTCTTAACCCTCTGTGTACCAGAGGGGTACACAATGCGTTGCATACCCTTGTAGCACTCAAAGGGTTAACATTACCTGGACCTTGACCCGTGTACACAGGTTTTTACACGTATGTATGTACAAGCAAGCATGTATGGATAATATATTATGTATTCCAGTCCAGGTTTTGGTAAGCGCGCACGCACACACACACAATTAATCTCTAAACATAACTTCTGTCTGAAAGACCCCTAACTAATTTCAGTTATGAACAACTTATTTTTGGGGGTGTAGCTATCATTTTAACAAGCCCACTTCAATCAAGGGCAAGTGTTTTAGTGCTGGGGTAGTGAGAGTAATGCTTCACAATAAAAGCAGCGCCAATTAATCTTCATATTTGAGCCATGGAGAGTGTTATTTCAATACTGTCAGTTGTAGTTCAAGAGTAATTGAATGATAAAGTATCCCTCTCCCGCCCCTTTTATCTAGTGTAAGCTACCTCTCCTCAGATGTGGAATCTGGTCTCTTGACAGGACAGCTCACAAAAAAGGACAGTCTTCTTACTGTGAGTATAAGGAAAACCCTGCCCCCTCCCCCCAGATCCATCCAGACAGTCTTGCTCCTCTCAGGTGAGCAGTATTACATCAGTAAAAAGGCAGGGGGGGGATACTTTATCACTCAGTTAATCTTGAACTACTCTGTTGGTATCGAAACAAGCTCTCTATGGCCCAAATACTACGAAGATTAATTGGAGCTGCTTTTATTGTGAAACCTTGCTATCCTTTTAAGCTGTTGGACCACAAATCTCCTCTTCCCAAACCAGCCAATGGTTGGTGGTCTGGCAATTGACTATTCTGGGCTTGTACTGTAAAGCAGGTATGGGCAACCTGAGGCCCTTCAACGGTTTTACTGTATGACCCTTATATAAGAATTTTATGGTGTACATTTTGTCTATATAATACCGTAAAATCTCGGGTATAATACGCACAATTTTACCCCGTTTCACCTTATGTGAAGTGGGGGGTGCGTATTATACACGAGAGTTATTTAAAAAAAAAAAAAATTGAGCTGACAGATTCCCTCCCTCCCGCGGCCCAATGCGCTCTGACAATAACGCTTACTTGTCTCCACTGCAGTCCTCGCTGACAATGAGGCTTAGCGTAGGTACTTCCACTGAAGTACCAATCTTCCCAGCAGGCGGCAAGCTTGCATTTGCCGCCCGCTTCCCTCATGGGCTTTCAGGACCTTCCGCCTCCAGCCAATGGTAATAGAAGCGGAAGGTCCTGAAAGCCCATGATGGAAGCGGGCGGCAAATGCAAGCTTGCCGCCCGCTGGGAAGATGGGTACTTCAGTGGAAGGAAGTACCTACGCTAAGCCTCATTGTCAGCGAGGACTGCAGTGGAGACAAGTAAGCGTTATTGTCAGAGCGCATTGGGCCGCGGGAGGGAGGGAAGGGATTTGGAAGGCTTAACTTTTTTTTTTTTTCCCCTAAGAGGGGAAAACAAGGGTGCGTATTATACATAGGCACTCTTGTTTTCCCCTAAAATCTTAGGTATAATATACACCTGCGTATTATACACAGGTGCGTATTATACCTGAGATTTTACGGTACACACTAGCAAAATTAAACCAGTGCGTTTGTGTGCGTCTGTCTGTATATGGTAACGGAGATGGTGGTGGTTGGCAATAGGCTATTGTGTTATAGCACTTGTATATATGAGGTATAAAAGGTAAGTCCGTTTTGGAATTTTTGCCATCTGTATGTTTAGGATTGAGGGGATCATGGAAGGGAGTGAGAATTAGGAAGGGATATAGAGAAGTGAGATGTGGTGATTGACTGACTAATGGAGGGATTTTGCAATAGGGAGGGACACAATGGAGGGAGGTGAGGTCTGTTACGGATCTTAATTGAGGAAGCAGAGACTGTACTGACGTGATAAATCATGGCGAGATGTGAGTTTTTAGTCGGTGTATGTTTGAAGGGAGGTTATAATTGGCAAAAGTGATAAATAAGCGAGATGAGATTTCTTATGTGGTGTGGAACATTGAGGGAGGTGATAATTGAAGGAGGTGAAAATTCCTACAGATACATTTTGAGAGGCATGGTCAGTGCACTGCTGTTGGAATCTCACACTGAAGGGTATAGAAGTCCTTGCAGGGTTTTTATTTTCCCTCCACAGGAGTCCCCCTGGCTGCTCCTGTGAAATTGACACTTGCACCTTTATGCATGGACCTAATGGAGTGCCTGTATAGAGATCTGAATAGATCCTTACTGACGTGCGTGCGTGTGTGCCCCAGACAAGCAGTAATTTTTTGGTCACATGACACACTTTATTTTTAAAGATTATATTCACATATCTGCGCTCATAATAATAATAAAAAAAAAATAAATAAATATATATATATATATATATATATATATATATATATATATATATAAAAAAAAAAAACACAACATACCCCCCCCAAGCACAGCAGTGGTGGGCAACGTATACATTTTGTCAATGAACCCTTCCCAGCAAGAACACACAGAATCTGTACTGGATGTTGTGTCCAAGGAGGCGGACATGACAGTTGCTGACAGGTGTGTTGGTGGTGTGTTTTTTGTTTTTGTTTTAAACTGAAGCAGGGGAAGTGCATGAGCCTTCTTAACCCTTAAAGGGCCAGAGGTGCTTCCCAATGCATAGCACACCCCTCTTATACTTAACCCTTTGAGTGCCAGATGGGTGTGTGCAACACATTGCTTTTTAATGCATTGCACAACACTCTGGTATTTAAAGGGTAATGGTAACCATGTGCAGAAGGAAATGTGTTTCCTGTGTCCCTGCCGGCAGATGTCCTCCTCCTGTGGATATCACATCCAGGACTGATTTGAAGAGGTTATCTCTTGAACCAAGGCCCGTGGGCAAATGTCATAAGGGGCCATTACAATGTTCTGGGCATCGTAAGATAAGCTTAAAGGGATAGTAATACTTCGTTTTAACTTTATTTTATTTTGTAGTCATTAAAAAAACATGAAGAATGATATAAGTCTTATCTCTCGAACCTTTATGGTTTATGAGATATTCACAAGCAAAGTTTCCCCCTCCCGCCCCTTTTACCTAGTGTAAGCAATCTCTTCTCAGATGTGGAATCCATTCCATAGACCAGACAGATAACAGCAGGGGACAATGTTCTTCCTATGAGAACAATGAAAGCCCTGCCCCCCTTGACAAGTTTTTCAGGTTTTTCCCTTTATCTTAATTGAAGATTGTCCCTCTCTGCAATCTACCTGGGCACCTCCCTTCTGCTCTGGCTGAGCAGTGTTACATCAGTAAAAGGGGCGGGAGGGGGATACTTTGTCATTGAATTACTCCTGAACTACAACTCTGACAGAACTGAAATAACACTCTCCAAAGTCCAAATACTATGATGATTAATTAGAGCTGTTTTTATTATGAAACATTACTATCCCTTTAAATGGCAATAGGTCTCCATTAACCCCTTTACCCCTATGATAGTACTCAGGGTGTTTCTGCTGGGTACTACAGATGCAGTTACCTTGTCTGGATTTGCCTCTCCTCCGCTGCCTAGAGTGCCACCCTCTGGCAACATACGTGGAGCACATGACTTTAGTATTCTTTAGTTTGACTTTACCCAATCAGGTTATAGTAGGTGTGGCTATCACTCGTGTGTAGACACTTCCTGTCTTCTTTTATAGCAGTTGGAGCAGTACTGTTATTTTATGAACACGTTATATATTGCATCTCTGCTCATACAAATAAACCAACACCTGTTCATAATAATAATCCTCAGCATTGTATATGTATTGGATACCAATAGTAAGCAATAACAAATATTACATGGTGGCAGAAGTAACAGATTTTTTTTTATATCATAATGGATGCAGCTGGAGTCTCAACGCCCACAATGAACTAGGAGGCTACTAACTTACCTGATGCTTGGCGAAAATTCAAACTGCATGCTGATCTCATGTTTGGGGGACCTCTAAAGAATAAGACTGAGGATGAAAAATGCAATTATCTCCTATTATGGGTTGGTGAACAAAGCAGAGACATTTTTAATACATGGGCCTTACATGCAGTTGAAGCTGTGTTGCTGAAATCTTATTATGACCGCTTTGCAGCACATGTTCAGCCCACAGCTAACATTATCTTTGCACGTTACAAGTTTCACGAGAAAGTACAAAAGGATCATGAATCCCTGGAGCAGTTTGTTACAGATTTAAGTCTCCTTGCCCGAGACTGCAATTACGCCCAGAGCGACAAAATGATCCGGGATCACATTGTCTTTGGAATCTGCTCTCCTAAAGTAAAGGAAAAACTCCTTAGCATAGGGTCTGAATTAACACTTGATATCGCCTGCTCACATAAACTAGCCCAGGCCCAACTATGGTCCATTTCTAAAGGCCAAGACACCTCGCGAAGTGATGTCATCCATGAGATTTCACGCCACGCAACTCATGGCTCCAAATGGAAGCAAAATAACACCCGTCACCTGCATCCACAGGACGAGGCATTTCAGTCTCAAAGCCCTGATCCAAAGCACTTTGCTGAATGTGGATACTGTGGTAATGAACCACATAGCAACTACTTTCATTGTCCTACAAGGGGGGAAGAGGTGTACATCCTGCAGGAAACTACATCACTTTGCTAGAGTATGCTGCTCCAGGCGCAAGAAAAGCACCCATGCTGTGATCAAAGATGGTGCTGCCCTAGAAGAGTGCGAACAACTGTACGTAAACTCAATAACACAATCTGAACAAAATCCAGACATGGAGCAGGCATTCGCCACTATTCAAGTTGGTCCAAAACTAATTGCAGTACAATTCAAGATAGACACGGGAGCCTCAGCCAATGTTATTCCACTATACGAATACAAACTGCTTAAATCCCGGTACACCCTATGACTGGCATCTTGCCCTTTATATGGCTACGGAGGCGAACGACTGGCAGTAAAAGGGAAATATGACTTGGAATGTTAGCACAAGAACATTCAAACAATTGTCATTTTATATCGTCAACACAAAAGCACCTCCAATCATAGGCCTAAAAGGCAGCATAGATATTGGCCTCATCAAGCTTGTACTGTCCATTACAGACAGTCCAGATAAAATACCAGTAAAGGAGGATTATGCAGACATCTTCAAAGGAATCGGTTTGTTCCTTGGCGAGTGTACCATACATTTAAATCCATAGGCAACTCCAGTGGTGCACCCACCTAGGTGTATACCCCTTGCATTGCACAGTCAACTTAAAGAGGCACTCGAGGGCATGGAGAAACTAGGCATTATCAGTAAAGTCACAGAAGCCACTGATTGGGTTAATTCCATTGTTATTGCAGAAAAACCACGTACAGGCAAATTACGAGTATGCTTAGATCCTAGAGACCTCAACAAAGCAATTAAGCAGCCCCACTACCCTTTGCCTACACTTGAGGATGTCACGCCCAAGCTGGCAGGTGTTCAATATTTTAGTGACCTAGATGCCAGATCAGGATATTGGGCCATAAAACTTACTGAAGAGTCATCCAAACTGACCACATTTAACACTGTTTTCGGGCGTTACAAATTTAACCGCCTTCCTTTTGGATTAGTCTCTGTCCAAGATGAGTTTCAGCGCAAGACTGAGGAAACCTATGTAGGGTTACATGGTATAATTGCAATAGTTGATGATATCCTCATTTTCAGCAAAACGAAAGCGGAGCATGGCAAAAATCTCAAGGCCATGCTGCAACGTTCCAGGGAAAGAGGTGTCAGACTTAATCCTGACAAAGTATCATCTGCTCCATTCAAGTAAGTTACTTTGGACACATGCTCTCGGCCGATGGGATTAAGCCAGACCCTGTAAAAATTGCTGCAATAAAAGATATGAAACCACCCACAGACAAAGGTGAATTAGGAACTATACTAGGCATGATCAATTATTTGTCAAAGTTTGCACCCAATTTATCTGACGTCACTGCTCCAATGCGACAGCTTTTAAAAGAAACTACTGAGTTCATTTGGGACACTTAGCAAGATGAGGCATTCACATGCGAGCCGGGACCGGTACTCGCATATTTTGACCCCCACAAGGAGCTAAAGTTGCAGATAGATGCTTCCAAATACAGAGCAGTATTACTGCAAGATGATAGGCCAATTGCATATTCATCCAAGTCTCTCACAGACAATGAAATCAATGATGCACAGATTAAAAAGGAACTGTTTGCCATCTTATTTGGCTGCAAAGGTTTCCACTAATATATTTATGGCTGCCACATTGTTGTGGAAAGTGATCACAAACCATTGGAATCTAGCATGTTCAAACCAATGGCATCCAGTCCCCCAAGGCTTCAGAGGATGATCTTACAGTTGCAGAAATACAAATTTGACATCGTCCAGGAAAAGACATTCCTGTTGCGGACACATCATCCAGAAAGCCACTGTCTGACCAGGACCCAAGCCTCAGCGAAGACATCGATGTGCAGGTACACACCATATACATTAACCTTCCAGTCAGTGATCCCAAGATGGAGGAAATTAAAGTTCAGTCGGAAAGAGACATGCAATTCCAGGCACTAAAAGACAACATACTCAATGGTTGGCCTGAGGACAGGAAGCAATGCCCTCCAAGCATTCTGGAATATTGGATCCACAGAGGTGAGTTATCACACCTGCATGGCATCATTTTTAAAGGTAAAAAGATTGTTATCCCATCAAGCCCATCCAGAGATTCCCATACTCATACATGCCAGTCATCTAGGCATCGAGAAATGTAAACAGAGAGCCGTGACATCTTATTCTGGTCAGGTATGGGGAAAGAGATTGAGGAAATTGTGAGCAAATGCCCTATCTGCCTTACTTACCACCCTTCAAATGTGAAGGAGCCAATGATAAGCCACAGGGTACTGGACAGGCCATGGCAAATAGTGGCCACGGATCTAATTACCTGGAGGAATGAAGTTTACCTTATCACTGTTGATTGTAATAGCCGATTCCTTGAAATGGGCAAGTTACAAAGCACAACTCCAGCTGCTATAATACAAGAACTAAACGCTGTTTTCGCAAAACACGGTATCCCTGAGACAGTTATCTCGGATAATGGCCCGCACTACATATCCAATGAGTTCACAACATTTTCCAGTACCTGGATTTTCAAACACATCACCTCGAGCCCGTACTTCCCACAAAGTAATGGATTGGCAGAAAAATATGTACTGACTGCAAAGGCTTTGCTGGAAAAAGCTAAAGTGGACAGGAAGGATCCTTTCATGAGTCTCCTGGAATACCGAAACAGCCCCATTGGTAACTTCAAATCACCAGCACATTTACTCATGAGCCGTCACCTAAGATCCACACTCCCAAGCACCAACCAGCAACTGATACCTAAAGCTGTTTGTTACAAGGCTGTCAGAGCTAACAGGCTGCACCATCAGCAGCACAGGCAGAGAAGCTATTATAACAAGTCTGCAAGACCCCTATATCATGGCTCCCATGATTGCCTCCAGCAACTGTGTGTACAGGCGACATTGCATGACTTCCTGGTTATCGCACTGAAGCAGAGTCGCTATTCTTATTGGCCGCTGTTATTTGCCAGAGTGAGTCTCCGCCTACTTACTGGGCCTAAAAGGCCTCAGCCTGCCACTTCTCCCTGGCCCTTTCGTGGTGTACCTGTGCGCTATAGCTCTTGTGATTCCGATGCTCGATTCCTGTTTATGACTCCTGTCTTGTTTTGACTTTGGCTCTGTTTGATCCCTGGCTGCTTCCCTCTCAGTTTGATTCCTGGCTGTGGCTGACTATCCGCTCTCGGTTTGACTCCTGGCGCTGGCTGACTACCGCTCTAGGTTTGACTCCTGGCTCTGGCTGACTACCCGCTCTCGGTTTGACTCCTGGCTCTGGCTGACTTCCCTCTCCGGTTTGACCTTTCGCTTTGGCTGACTACCCGCTCCGTATTGACCCGGCTCCGGCTGACCTCGATCCTCAATACCCGTAGCCTACTGTCTCTGCTTTCACTCTCTCATTCGAGCGGTGCTCAGTTTGTGTCAGTCCGTGCCACTGGCATTCTCGCTATCTCCGCTCTGAGCCACTGGGTGCCCTAGCGTGCTAGGGCCTCACGGTCACTGCTGCCTGTTAGACTACCCTAGCGTTCTATGGAGTTCCAGTCACCGTTGCCTGTTCGGCTACCCTAGCATTCTAGGGAGTCTCGGTCACCATTGCCTGTCCTACTACCTTATCATTCTAGGGACTATCAGTCACCACTGCCTATTGGGTTACCCTAGCATTGTAGGGAACATCAGTTACCGCTGTCTGTTGATTTACCTTAGCGTTCTAGGGAATATCAGTTACCACTGCCTGTTGGTTTACCCTAGCGTTCTAGTTAATATGTTACCGCTGCCTATTGGTCTACCCTAGCATTCTAGGGAGTCCTGTCTCTGAGCTCAACCACCTTAAGATATCTGGTGTATTTCCCTCTGTTCCCAGGGGCTTTACAGCTGCTCCTGTACTAGTAGCTACTACCATCACTGCTACTAGCAGGTACCTTCAGTCAGAGTGGTATTTACCTCTATTCAGTCGTGCGATCCTGTTCTTGTTCCTTACCTGCCCAGTGAGGGTTGGGGAAGTGCCCATACACTGTCCTTACACCTGGTCTAGTGAGGGTTGGGAAAGTACATTTTATTTCATGCTGTTCTGTTCCTCAATAAAGATATTAATTTTAAATGTATCTGTACTTGTCAGTGTTGTTATTCCAAAGTCACCCCGTGACACCCTATCAAGGATCACTGAAGGACAGAGAGTGTGAGTGCAGGAGCAGGGCCAATGGAAACCAGCTGTGGTCTCCCAAACAGCTGACACAGGAGGTCAAACCATATACTCACCAATGACAGAATGATATACAGGCGCCACCTCCTAGATACCCTTGAGTCACACAACATCAGTGATGATGCAGTATCTCTTCCAGAGAGCACCGGGTCAAGCCATAGACCCTCACAACATGAGTCATCAAAAGTCACTGGCCACAAATCAGAGGTCCTTGAGACATCGCCCACGTCTATTCCCTACCGGACCAGATACGGATGCCTAGTCAAACCTAGAGACATTCTGGATTTATAATCACATTCAGTATGCATGAAAAACTCAGTCAACATTATATTGTATATATGTTTTATTTGCATTTTTTTTTTTTTTTATTGTTAGGAAGGGAGATGTATTATTCTTTAGTTTGACTGTAGCCAATCGGTTTTAGTAGGCGTGGCTATCACTGTTGTGTGTAGCCACTTACTGTTTCTTTGGCAGTTAGAGCAGTACTGTTATGTTATGAACATGTTACATATTGCATCTCTGCTCATAGAAATAAACCAACACCTGTTAATAATAATAATCAGCATTGTAAGTGGAATGGATACCAATAGTAAGCAATAACAAATATTACAATGACTGTGCCGTAGAACCTAGGGTCTGATTCCCTGGATCCACTCGCCAGTCGAGTGGTGAGACACGTTAATTAGTTGTTTCAGACACTGGGGTGAGATTCTCCAGGCAAGACCATGCCAGTCATACAGCGAGACTGGTATTAGGGAAAGTAGACCAAAATTATTTTTTATTATTATTTTTTTATAGCAGCTATACTGCTTTTACACAGTTCAGACACACTCCTCAAGATGCCAATTTAAATTTTGTACAAAACACATTATCCAATCACAATAGGTGTTTGGCTAGTGGGAACCAACCAGCAGTGAGACAGACATGCTAGTCAGGGTGGACCAGGGGTGGAGACACGGATGTTCAGCTTGACCAATCAGGATAATTCCTACAGTATAATTATGAGGCAAGAAGCCAGCAGAGTTGACACTGTCCCTAATAGAAGACTCATTAATAAATTGCAGTGTTTGGGTCTGGATGTAAAAATAGTTAAATGGATAAGGCAATGGCTGAGTGACAGGGGACAGTGGGTGGTAGTCAATGGAGACTATTCAGATGAGGGGAATGTTACTACTTGGGTACCTCAGGGATCTGTACTGGGGCCCATTCTTTTTAATTTAATAATATTATATATATATATATATATATATATATATAATGGACTCCTACCTAGGTAAGTGCTTCTGTTACACACAGTAATTATATAGATACACCTGACTGCTGTGTGATGGACTCCTACCTAGGTAAGTGCTTCTGTTACACACAGTAATTATATAGATACACCTGACTGCTGTATGATGGACTCGTACCTAGGTAAGTGCTTCTGTTACACACAGTAATTATATAGATACACCTGACTGCTGTGTGATGGACTCCTACCTAGGTAAGCGCTTCTGTTACGACTCCTACCTAGGTAAGTGCTTCTGTTACACACAGTGATTATATAGATACGCCTGACTGCTATATGATGGACTCCTACCTAGGTAAGTGCTTCTGTTACACACAGTAATTATATAGATACGCCTGACTGCTGTATGATGGACTCCTACCTAGGTAAGTGCTTCTGTTACACACAGTAATTATATAGATACGCCTGACTGCTGTATGATGGACTCCTACCTAGGTAAGTCCTTCTGTTACACACAGTAATTATACAGATACGCCTGACTGCTGTATGATGGACTCCTACCTAGGTAAGTGCTTCTGTTACACACAGTAATTATACAGATACACCTGACTGCTGTATGATGGACTCCTACCTAGGTAAGTCCTTCTGTTACACACAGTAATTATACAGATACGCCTGACTGCTGTATGATGGACTCCTACCTAGGTAAGTGCTTCTGTTACACACAGTAATTATACAGATACACCTGACTGCTGTATGATGGACTCCTACCTAGGTAAGTGCTTCTGTTACACACAGTAATTATATAGATACACCTGACTGGTGTAGGATGGACTCCTACCTAGGTAAGTGCTTCTGTTACACACAGTAATTATATGGATACACCTGACTGCTGTATGATGGACTCCTACCTAGGTAAGTGCTTCTGTTACACACAATAATTATATAGATACACCTGACTGGTGTATGACGGACTCCTACCTAGGTAAGTGCTTCTGTTACACACAATAATTATATAGATACACCTGACTGCTGTATGATGGACTCCTACCTACGTAAGTTAATGTGTTAAGCGGATTAAGAGTAACTTATAGGGTATATTCCCAGTTAGTAGGTGTTAGTGCTCCTTAAAGCATGATAGGCCCAGAGTGGTTAAATAGTGGAAGATATACCACACACATGTGGCAGGACTATGGAAAGACATGAAAAACATAGGGCCCTATGCTTAAAGGAACAGTAACCCCTCCGAATAATAAGCTTCCACTTAGTCTGAACAGAAAATCCTAATGGCTGCTGTGAATGAATTCTGTCTTTAGTAGTGCAAAATAACTAAAGTAACACTATCCCTGCTACACTGAGTGCACCATATGCTGTAGTGCAGGGGTGCTTAAAGGGATAGTAATACTTCGTTTTATCTTTATTTTATTTTGTAGGCATTAAAAAAACATGAAGAACGAAATAAGTCTTATCTCTCAAACCTTTATGGTTTAAGAGATATTCACAAGCAAAGTATCCCCCCCCCCGTTCAGCCAGATCAGAAGGGAGGTGCCCAGATAGACTGCAGAGAGGGACAATCTTCAGTTAAGATAAGGGAAAAAGCTGAAAACTTTGTCAAGGGGGGCAGGGTTTTCATTGTTCTCATAGGAAGAAGATTGTCCCCTGCTGTTATCTGGCTGGTCTATGGACTGGATTCCACATCTGAGAAGAGATGGCTTACACTAGGTAAAAGGGGCGGTAGGGGAAACTTTGCTTGTGAATATCTCTCAAACCATAAAGGTCTGAGAGATAAGACTTATATCGTTCTTCATGTTTTTTTAATGCCTACAAAATAGATAAAGTTAAAACGAAGTATTACTATCCCTTTAAATGGTCAGCAATTAACCCTTTGAGTGCCAGAGTGGTACAGAACGCATTGCAAAGCAGTGCGTTCCGTACCACTCTGGCACTCAAAGGGTGAAACGCTGTCAATAACTTTGTGTGTGCAATGCATTTTGCACCGCTCTGGCACTCAAAGGGTTAACTCTGACAGGTCCTTCAGAGTTAATAAGTCTGTGATCATGTCGTGAGATCTTGAAAATCTTCTCTGTCGGAGGGGGACTGAGAACCAATTTGAGTAACTTTTCTGGAGTCAGTCTCTTTTATATTGTCATTAGCCTTTTTTTTTCTTTTCATTGTATCACAATTCCTGCTTTCACAATCCCTGACAGAAAGCTCTCTGAAAACAGATTCAGAAAGCTGCTGGCAGGGACCTAAAAGTGTATTAAAAAAAAAAAGTGAAGATGAAAAAATGATACAAGGTTCAGACAATTTGTCTTCATGTGTTATATACCCTTACAGAACAGCAAAAAAGTAGACTGACTTTTTCTTTGATTTTCCTTTAACATTTAAATAACTATCTCTATCCTGCCTAGCAACCTCCCTGGATTGGTGTTTGGGAAAACGTTCCAGGTTATAGGTCACTGTGAAGTTGCGACTAGACTGGTCACAGGGCGAGGTTCTTAGCAGGGAGCTGTCATTGGGTTAATGTGTCTAGAAGCAGCTGGAAGTTAAATTAGTGCATGTTGGACTGTAACAACCCTGCCTGGGAGAACGCAGCACAGTCATAATGTATGTATAACTTTATTTATAAAATGACACCATACGCAGTTCATTTTCATGTTGATATATCTGTATCAGACAACCGTGCTGCAACTCCGCCCTTTAACCACCTGAGTGCCAGAGGGGGTGTACAGCCCATCGCTCTAAAATATTTTGTACACACCATCTGGCACTCAAGGTCAATAAGTCATAAATTCAAGGCATATTAATCCTTCATTTTGACGTTACATATGTTCAAGTACATAATATGTACAGTCAAATTGCCTATAGCAGTGGCCCTCCAGCTGCCTCCAGACTGCAACTCACATCAGTGTATTACATCACACACAGAGCATTCAGTGCTGCAGGGAAGCTGTAACATTGTATTATATCACACAGAGCATTCAGTGGTACAGGGAGACTGCAACATAGTATTACATCACATGGAGCATTCAGTGCTACAGGGAGACTGCAACATAGTATTACATCACATAGAACATTCAGTGCTGTGGGGAGACTGTAACATTGTATTATATCACACAGAGCATTCAGTGCTGTGGGGAGACTGTAACATTGTATTACATCACATAGAACATTCAGTGCTGTGGGGAGACTGTAACATTGTATTACATCACACAGAGCATTCAGTGCTGTGGGGAGACTGTAACATTGTATTACGTCACACAGAGCATTCAGTGCTACAGGGAGACTGAAACATTGTATTACATCACACAGAGCATTCAGTGCTGTGGGGAGAGTGTAACATTGTATTACATCACACAGAGCATTCAGTGCTACAGGGAGACTGTAACATTGTATTACATCACACAGAGCATTCAGTGCTACAGGGAGACTGTAACATTGTATTACATCACACAGAGCATTCAGTGCTGCAGGGAGAGTGTAACATTGTATTACGTCACACAGAGCATGCAGTGCTGCAGGGAGAATGTAACATTGTATTACATCACACAGAGCATTCAGTGCTGCAGGAGAGTGTAACATTGTATTACATCACACAGAGTATTCAGTGCTGCAGGGAGAGTGTAACCTGTGGCCCTCCAGCTGCCTCCAGACTGCAACTCACATCAGTGTATTACATCACACACAGAGCATTCAGTGCTGCAGGGAAGCTGTAACATTGTATTATATCACACAGAGCATTCAGTGCTGAAGGGAGACTGTAACATTGTATTACGTCACACAGAGCATTCAGTGCTACAGGGAGACTGAAACATTGTATTACATCACACAGAGCATTCAGTGCTGTGGGGAGAGTGTAACATTGTATTACATCACACAGAGCATTCAGTGCTACAGGGAGACTGTAACATTGTATTACATCACACAGAGCATTCAGTGCTACAGGGAGACTGTAACATTGTATTACATCACACAGAGCATTCAGTGCTGCAGGGAGAGTGTAACATTGTATTACGTCACACAGAGCATGCAGTGCTGCAGGGAGAATGTAACATTGTATTACATCACACAGAGCATTCAGTGCTGCAGGAGAGTGTAACATTGTATTACATCACACAGAGTATTCAGTGCTGCAGGGAGAGTGTAACCTGTGGCCCTCCAGCTGCCTCCAGACTGCAACTCACATCAGTGTATTACATCACACACAGAGCATTCAGTGCTGCAGGGAAGCTGTAACATTGTATTATATCACACAGAGCATTCAGTGCTGAAGGGAGACTGTAACATTGTATTACATCACACAGAGCATTCAGTGATGAAGGGAGACTGTAACATTGTATTATATCACATAGAGCATTCAGTGATGAAGGGAGACTGTAACATTGTATTACATCACACAGAGCATTCAGTGATGAAGGGAGACTGTAACATTGTATTATATCTTGCTTTGATTTTATATTGACCAGAAAAATCCAGAGAAACTGATATGCAGGGAGCTCTGTCAGTAGGAACATAAATGTGTAAGTAAAAATAGGCAAAGTGAAAAAAGTAATGACATTTTTAGGCAAGTTGACTACATATTCTGTAATTACAGTATATGTAAAGTCAAAATAAAAGTTTACTATTCCTGTTTACCATATTGGATAATACATTTTTCACTTATAATAAAATATTGCGCTAGTCATAGAAGATACAAATATTAATCTGTTTTGTTTGTTAAATGCTGATGTATGGCCTATAAGTTTCTGACAATGTACATCACATTAACAACATATCAGTGTAGGGGAGAATATATCTAATACAATTACACTCTGGTATAATGGGAGCCCTGCCACAAGGAGCTTACAATCTAGTGGTATAATGAGAGACTTGGCCCAAGGAGCTTGCAATCTAGTGGTATAATGAGAGACTTGGCCCAAGGAGCTTACAATCTAGTCGTATAATGGGAGACCTGCTCTACGGAGCTGACATACTAGTTGTATAATGGGAAACCTGGCCCATGAAGCTTACAATTTACTGGTATAATGAGAGACTTGACCCAAGGAGCTTAAAATCTAGAAGTATAATGGGAGACCTGGCCCAAGGAGCTTACAGTCTAGCTGTATAATGAGAGACGTGGCCCAAGGAGCTTACAATCTAGTGGTATAATGAGAGACGTGGCCCAAGGAGCTTACAGTCTAGTGGTATAATGAGAGACTAGGCCCAAGGAGCTTAAAATCTAGTGGTATAAAGGGAGACCTGGCCCAGGGAGCTTACAGTCTAGCTGTATAATGAGACCTGCCCCAAGGAGCTTGCAATCTAGCTGTATAATGGGAGACCTGCCCCAAGGAGCTTACAGTCTAGCTGTATAATGGGAGACCTGGCCCAAGGAGCTTACAATCTAGTGGTATAATGGGAGACCTAGCCCAAGGACCTTACAATCTAGTGGTATAATGGAAAACCTGCCCCAAGGAGCTTACAATCTAGCTGTATAATGGGAGACCGCCCCAAGGAGCTTGCAGTCTAGTGGTATAATGGGAGACCTGCCCCAAGGAGCTTGCAATCAAGCTGTATAATGGGAGACCGCCCCAAGGAGCTTGCAGTCTAGTGGTATAATGGGAGACCTGGCTCAAGGAGCTTACAGTCTAGTGGTATAATGAGAGATTTGGCCCAAGGAGCTTAAAGTTACTGATATAAAGGGAGACCTGGCCCAAGGAGCTTTTCAGTCTAGATGTGTGACGGTACCAGTGGACCTGTGGGTCTGGGTGTCCCCGTCAGTCACTGCTTCCTTGAATCCTGAACAAGGCTGCTCTGCTGGAATATCACAGTTTTCTCCACAGTCACCAGGCAAGACTAGTGTACGGTTTTAGAATGAGCTCTCTTTATTGAATCGAACACACAGCATGTAAACTAGGACTTGGAACAGTTCTTCTACGCTTGACCAATCAGTCACCAGCACCCTTATCAAGATAACCATGCAAATTAGGGCTTGAAAAAGGGACATTCTCACTGGAACATAAATAACCTCTCTGATTGGTCCAGGAAGCACAGCAGGAATCAATCAACATTCCAGTCCTTCCCCAGCACAACACAGACCTGGATATTGTAAGCAACTCCCATTCCCCATTCTCTCTGCACTCTAGATCCCAAATACCAAATCCCTCCACAGGACCCACAGTACTACACCACACACAGTATTACACCATGTCACACAATGTACAACACAGTGATCAACATTTCAAATGGTATAGTCCCAAATCACTCCATCTGGTGACACCTACTTTTCTCTCTGTACAGTCTATGAGGGTCCTTTAAACTTGCCACCCAGGGCAACCTGGGTAAAATCCAAAGGCTGGTGTCTTTTAAAAAAGGCAGGATGGTCCTGTTCCCGTGTCAAGCAGTATAATGGGAGACCTGGCCCAAAGAGCTTATAATCTAGTGGTATAATGGGAGACCTGTCCCAAGGAGCTTACAATCTAGTGGTATAATGGGAGACCATCCCCAAGGAGCTTACAGTCTAGCTGTATAATGGGATACTTGCCCCAAGGAGTTTACACTCTAGCAGTATAATGGGAGACCTGCCCAAAGGAGCTTAAAGTCTAGCTGCGTAATGGGAGACCTGCCCAAAGGAGCTTACAATCTAGTGGTATAATGGGAGATCTGGTCCAAGGAGCTTACAGTCTAACTGTATAATGGGAGACCTGGCCCAAGGAGGTTACAATCTAGTGGTATAATGGGAGACCTGGTCCAAGGAGCTTACACTGTAGTCGTATAATTTTAGATCTGGCCCAAAGTGCTTACACTGTAGTGGTATAATGGAGAGCTGACCCTAGGAGCTTACACTCTAATGGTATAAAGGTAGACCTGCTCAAAGAGCTTGGAGACCTCCTTACCATCCAACGGGTTAAGGTTGAATAGTGTACGAGTAAAGGGAGATATACAGTGAGGCAAAAGTAAGTGGGTGTGTGGTTTTGTAATGTAAATAGGGCGTGTGGGTGGGTATGATGGGGTAGTGAGAACAGGGGTCGCAGGAGAGGCCTCTGAGGGCAGCCGGAGGCCCCAGGGCCACTTGTTGCCAGTGGAGTAAGTAGTCATTGTTTGACTCAGGTGTAACTATGTTTTGGGCCCAGTAATACAAACTTATTCTCCCAGGGGTGTATGCCCCTTTTAATGAAGAACTGGACTTTGTAGGGTGAAATATGGTGTATGTCATGTGGTAGTGGGAACACTGTCTCCTCTTCCTACTGTACCAGGGAATAGACTGCTTTACAATGCGTTTTGTACCCCTCTGGCATTTAAAGGTTAACCACTAGAGGCATACCTCCCAAGTGTCCCACTTTAGGAGATATTAGGGGTACATATCTCCTAAGTGTCCCTCTTTAGGAGGAACAGTTCCTGTTTGAGACCCAAATCCCTTTGTCACTCTTTCCCACCCTGGTGTCACTGTGTTTAGGAGATCAGACTGTGTGGTGTGTATATAAGTGTATCACCCTGGTGGCCCTGTGTTTAGGAGATCAGACTGTGTGATGTGTATATAAGTGTATCACCCTGGTGTCCCTGTGTTTAGGAGATCAGACTGCGTGGTGTGTTTATAAGTGTATCACCTTGGTGTCCCTGTGTTTAGGAGATCAGACAGTGTGGTGCGTATATAAGTGTATCACCCTGGTGTCCCTGTGTTTAGGAGATCAGACTGTGTGGTGTGTATAGAAGTGTATCACCCTGGTGTCCCTGTGTTTGTTTAGAAGATCAGACTGTGTGGTGCGTATATAAGTGTATCACCCTGGTGTCACTGTGTTTAGGAGATCAGACTCTGTGGTGTGTATATAAGTGTATCACCCTGGTGTCCCTGTGTTTGTTTAGAAGATCAGACTGTGTGGTATGTATATAAGTGTATCACCCTGGTGTCCCTGTGTTTAGGAGATCAGACTGTGTGATGTGTATATAAGTGTATCACCCTGGTGTCCCTGTGTTTAGGAGATCAGACTGCGTGGTGTGTATATAAGTGTATCACCCTGGTGTCCCTGTGTTTAGGAGATCAGACTGCGTGGTGTGTATATAAGTGTATCACCTTGGTGTCCCTGTGTTTAGGAGATCAGACAGTGTGGTGCGTATATAAGTGTATCACCCTGGTGTCCCTGTGTTTAGGAGATCAGACTGTGTGGTGTGTATAGAAGTGTATCACCCTGGTGTCCCTGTGTTTGTTTAGAAGATCAGACTGTGTGGTGTGTATAGAAGTGCATCACCCTGGTGTCCCTGTGTTTAGGAGATCAGACTGTGTGGTGTGTATATATAAGTGTATCACTCTGGTGTCCCTGTGTTTAGGAGATCAGACTGTGTGATGTGTATATAAGTGTATCACCCTGGTGTCCCTGTGTTTAGGAGATCACACTGTGTGGTTTGTATATAAGTGTATCACATTACTCCACATCTATAAAACTCACATTAATATGCTTTTAACCCCTTAATGAACGGCCGACGGGGTGCGCGGCTGGTCGCTAAGGACCATAGGGCATTTTTAAAATTTTTATTCTTTTTTTGCTGTAATAGATTCTGGGGTCGCGCGGCAACCCCAGAATTCCGTGACGTGTCAGGACTATCACCGGTCCTTCAGTGCAGGACCAGGCGTGACGGTCCTGGCATGTCAAGGGTTGTTAAATGGTTAAACTTCAGTATATGTGTTTATAAATAAGATATTTTGGTCTTGTTCTAAATAATTTATTCAGTTCCACAAGGAGGTGTTGGTAGGTCATGAAATAACCTAAACATTCTTGGTGATGCCCCCCCACACACATACACACCAGCCAGGCCCACAGCAACACCACCTGAAGCAAAAGTGTCCCTCTTTGACCATTTAAAATGTTGGGGCGGTATGCTTGAGGACCATACATATGGGGTGCAGAGACAGATTAAGACTCCATAGGGCCCTAGGCAAGGTACTAGTTTGGGGCCCCACTTATCTTGCTACTGACACAGAGTGCTGATAGACTGTACTGCATTGTGAATCCAATGCAAGAAGGTGTAACTGGATGATGTGGGTCTTTCAACAAAAAGGGTATCTGACACAAGTTAGATGCAGCAACAGCTGGACATCTGTCTGTGACCCATCACTTGCAGCCAGGGCCCCTCATATTGCCATGGACCGTAGGCAGTAGCCCAGGTAACCATAATGGATGATCCAACTCTGAGGGGTGCACAAAAATTTGCTTCATATATTGGTATGCACCATCTCATGTCTTCAAGGCATACCTCCCAACATTTCAAATAACCAAAGAGGGACACTGGTGTTTTAGAGGGTGTTGCAGGGGGGCGTGGCTGGTTCGAGGGGCATTGCCGAGAATTCTTTAGGTTATTTTCTTGACCAATTCAAACCTCTTTGTGTAACTGAATAAATGATTTTGTAACACAAGATCAAGTTATTTAATTTTCACAGACTAATTTATAAACACATGTAGCGAAGTTTAAACAAACATTAACGGTTTAGTAATGTCTACTTAAAGGGATAGTAATACTTGAAATCAACTTTAATCAATATTGTAGCCCTTAAAAATACAAATTAAATGAGCCCAGCGGCATCTCTCAAACCTGTATGGTTTGAGAGATATCCGCTTTCAAAGTTCCCTCTCCCCTGACGTCAGCGTTCTAGCTGACTGCAGGGGAATCCGGGCCCAGAACCGGCGGCGGCTCTGTAGAAACAGAAATTTTTCACTGAAACAGTCTTCTATGTGTGCAAGGGTCGTTACGGGGTTAATAGTTATGCAGAGATAAAGATCAACTGCCCGCCCCTTCTGTACACATCACTGCTGCAGCTTTCTCTGGTCAGGACGGCGGCAGCGAGGGACAAACTTCACTAAGCAAAGGGAAATCCTGCCCTCCTTCTCTTATACTTACTTACTGAAGATTGTCCCTCGCTGCAGCCGTCGTGTCGCATGATACAAATAGAGAATCCATGGGACGCGGCCAGATAAAGGCGGGCGGGTGATCTTTATCTTTGCATAACTTTTGTACTACACAACAGTAAGCACTTAAATAGTATTTGGGCCATGGAGACTGTTATTTCAATACTGTCAGTGCTGTATTTCAAGAGTAATTGAATGATAAAGTATCTCCCTTCCGCCCCTTTCACTGATGTAACACTTCTCACCTCAGAGCAGCAAGACTGTCCGGATGGATCACAGAGAAGGACAATCTTCAGTGAGCATACGGAAAAACCTGTCAAGGGGGCATGGTTTGCATTGTTCACACAGTAAGAAGATTGTCCCTTGCTGTGAGCTGTCCGGTCTTAAAGGAGCAGTAAACTTTTTTTTTATGAAAACACATACTTTATAGAGCATTTCCTGCTGAATAAAACAAGGTCACTCGCATCGCTGTCAGATGTTTTATTCAGAATGTATAGCAGTTTAAATAATCAGGAAGTGAATTTACTGTCTTTACTTCCTGATAGTGCTAACTGACAGGAAGTGAATTTACTGTGTTTACTTCCTGATAGTTCTAACTGACAGGAAGTGACAGGCAGTTTCTATAACATTTTATGGAGAACTGTATGTCTCTGACTTTTCTGACTTTCCATTAGAATCTAACAGGAAATCTAATTAGAATTTGACCACTAGAGGGCACTGCTAATGTAAAAAAAACATGGGTTTAAACTGTAATTACTCTGGAAATATAAATCTCTCGGCAGTGGGAGTACCCTTATTTTACTCAATAGGAAAATCCCTACAATATATATTTTTTCATAAAAAAAGTTTACTGCTCCTTTAAGACCAGATTCCACATCTGAGGGGAGGGGGCTTACACTAGGTAAAAGGGGTGGGAGGGGATACTTTATCATTCAGTTACTCTTGAACTACAACTCTGACAGTATTGAAATAACACTCTTCATGGCTCATATACTATGAAGATTAATTGGAGCTGCTTTTATTTTGAAACATTACTATCCCTTTTAGTAGACATTACTATCAGTTTAATGTGAGTTTTATTTTGATACATTTATATACACACCACAGTCTGATCACCTAAAAAGAGGGACACTAGGGTGGGAAAGAGGGATTTGCGTCTCAAAGAGAGACTGTCCCTCCTAAAGAGGGACACTTGGGAGGTATGTGACAAGGGGTTAATATAGGTGCAGCCATTGTGTGCATGTGGGCTGGGTAATTCCACTCCAGCTCAGCAGCTCCTGTTAGTTGTTGTCAGACTGGAAGAATAAAGGAAAGGGAAGGAGAGAGCAGAGCTGGGAGCTCCACCTCCCCTCTGCAGCTCTCCCCATTCCCAGCAACACCCACAGCCTCGCAGGCAGCCAAGATGACCGACAATATCCCTCTGCAACCTGTCAGGCAGAAAAAGAGAATGGATGGCAAGCACAAGAAAGGGTAAGAGAGACACAGCCAGACAGACAGACAGAGAGAGAACTGCTGTGTGTGACTGCAGCGGGGATAAAGGCTGGGTGTCTGTGTGTTTATATTCCATACAGTAGAGGACTTGTTATCCACCATGCATGGGGATCTGCCTGTGCTGTTACCTAATATTTCCTATTGTCTGACGTTCCCTTGAAAAGCCAGCGGTTAAGTAATATACACAATTATGTACTGTACCTCTGTAATTTGTATTGTCTTAACCATTTAAGTGCCAGAGTGGTATCCAATGCATTGCAGTGTGTTGGATATCTCTCTGGCACTCAGAAGGGTTAATAGACCTTACTGCGACACTTAACTTGTTTCCATCTGTAAGAAAGACACAGATAAAATTCACTGGTTGTTAGAGATATCTATCTATCTATCTATCTATCTATCTGTCTATCTATCTATGTATCTATCTATCTATCTATCTATCTATCTATCTATCTGTCTATGTATATGTCTATCTATCTATCTATCTATCTGTCTATGTATATGTCTATCTATCTATCTATCTATCTATCTCATATCTATCTATCTATCTATCTGTCTATGTATATGTCTATCTATCTATCTATCTATCTATGTGTATGTCTACCTATCTATCTATCTATCTATCTATCTATCTCATATCTATCTATCTCATATCTATCTATCTATCTATCTCATATCTATCTATCTCATATCTATCTATCTATCTATCTCATATCTATCTATCTATCTATCTATCTATCTATCTATCTATCTATCTATCTATCTATGTATATGTCTACCTGTCTATCTCATATCTATGTATATGTCTACCTGTCTATCTCATATCTATCTATCTATCTATCTATCTCATATCTATCTAACTATCTATCTATCTATCTCATATCTATCTATCTATCTATCTATCATCTATCTATCTCATATCTATTATCTATCTATCTATCTATCTATCTATGTATATGTCTACCTGTCTATCTATCTATCTATCTATCTATCTATCTATCTATCTATCTATCTATCTATGTATCTATCTGTCTATCTCATATCTATTATCTATCTATCTATGTATCTATCTGTCTATCTCATATCTATTATCTATCTATCTATCTATCTATCTATCTATCTATCTATCTATCTATCTATCTATCTCATATCTATCTATATCTGGCTTCTGTGCTGGAACAACCTGAAACCTGGCCGGAGGTGTGGTGCTTCTGGTTGTGTTAACCATTTGAGAGCCAGTGTGCTAAATTGCTTATCTATAAAATGCAGCTGGGTGTTACGCTTTCTACCTGGATCTCTTGTGGGGTTTTTTTGGGGTTTTTTTAAGACGGTTTTCCATGGGAGGGCACATCACCCCCCTCCCCACACACACCACCTGGGAATGACTACAGATTTATTATAAACCTTTAAAGGGCTAGTATGTGTGTGCCACTGTGACCCTTAAAGGGTTAACCTCCCCCTTTGCCAGAGGGGGCATGTATCATACAGTCAGTGAAGGCATCTTACTGTGTGTGTATATAGGGACCCCCTTGGCATTCCAGTGAGTATGGCATAATACGTTAAAATAACCTCCTCCTTGCCAGATATGCCTTTTAAATCAGGGATGGGCTTCATGAGGCCTTCCAGCTGCTGACGAATTACAGCTCCCATGGTTGGCTGCTGGGGAATTCTGGTAGGAGTTGTGCGGTAGCAGCTGGAGAGCCTCATTAAGCCCCATCTCTGCTTTAACCCTTTGAGTGCCGGAGGGGTGCTCATCTCATTGCTTAGCAATTCATTGAGTACCCCGTCTGGCATTAAATTAAACTCTGATCCCCTTTATGTGTGTTTATCTATGCTTCCTGGTTCATCTCCCGCATGCGTGCAGTGGTTATATTTACTATATGCGGCCCTATAATACAGCTAGATTATACTGTAAAATCAGCAGGGGTGTGTGTGTGTGTATATATATTCAGACTTGTGGGCAGTGATTAGGCTATTTTGATAATAACATTTCCCAGGATTTTGCCCTGACATTTATAAACAGGAATGGATATAGCCCAATGTTATTAAGTATTTGCTTTGTTCTATTGAATCAAATGACAAGGCCACACCAAATGAATGATCTGCGTACCTCCCAAGTGTCCCTCTTTAGGAGGGACAGTCCCTCTTTTAGACTTAAATCCCTCTGTCCCTTTTTCGCACCCTGATGTCCCTCTTTTTAGGAGAGCAGACTGTGTGGTGTGTATAATATTGCTCTACAGCAATCAAACACATTATTGTGTGTTTTATATATTAGTCTGTGTAAATAAAATAATTTGGTCTTGATCTAAATCATTTATTTGGTTACACAAGGAGGTGACAATAGGTCATGAAGTAGCTTAAAAATTCCTGGTAATGCCCCACCCACCAGCCACGCCCCCAGAAACACCCACTAAAACACAAATGTCCCTCTTTGGCAATTTGAAATATTGGGAGGTATGTATCTGTGGTCCTTATTGCCGTTCTAGCAGATTAAATTATATTGTTGGGATGTCTTAATAACTCCTTGTGGACCAAAGAGGAGGTACACAACCTCCATTATTAACCCTTTGAGTGCCAGAGGGGTACACAATGGCATTCAAAGGGTTAATGGTATGTATGTAAAATTATGTCATGTCCAGAAGGGTTGTATTTAAGATGGGTGCTGGAACTGCCTTACGTCAGTGTTACCTATGCCAGAAGTTTTCCTTTGTCCCATGGGGCGAGATTTGGGGCCCAAAACATGCAATCTGGAATTTTTGGACACCCTAACATATCTTGTCATTTGACAAGGGGTTAAAGAAGAATACAAATACATAAAATATATAATTATTCTTAGGTCATTGTCGTGATTTTATTTTTATCTCTTCCATGTTTATTGATCTGTACTAACAAGACACAGAGGAACTAGACATAACATTACTCCACATTCCCACATATGCTATAGGGGAGGAGCAGGGAGCTTGATCAAATTGTACTCTTAAAGATGGCTGACTGTTTGCACCAGTATATATGAACAATACCTGGGAACTTCCACCTCTTGAGCCCCCAAGGGGATGTAAAAGATGCCAGTTGTGTCCTAAAGGGATGGGGATTATTCGGTGGGTGAGTTTTGATAGAGGGCAGGAAGTAGGTGGAAGTGGATGGAACATGGTGGGAAGCAGGAGAAGTGGGCGGGAGGAGGTAGGAAATGGGTGGGAAGCAGGAGAAGTGGGTGAGTGGAACAGGGTGAGAAGGAGGGGAAGTGGGTGTGGAACAGGGTGTCAAAGAGGAGAAGTGGGTGGAACAGGGCGGGAAGGAAGATGAGTGGGTGGTAAGGAGGGGGAAGTGGGTGGGTGGAACAGGGTGGGAAGGAGGGGAAGTGGGTCAGTGGAACAGGGTGGGAAGGAGGGGAAGTGGGTCAGTGGAACAGGGTGGGAAGGAGGGGAAGTGGGTCAGTGGAACAGGGTGGGAAGGAGGAGAAGTGGGTGGGTGGAACTGGGTGGCAAAGAGGAGAAGTGGGTGGAACAGGGTGGGAAGGAGGAGGAGTGGGTGGGTGGGAAGGAGGGGGAGTGTGTGAGTGGAACAGGGTGAGAAGGAGGGGAAGTGGGTGGTTGGGAAGGAGGAGAAGTGGGTGGAACAGGGTGGGAAGGAGGAGAAGTGGGTGGGTGGAACAGGGTGTCAAAGAGGAGAAGTGGGTGGAACAGGGCGGGAAGGAAGATGAGGGGGAAGTGAGTGGGTGGTAAGGAGGGGGAAGTGGGTGGGTGGAACAGGGTGGGAAGGAGGGGAAGTGGGTCAGTGGAACAGGGTGGGAAGGAGGGGAAGTTGACACCGTTTCATGAGAAACTGCCACTGCTGGAGAATCAACCTCTGTACCATTAAACATGGTAATTAACTCTAAAAACCGGGGTCTCCAGTGCAGATCCAGAGAGTTCCTTGGTATAATACTAATGCAACCATACATGCTGGTACATAACATGCCTACATGCAACTTGTTAGTGTCCAAGCACAGAAAATGAGCTGCCCTGATAGGGTGACCACATGTCCCAGATTGCCTGGGACAGTCCCAGATTTTACATGTGTGTCCCATGTCACAGGCAGCCCCCTTCTGGGACAAAACAAAGTCCTGGAATGAAGACTCCAGAGCACAGAGTTCTATACACTAAAAAAAGAACTTCCCATTTCCTACTATGACAGGTAGTGATGCCTCTGCTGGGCTACAACAAAATGGCTGCCAGACAGAGCGCTAAACACTAGAGAGAGAACTGAGCCTTCATCCTGACATCAGTGGTGGGGCTGCAGTGCATTTTTGTTGTAGTGTAATACTAGTCTAAGGTGTGGGTGTGATGTACATTATCATGTAGACCACCAAAGCATCAACTTCTGTCACAGCAATCCAGTGTTTAGAACCCTGTGGTCTACTCTTCTCTCTACAATGTCCCTGAATGGCAGAACTGAAATGTGGTCACCCTATGCCCTGGAGGATTTGTAAATTGTGGGGATGGGACGTGATCAAGATTATGCTTAGAAGTGGGTGGAACAGGGTGGGAAGGAGGGGAAGTGGGTGGGGCAGTGGGAGGGATAGGGTGAGGAGGGGAAGTGGGTGGGGCAGTAGGAGGGATAGGGTGAGGAGAAGTGGGTGGGGCAGTGGGAGGGATAGGGTGAGAAGGAGAAGTGGGTGGGACAGGGTGGGAAGGAGGGGAAGTGGGTGGAGTTACCCAAGAAACTCATTAAAGCTGTAAAATCAGCCTCTGTTCCCTGACAGCCACTAATTAACTCTAATAGCGGGAGTGTCCGAAGCAGTTCCCAGGAATGCATATGTATGGATCAATCCAACAGTACCCTAAAGGACAAACAAGCCTTCCCAAAATTCCCATTGATTTAAAATGTGAATTTTAAGCCATTGAATGCAATGCGTTGGAGACCTCTCTTGCATTCAAGAGTTTAAAAGCACCTTTCAAATCAGTGGAAGATTTCATTCATCACTTGTGGCGCAGTTGGTTTGATCCGGAATTGTTATACTTGCTCCGTTATACCAGGTGTATCAAGCATGTAGGCCAGAAAACATGAGGTCCTCCATAGAGAGAGACCTTTTATTTCGCTTGTAGCTGGGCATCAATGGGTTAAAAGTCACATTTAGATCAATAGGACTTTTGCTCCTTATGATCATACCTGGAAAACTTCTCATCCTTGTTCCCTGGACAAACACACTGTGTTGGCGGTGGGCGTGTCCAAATGGTGCTATTAGTGCATCATGTGGGTGGGGTCTAATCACAAGTAGGTGTGGTCAATATGTATGAGAGGTGGAGTTTATGGGCTGTAAAGTGGTTAGGACAGTGTAGGAGTGGGTGGAACTGACTGGTAAGTGGGCGGGGTTACCATCAAACTCACCCAACTGGGGAATGAGCCTGTGGTCTCGGGTCTGAAGACTTGAGTCTCCTGAGCAGATCCAGATGATTAGCAGGTATTATTATGAAGATATTTTGTCCCAGAATAGCTTCTGTTTGAAACATACATAAAGCCCCATGTTTTCAGGAGCTCTCTTCATGATCTAGAAACAAATATTGTGACTAGCACCCATCAAGAACGTGCAAGGTAAAGTGTCTTGTTCTGAGGAGTGGAGGAATCTTTATAGTCCTACGAGTCATGTTTTTCACTCCCATGTGCCATTGCAGAGAGGACATTTCCACACCAGACTGGTCCCACCCACAGACAGTCCAGCTCTGACATGTCAGTTACCGTAAAATCTCAGGTATAATACGCACCTGTGTATAATACGCAGGTGCATATTATGCCTAAGATTTTAGGGGAAATCAAGCGTGCCTATGTATAATACGCACCCTTGTTTTCCCCGTTACTGAAATGTTTTTTTAACCCTTTGAGTGCCTCAAAGGGTTAAGGCTGGTAGATGGCTTCCCTCCCTCCCCTGTCAATATCCGCTCTGAAAATAAGACTTACTAGTTTAAATGCAAGTCCCCTCTGAAGTCCTCATCTTTTGAAGAGCGGGCATACCAGTATGTACAGCTTCAGTGCGGGTGGCATGCTTCCATTTGCCGCCCGCTTCCTTCAAAGGGCTTTCAGGTCCTTCCACATGCAGCCAATGCCCTGTGAGGATGTCAAGGTCCTCACAGGGCAATTCCATAGGCGGAAGGTCCTGAAAGCCCATTGAAGGAAGAGGGCGGCAAATGACAGCATACCGCCCGCGCTGAAGCTTTACATACTGGTATGCCCGCTCTTCTCAGCGGGTACTTATATTTAAACTAGTAAGTCTTATTTTCAGAGCGAATATCGCCGGGGGAGGGAGGGAAGCTATCTACCAGCCTCAAGTTTTTACTTTATTTAAAAACTGTTGTGTATAATACACCCCCCCCACTTTACATAAGGTGAAATGGGGTAAAATTGTGCTTATTATACCCAAGATTTTACGGTAAATACTCTCTGCACGAGAGAATCAGCACAACCACAGGAGTACATTTTGGCCTATGTGGGCATTGTTGGTGTGGTGCAGCCTAGAGGGACTAGGAACATGGAGAGCTAGGGCCCATGCCTGGGATAGCCTTCCACACTGACGAGGCCCACTTAGACCAAAATACGTTTGAGGTTTTGTGCGTCCCTCGTGCCTGACATTTCGGAGCTGTACTGTCTGTGTACAGGACCAGTCTGATATGGACAGTTCCTTTCTGCAATGGCACATGGGAGCGAATAATGTTACTCGTAGCACCACTGAGAGGTCACCATGCCTTAATATAGGATACTGTATCGTGTTTGTTCTTGATGGGTGCTCATCACATTCTTCATTGTGTACCTCTTCTTGAGCACAAGCGGATGGACCATTGGTTGTCACTTTAACTCTCTGAATTCCAAAGAGGGGCTCAATTCATTACTGTTCAAAAATATTTGACATTTTGCAATTTGTTGGTCACTTCTCTGGAATTCAAAAGGTTAAACGGTCCACCTGGGTGCCCCAGTAAAAGATAGAGGAGCAGATGGTGTATGGCTCGTTCTGTGAATACAATTGGACTAAGGCTGTGGTGTCAGGCAGTGTATCACCATTCCCAACATTCACAGGTATGTACAAGGCCCCTAGCAGCCAATAATGCGGCCTTCAACTATGTTATTTGACGTGCCTACTCTATAGAATCTTCGATAAAAAGAAAAGGAAGCGTGTGTGTGGTTTTATTTATTTTTTTTTTTGTGGTAGCCTACGGTTAACCCTTTGAGTTCCAGAGGGGTGTGCAATGCATTCCGTACCCCTCAGGCACTCAAAGGGTTAAATCTAATAGTATTTGCTGTAGTCCTCCTTTTCTCAGGTTAAACCTTTAAAGGAAAAGTAGCCCCTTATTTTAACTTTAAAGAGATAGTAATGGTTAATTTTAAGTTGATTTAATATTGTAGACATTAAAAAAAGATTAACTTCAATGTAAGTCTTATCTCTCCAACCTTTATGGTTTGAGAGATATAACTAGCTAAAGTTACCTTTTCCTTGCTGTTTTACTCAAGTCTGCCATCTAGCTGACAGCTGCAGATTCCAGTCATTTGACCAGACAGAGGCTCTTCAGCAGACCTGAAATCACGCTATTTAGAAATAAATACTTCATTGGAACGGTCTACAAAGTGTGCTTGCAAGCCAGGCACACTTTGTAGACCGTTTCAAATTAAGTATTTATCTTTAGATATCATTATGTCGGCGCTGCTGAAGAGCCACATCTGGTCAAGCGACCAGATTCTGCTTCTGGCAGCTTTATAGCTCGTCAAGCAGAAAAGGGAGGGACCAGAGAACTTTATTTTCCTATATCTCTCAAACCGTAACGATTTGAGAGATACAAATAAGTGCAAGTACTCTCTTTTAATTGTATATACCATATAGTTAATACTTTTTTTCTGACATTACTATCCCTTTAACTAGTGTTCAAGTGCATAATATGTAAAGTTAAAGGGATAGTAATGTTTCACAAAAACAGCAGCTATAATTAATCTTCATAGTATTTGGGTCATGGAGAGGGTTATTTCAATACTGTCAGAGTTGTAGTTCAAGAGTAATTGAATGATAAAGTATCCCCCTCCCCTCAGATCAGGAATCTGGTCTCTTGACTGGACAGGTCGCAGCAAGGGACAATGTTCTTACTGTGAGAACAATGAAAACCCTGCCCCCCTTGACAGGTTTTTCATGTTTTTCCTTATGATCTCTGAAGATTGTCCCTCTCTGTGATCCATCCGGACAGTCTTGCTGCTCTGAGGCGAGAAGTGTTACATCAGTAAAAGGGGCGGGAGGGGGATACTTTATCATTCAATTACTCTTGTACTACAAATCTGACAGAAGTGATATAACACTCTCCATGGCCCAGAATACTATGAAGATTAATTGGAGCGGCTTTTATTTTCAAACATTACTATCCCTTTAAACTACCTCTGCAATTTATTTATTTATTTTTGTCGTCTCCTATTTACAAATGTTTGGTCCCTGACATTGACTTCCTTCAAAATCCTTTTCCAGAGAGTTTTCTGGTCCATAGACCATCAGAGCCAGAAGGAATACAATGTAGCGTTGTCCCTGCAGCACTGACTTTTCAGTGTGATTTTCTTCTTTACCGTATATAATTTTTACATTGTATCTCTGGACCTGGTTTCATGCTCCTTGATAGAAAGCTCTATGCATACTGATACAGGAAACTCCATGGCATTTATAATATATACACTACCGGTCAAAAGTTTTAGAACACCTCAGTTTTTGCTACTTTTTAGTTATTGCCATATAACTTGGCAAAAACATTAGAAAAACATGTAAATATTGGGTATTTCTAAACTCAAGACAAATACTATAATCTATTTAGCAGGGGTATTTTTAGAGTTGGGCGTTTCCAGTTTCACACTTTGAATTTTCACAGCTTGCATCACTGGTGCCATGTCTCATTTGGGGCTGTGTAACAGTGCTCCACACTAAGGTTTCCCCCCAAAAGTGTATATTTTTGGAAAGTAGACACCCCAGGCTTTCATTTTATGTATGTTTTCAAATTTTTTATGCAGCCATTTTACCACCAATCCCTCGTAAATCTTGATGTAAGTTAAAAAAAAACAGCGTTTTTCACACTTTGACTTCAATGTTGATGTGAATTTCAAGCACATGATAGGTGAAGATTTTTTAAAATGCATTGTTTAGTGTTCAGCTCCTTCTGAGTACGGCAATACCCCACATGCATAGGTTTCTCATGGTTTGGGGGAGCTACGGGGCCCAATTTTGAACAAATATTGAATTTTCACATCTTGCTTAACTGGTGCCATTTCTCATTTGGGGCTATGTTTCAGTGCTCCACTTTAAGATTTCCCCCAAAACTGTTTATTTTTGGAAAGTAGACACCCCCAGCTTTCATTTTAGGTGTGTTTTCAAATGTTTTACATAGCCATTTTACCAGCAATCTCTCGTACAACTTGACATAAGTAAAAAAAAAAAAAAAAAAAAAAAAATCAGCAGTTTTCACACTTAGATTTCAATGTTAATGTGGATTTCAAGCACAGGATAGGTGATAATTTTTTAAACTGCATTTATTAGTGTTTGGCTCCTTCTTCTGAGTATGGCAGTACCCCATATATATAGCTTTCTCATGGTCTGGGGGAGCTACGGGGTCCAAATTGGAACATGCTCGTTTCCAGTTTCACACTTTGAATTTTCACAGCTTGCGTTACTGGTGCCATTTCTCATTTGGGGCTGTGTAACAGTGCTCCACTTTAAGATTTCCCCCCAATACTGTATATTTTTTTGAAAGTAGACACCCCAGACTTTAGTTTTTAGGTGTGTTTTCAAATTTTGTACACAGCCATTTTACCACCAATCCTGTGAAAACTTGACGTAAGTTAAAAAAACAAACAAAAAAAAACCAGGGTTTTTCACACTTCGACTTCAATGTTGATGTGAATTTCAAGCACAGAATAGGTGAATATTTTATAAACTGCATTGATTAGTGTTCGGCTCCTTCTGAGTACGGCAATGCCCCATATGCATAGCTTTCTCATGGTTTGGGGGAGCTACTGGGCAGATGTTTTAAGTGCTTTACATTAGTGGTGAGTTACATCGTCTAAGTACGTCAATGCCCCATATGCATAGGTTTGTCAGGATTTGGGGGAGCTACTGAGCCCAGTAGGGAACGTGTGTTTCCATCATCAGTGATGGAAAAAACTTAGGGTGCTTTGCTTCCCATTATATTTTGATAGTGTTAGATCTAAGAAGAGATGTGTTTTTGAAAAATAAAACAGGATATTTCAGGGGGGAAAAGTGGCCAAATAATAAGCTTTAGAGCACTACTGCATTGTGCCTGAATGGTATTCCTTGAAGCAGTCCCCAATGCAGAGGCCAGGTTTGGAAGGGCAATCAGGACAGTAAGTGGTGGTGTCTGTCCGTATTCCCTTTCTGTAGCAAACCCTGCAGCGCTTCTGTGGTTTGTTCTTTTGGGGAGTTGGGGGGATTTTATAAATAAAGTGTGCTACCCCGGGTCTTGATGGAATGATTTCTTGCGCACCGTGAAACAAAAATAGGGAAATGAGTTGTAGCTGATATTGTAAAAAGCTACATTTTGGATTGGGGTTTGCCAGTTTGAAAAGTAAAAATGAATTATTTACTGCAGTCTGCATCATATAGATGGCAACTTTTTTGTACCGTGCCCTACACTTTCTCATAGCAAGGTATGGCTGCATTAGTTGATGACACAGATCAACTCCCCCCCCCCCCCCCATGTTTTTTTTTTGTTTTGTTTTTTATGGTCCCTGATGCAGACTGGCTTTCTCAGTA
This sequence comes from Rhinophrynus dorsalis, assembly GCA_037306005.1. Lineage (NCBI taxonomy): Eukaryota > Metazoa > Chordata > Amphibia > Anura > Rhinophrynidae > Rhinophrynus > Rhinophrynus dorsalis. The sequence continues at coordinate 165,087,626 of CM074727.1, forward strand.
CCCCTGTCCTGCCACGAACAGTGACTGCCACAGTTCTGTCCTCATGCATGGTGGTCAGCATGTAGACATCTTTTTTGTCCTTGAACTTAAAGGAGCAGTAAACTTTTTTTATGAAAAAATATATATTGTAGGGATTTTCCTATTGTGTAAAATAAGGGTACTCCCACTGCAGAGAGATTTATATTTCCAGAGTTATTACAGTTTAAACCCATGTTTTTTTACATTAGCAGTGCCCTCTAGTGGTCAAATTCTAATTAGATTTCCTGTTAGATTCTAATGGAGAGAAAAGTCAGAGACATACAGTTCTCCATAGAATGTGATAGAAACTGCCTGTCACTTCCTGTCAGTTAGAACTATCAGGAAGTTAACACAGTAAATTCACTTCCTGATTGTTTAAACTGCTATAAATTTTGAATAAAACATCTGACAGCGATGGGAGTGACATTGTTTTATTCAGCAGGAAATGAGCTATAAAATATGTGTTTTCATTAAAAAAAGTTTACTGCTCCTTTAACTGCCAGCAGCTGCAGTTGGCACAAAGATAAGGACGTCCCAGTTTTTAGTTTGGTATCTACGAGTATTTTGGGCAACTCCCTGCAATTGTGCCTAACAGTGCCACAGGCCATGGTGTCAAAACAAAAAAAAAAAAAAGGTTTAAATAAAAGGGGACTGGTGTAATAGTAATCAACAAATAACCGATAACCTTTATTTAATAAGTGGTAAATTAAATCCCAAACTATTTTCCCATTTGTTCCCATAAATTTGGGGCAACCAGAAGGATCAAGTTGGCTGTCCTTGCCCTCATAAATTCTAAAAGCCTGGCTATAGCCTGTGGCACTTTTGCACAGTTTATAAAATATAACACCAAACTTGGAGGGGGTGTATTGCTTGAACCCTAAACTGCCTTTATAGTTAATTAGGGATTCATCTACACTAATTTCTTTTTGGGGCATATATACATGGGCAAACTTTTTCTGTAAATGAGTTATTAGTGGACGAATCTTGTACAGTTTATCATGCTGGGTGGTGTTCTTTTGGGAGGCACAGGGTATTATCACTAAAATGCATAAAGTGCAAAACTACTTCAAATCTGGACCTGGTCATAGTCTTGGGGAGTACAGGGGTATCACATATGGGGTTTTTGCGCCAGTAGGATCTTATACTTGGCTTTTTCATTATCCCCATTGCCATTATTAAGGCCCGGAATTGCTTAAATTATGTGATGTCTGTGGGTTTCCATACTTCTTGCTTAACAACGAAAGCTGTAGTGTTGGCTGCAATATACTTGGCTGCATACAAATTGGTTTGGGACACCATTTCGCCCAAAATGTCTCCCCCCCCAAAAAAAAAAAAACAAAACTAAAAAAAATTATTATGGGTAAATCCTTCAACATGAATTTGAATTCTTGGGTGGCCTGTGAATTCTGGGATTTGTGGGCATAAATTGATTGGTGATACCCATTCATTAGGATCAGGAGTGGCAGGTGTTGGGGCATTTCTTTGGGCAGTACATCTTTTCTTTACAGAAGGCCCAGCGTCATCACTAGAGCTGCTCTCAATCTCTGAAAACTGTTATATCAAAGTCTGACGCAGTGTCTGTGGCTTCTGAGTCAGAAGCCAAAAAGGCATATGCCTCTTCTACACTGTACCTCAGCTGCATTTTGTACACGTAGTCTAAAAAACTTTTTTTTTTTTCTTACGCTACCCCTAAACCTTACCCTAACCTACGTATACCCTAAACCTACCTAACCCAAGTGAACTACCTATCTAAAGTAATACTTATCATTTTTTCCCCCCTACTGTACTCCTAAATCTAATGTAAACCTTTCCCTAACACACGTCTACAGTAAACCTACCCAGCTACCTACCTAAACTATAGAAAATAATCACATTTTATTAAAAAAAAAAAAAAAAAAAAAATACAAGGGGGATGTACCACAGATCAGCGAACTGATCACTACTAGAGTGATCAGATGGGGCGAACTACAGTGATCAAAGGGTTAATTTTGTCTTTTTTTTTTTTTCCTTTTAACAAGCAAATCACATGTTGCAACAATGTTAATACTGGCTGTTACTAAGTGCCCTGGTACTGGGGCACTTAGTAACAAAGAGCCCACGCTCACCCATAGCTCCGTGCCATGGGAGAGTTTAACCCATGATGTACCGGGACCATCATGGGTCCTTGGTCAAATCTACCCATGACGGTCCCGGTACGTCATGGGTCGTTAAGGTGTTAATGTTTTGTATAAACTTCAATATATATGTTTATAAATTAGTCTGTGTGACTAAAATACATTTGGTCTTGTTCTAAATAATTTCTTCAGTTACACAAAGAGGTGTCGGTAGGTCGTGAAATAACTTAAACATTCTTGTTAATCTCCCTCCCCCAGCAACGCCACCAAAAACAAGTGTCCTTTTGGTCATTTGGGATCTTGGGAGGTATGTACACACACACGTAATCTGCCCCACACTTGTCAACACTTCAAATACATTTCCAAGGACACGTCTCCGCTGAGCAGTCACGTGGCAGAGCGTCCTTAATGGTTCGTAGTACCATGTAGCACTATGTCAACAGAAAATTTAAAACTGCACCTGTACAGCAAAGTAAATAATACCAATACCGAAAAACTACATTAACCCCTTAAAGACCCATGCCAGGACTGCCACATCGGTCTGGTACTTAAGGATCGGTGACATGGCAAGTTATGGAATTCTGGTATAGCAGTGCAGCCGCACACCGCTCTGATATCCCAGAATACTATGCAATTAAAAAAAAAATGCACCATGGTCCTTAACAGCTTCAGATCGGGCGGTCATTAAAGGGATTGTAATGCTGAAAAAAACATTGCTTGCGGAGACTTCTAGATTATCTAAGAAACCCATTGCGCTATTTCAAACCTCTTACTTGTTTGTAGCTCAAAAGTTATGAAGTGGAGAAGGATCCCCGCCCGCCCATTCTGTCTTCATCACTCAGCAGCTCTCTTTGGTCCGGATGTGGCAAGGGACAAACGTCAGTAAGCAAAGGGAAATCCTGCCCTCCTTCGCCAAGGGGGCAGGGTTTACATTATACTTACTGACTGAGGTTTCCTCGCTGCGTTCGTTGGGTCAAACAACACGATTAGTGATCTGGTCGGAGGCGACCAGAAAGGGCGGGCGGGGGATCCTTCTCCACTTCATGACTACACACAAGTAAGTGGTTTGAAATAATTCAATGGGTTTCTTATATTATAAAGAAGACTCCGCAAGCTATTTTTTGTTTTTACAACATTACAATCCCTTTAACCCTTTAAGGACCGGCCGCGCATGCAGAGTGCGGTCACTTAAGGACCAGGGACATTTTTTCAGATTCCGATTCCGGGCTCCCCGAACGGTGTGCAGCCACACGGGGAGCCCGGAATTCCATGATGGTCCAGGATCGTCATGGGTCCTTAAGGGGTTAAGGAGCTAAATCATTTTAAATAAGGAATAAAAACATGAGAGTTTTAATGACAAGCACACAGAACACATGGATGAAATTCAAGTTTAAAGGAGTGTAATGGAAGCATAAGTCCTTGGGCTGACTTAGACCGTTGTTGCAGATTTCTCCCTCCTGAGGTTGGCTACAAAGTGGTAGCCTCGCCAGCACTGCTCCAGAGCTTGTAGCAGAATGAGGAGCAAGAGACGCTACTTGACACCATTCTGTAGTAAAGAGACAGGACTCCTTCTTACTCCAAAATTAATACAAGTTTATTGTGGCAGAACAGCTCTTTTTATACACACATCGCCATGTTAACTCACAAGGTTCAGCAAAGAGTACAATAAGGACATGATACAAAGGGCCAGACATGATTTAATTACTATATAAAGGGCTTGGACTGGGGACAGACAATGAAACAAAGGTGAGGGGCTGGAATACACAACTCTTCACACAATGCCGGCAGGGTTGAAGCAACTTTGAATATTCCACTTCAACCCCTGGCCAATCCGGAGCTGGTAAACCTGTGGCCAGTCCTGACTGCCGGTGTCACAACAGTCTTTAGCCAATCGGTCCCTGTGGGTGGGAAGCTGACGACCAATCCCAGGGCTGCCTACTTTTCCCCATGTTAAGTCTATGGGGGACCTTTAAACGGGTTCTGGCCAATCAGAGAAGTGCCTACTTTCTCTGTGAAAATTCAGTCTAGGGCTTTCTTGCCTGGCTCTTACAAGAGCCCTTAGTAACTTCCCGTGGTCTGTTACAAGAGAAAATAATGTTTCACAAAAACAGCAGCTCCAATTAATCTTTATAGTATTTGGGCCATGGAGAGTGTTATTTCAATACTGTCAGAGTTGTAGTTGAAGAGTAATTGAATGATAAAGTACCCCCCTACTGCCACTTTTACCTAGTGTAAGTCGCCTCCCCTCAGATGTGGAATCTGGTCTTAAGACTGGACAGCTCGCAGCAAAGGACAATCTTCTTACTGTGAGAACAATGAAAGCCCTGCCCCCCTTGACAGGTTTTTCCCTTATGCTAATTGAAGATTGTCCCTCTCTGCAAGCCATCTGGACAGTCTTGCTGCTCTGAGGTGAGCAGTGTTACATCAACAAGAGGGGTGGGAGGGTGATACCTCTTGAACTACAACTCTGACAGTATTGAAACAATACTCTTCAAGGCCCAAATACTATGAAGATTAATTGGAGCTGCTTTTATTGTGAAATATTACTATCCCCTTAAAACCAGGGATAGGGAGCGAGAACCAGGCCCTCTCCCTGGAATGCAGGTGACAGATGGCAGGACACACATTCCCCGCCCCCATACATACATCAGGGGTCAAAATTTCCACTTGCCACTAGCCAATGGCGAGTGAAAATTTAGCCCTGGCGAGTAGAAATTCAGCCCTGGTGGGTATGTTATGGCTTGCAGTGGACAGTAACTTTTCAGGTCTGGCTAGTAGCAAAGGACTTCACATTTTAAGCCCTGCATACATTGTATAAACTCACACACACACACACACACGCTTTTGTCAGCTCCAGCCCTATAGAGCACATAACAGCAATTTGTAGGATCTCTAAGATTGACTTCAGGTGAGTCTGTCCAACATCACTTGTCACTTGTTGACAAATCTGTGTGTTTAAGCTGGACAATCCTGAAAATCTGGTCTATTAATCATTTGGGTGCTAGTTCCAGCTCATTGCTGTGGATATTTGGCTGTTGTGGATTCTGAATAATCTTGTTTCCTTTCAGCTAGCAAATAAGCAAAATGGCTAAAGAGTGATACTTTATTGTTTTAGGGGGTGTTGCTGGTGGGCGGGGCATTATTGACGTTTTAGGCTATTTCATGACCTACTGACACCTATTAGTGTAAATGAATTGATGATTTAGTCCTTTTGAGTGCAAGAGGGGTACACAGCGTATTGCTTTGAAATGCATTTCACACCCCTTTGGCACTCAACGGGTTAAAGCAAATTTATAAACCAATATACTGAACTGTAAACAGACATTAAAGTGCGTTTTATTGATGTGGAACAATGTGATACATTTATAAACACACCACACAGTCTGATCTCCTCCTAAAAAGAGGGACAAAAGGGTGGGAAAGAGGGACAGGGAATTTGGGTATGAAAGAGGGACTGTTCCTCCTAAAGAGGGAAACTTGGGAGGTACGGACCCCTAACATCTCCTAAAGAGGGACACTTGGAAGGTAAATATACCTCTAATCCTATATTATAATTTGCTAAGTATGTTTGTCAGAAGCCGTCATACGCAGTACAGAGGCTGCACGTGCTGCAGTCATGCGCAGTACTGACTGCCCGCTCCGCGACTGATACGGAGCGGGGAGCTCCGAATTCAGATCGAAGTCCTACCGGTGCGCAGAGAAGACTATGGTCTGAATTCCGAGCGTCCCGCTCCATATCAGCTGCGGCGCATTCGGGCAGTCAGTACTGCGCATGACTGCAGCACACACAGCCGTCTGTACTGCATATGACTGCAGCTCCTCCAGTGCTGGCCCGTGTATACAGGCTTTAAAACTAGTATCTCATAAAGAGAGCCATTTGGGAGGTATGTTATGGTGATTTGAAGCAATGTTCTGGTAAGGTGACCACACTTCCCTTTTGAGTGCAAGAGGGGTGTCCTGACGCCTTTTTTTTTTTTTTGTGCGGTCAGATTCAGGGCTCCCCGAACTGCATGCAGACGTACAGGGAACCCTTAATTCCATGACATACTGGCTGTAATGCATGGCTGGAGGTCCCTGGGAGAGACTCAGGGACATCAGAACATGCTGGGCATAAATGACCTGAGAATTCTGTAGGTAACCCTGAATGACATGAGGAGCAATGCGCAATAGGGGACACACAGACCCCAGCGTCCTTAGTTTTAGGCCTGGCCCCAAGCTGTAACGGATTAGACATTCTCACAGTGTCAAAACGTTTAGAGTATAAGGAATCGCCCAAGTACAGTGTGTAAGATTAAAATTTCACCCCAGAAATCACTAATATGCACTTATCGGACAGGCGAAGGGTTAATCTGCAGAGGAGAGAAGGAGAGTCCAAGCTCTACATAGGATACTCATTCAGGAAAAGCACAAAATGGCTGCCGCAGTGGGAGCCAATCAGAAACGAGCGCGCAAAGCAAGTGCTCATGGGAAATGTAGTTTTTCCAGAAAAAGTACCCCAACAGTGCCCAAAGCCCCCTGAGCCCCCCCAACACACACACAAAACATTCACCGGATAATAGAGCAAGGGCAGACAAACAAAATGAGCCATCTCTGAAGTCGCTACGATGAGCAGTTGCAGAGAGATGTCCCATAGAAGTGAATGGAGCAATGGCGTCTATGCAGTAAAAGCGTGCTGGAACACAAATTTTGCAAAGTTATAACTGATAAGTAAATATGCACTGGACATTACTAAAACATGTCACTAGACCCAAAAACACTGAACCCAGTAGGGAAAGTGCCAATAACCCCCCAAAAGATGCTAAACCAGCAGCTAAAGGGTTAAGTTACCACAGAAACTTGCTCCAAACCACCCAACAGACATACAGATAAACCCAATGAGTGCAGGAGTGTGCAATAGGAACACCAGAGGAAAACCCCTGTGTGGAGGGGCACTGTGGGACATGTGGACTTGCAGTACTCAAAGGGTTGCTCACCTTTCCTGCAGATCTTCTTTCTTTAGATCACATGCATTAAGAAGAAGCCTCAGTGATCAAATCCTGAGGAAAGAACTTGAATCCAAGATTTTACCCCAGGGCTTAACGTCCACAAAAGCACCTGGATACTGAGCCACATCTAAGGGCATCGTCAGTTATGGTAATCCGCCTAATGGTGGTATTCCATTTCCAACAGAAAAATAAAAAAATAGCTAAAACTATAGCAGAACTGTTCTCTTGCCTGTATCTTCACCAAGGAACAAATCTTACTGGAGCTGATTGGCTAGCTGCAGCCAAGGAGGGAAGGTAGGCTCCACCCCCTGCATTCACTTCTAGAATTGTTCCTGCCTACTTAAAGCAGCAGATCGCCTACCCAAAGTTACCAGTAAACTGTATTGGATGACAGAGAAATAATTTATTCAGTTTCATAAAGGGGGTGGGGGTTAATAAGTCACGACATAACTTAAATATTCTCTTCGGCCCTCTGTTCTGGGCTTGGAATCCTGACAGATCTATGCAAACCTGGATATTGTGGCTGAAAGCCTTATATATTTTTGATGAGTTCCAGACGTGCTTCGCCCCCCCCCCCCCAATGAGTGAGAGCTGTTTTGGGGTTGCTCAGCTGAACTCTGGGTTTTTATGAAGTCTGTTCCCATTGTAGCAGACAGTAAAATGTCTTAAAGGAATAGTAATACTCCAATATGTAAAAAATATACATTGGCAGGTTTATCTCCCTGAGTTAAAAAAGGGCACTCCCAATGCTGTAAAGGTGTTTTAGTCAAAAATTATTATTTCAGCTAGGGTTGCCACCCAGCCTGTATTTTACCGTCAGGCCGGTAAAAAAATTGGCTTCTGTCCAATGTTAAGTCTATGGAGGGAATGCCATGGCCGGTATTTTTTTGAAGAAAAGGTGGCAACCCTAATTTCATCTCAAATTAGAATTTTTTAAGTGCAGTATCACAGTGGTGGTGTTGCTACACCGTCCTATGGACAATTACAGTCAATTAAGCAGAGCTGTCCATAGGATGGTGCAGCAACAGCGCCAATGTACAATTCCAGGCCACAGTGATACTGCACCTAAAAATTTTAAGTTTGAGCTGTAATAACTTGTGAATAAAACACCTTTCAGCAGTTGTAGTACCCTTGTTTTAATCAGGGTGATGAACCCTACAATGCATATTTTTTTCCATATTAAAGAGAGAGACATGTTTAAATATTTCAGCAAGCTCAATTCTTCGATTATAGTTGTGTTTTTTTTTTAATTATTATTATTATTATTATAAGGAAACGTAACATTCTAACTGCTCATGTCGTTGTGGTGTTTGTTTTAATTTAATTGAACATCCCCCTTCCACTCCTTTTTCCATTCATAACGCTGCTTCACCTCCGCTATTGCGGCTCTGCTGAAGATCCTCCTTGTGTCTGCTGACACGGATCTCCTTCTGTCAGCTTTACAGCCGACATCAGGAGAAGGGGAGGTAGGGGGAACTTTAGATGTGAATATCTCTCAAACCGTAAAGGTTTGAGAGATGGGATTTGCTCCACATAATTTATTTTTTAAAATGTACAATACAACATAAAAGTATTATTGGCCATTACTAACCCATTAAACATTACTGTCACTTTAATTGCCCTTTAATGCATGTGGTGTTCTTCCCTCTGATATATACTATACATCCTTAACCTCTTTGGATTCTGCCTTCCTGCCCCCAATTTGCTTTATATACCCAGGAGCAGACCGTTGGCTTTTTTTATCCCTTTAACGACTGGCCGCGCGGCAGGTAGTTAAGGACACAGAGCTTTTTTTTCCCCTTGTTTATTTGCAACATAGATTCAGGGGTCCCTGTACAGCAGGTAGCCGTGCAGGGACCTCTGAAATCCATGATGTGCCAGGACCGTCATGGGGTTAAGGTGTTAGTAAACGTTTATGAAAGTAATAGGAAAAGCTTTACATATGAATGTAACTGAGGCCTGTGTTCTAATATCATTTGTGGTTTGTTTGCATAAATTGTCAGACAGCAGTAAGCAGGTTAACTACTTGTGTACTAGAGGGGGGCCTAGAACGCATTTCTCTGCAATTTGTTGCTCTCGGCTATGGTATGCGAAGGGTTATGGTAGTGCAGAATAAAAATTGCATGTCTCTGACCCCAACTTAGTGGGCAGCAAGAAATTCCAGTTTAACTGGTCCAGAAAAAAGGCAAAAAAAAAAATTACAATTCTGCAGAAATATGATGTAATGGGAGAACAGCAAGGCCGCTTAACCCTTTGAGTGCCAGTGGGGAATGCAACATGTTGTAAAGAAACGCCCTGGGCACCCCTCGGGCACTCATAGGGTTAAAAGGAGTCTAGCATGGAAGAAAAGAATGCATTGCTTTGGAAACCAACTTTGTACAAAACGGATGCTGATTTACTAAGAAGAAATTGAGCAATTCTGGGCAAATAAAATGCGCCGTAAGGGACAAATGAAACTTCTGACTGAGGCTTATGCACTATAGAAAGGAGGAGCATTTCCTATTGCTAACCAGATTCAACATAGGAAATGCGTTCAATTATTGGGCCCTTTTTTTTTTTTTTTTTTGTCACCCCTGGTGTAATTCTCTGCAGAGCCGGATCATCTATTATTCCAACCTAAACTACTGCCTAGGGCCCTCGGCAATATGAGGGGTCCTGGCTGAAAGTGATGGGTCACGGGCAGAAGCCCTGGTGTTGCCGCTGCTAACATTAACCCTTTGATTGTCAGAGTGGTATCCACTGCATTGGATACATCTCTGATATTCAAAGGGTTAAAGCCACAATGCCAGTACCTGCTAGCAGCACTCTGTGGCAGAACCACCGAATCGAGAGATGTGGGGCCCCAAATCGGTACTTTTCCTAGGACCCTGTGGAGTCTTAATCCATCTCTCTCTCTCTGCTTCTCTCTGTGTATTCTAACCTGCAAGATATAGAAATCATCATCTGTTTTGAGAAAAGAAAAATATACCCACAACGTATTTAAAATTACATTTTATTATGATAAAATATAACGTGTTTATAAAAAAAAAAACTGCTTCCACTACTGGGGAGTGCTTCTTTCAAAAGTTATTGAAGCCCTGGGTGACCACCTTCCTTTTTTTTTTTTTTTTTTTTCTTTCCTTTCTGAAACTGCATTTCTTTTTGCCGTCACCAGGAGTCGCTGTAATAACTCTCCATTTAGAGCCTTTAACGCAGCAGCAGCAAAAAAAAATGCCACTTTGGGTGATTGGCAGCTGAATTAGGAGTAAAAATATTTGACATGGCCATTTTGAAAGACAGTGGTGTGTGAGATGGCCCCTTGGTTGATTTTAGGTCTTAGCAAATGGTAGAGCTGGGAGCTTGAATGAATGGTCATGTCTTCTCCACCCCACTGGTATTCACACACAGTCATACGCACAAATTAAAAGGAAGCATTTATGGGGCAAATCAGCTGCACAGTAGGCGACAAATAGAATTCCCATTGAAATTTAAAGGGGCAGAGCTTTGGAGGAATATACTGTGACCCCTTCCAACATCACAACTGCTGTTGCTAGTGTGTGGCACTAGAGGTAGTTAAAGTAAAATCTTGGGTATAATACGCAAGTGTAAATTATACCCAAAATATTAAGGAAAATGTTAGTACAGGTGAATAAAATGCACCACCTTTCTGCCGCCCTCTACTCACAAAAAAATCCCCCCACCCCCGCTCATTAAGGGATCTGGAGTCCTGTGATTAGGCATTCAGTGGTTTCATCCAGCAGGTGGCACGCTTGCATTTGCTGCCCACTTCCTCCCTTGCAAGATCCTCTCCCCACTGGAAGATGCCAAAGTGCCTGGTCAGGACCTTCAGCATTCTCCAGGGCTCATGGGCATGAAGGCGCATAGAGGGGGGTAAGTGGGTGGGAGTGGGGGACTCCAGATAACCTTATTGAGGTGGAAGAGGGGAGAGGGATTTTCCTTTTTTAATATTATTTGTATTTTTTTTTTTTTTTACATGTGTAGAATACGCACCTCCCACTTCACATAAGGTGAAATGGGGTAAAAATTATTATTATTCTACCTGTGATTTTATGGTACTAGACAGAGCAGACATACCAATCTCAGCCTTGCTGTGGCCTAAGTCGGATTAGAGACGATTACTGCAAGGTTAGATACTTTCTGTCACAGTACCTTGTTTCCAGCACTGCCGCTTCAGCGACGCTCGGCATCTTTCCACGCGTCATCTGCAGGCAAGAGGCTTCAAGCATGCTGCAGGCCTCTGTTTTATGTGTGTTTGTTTCCTTAGTCTCCTCCTACCTACTTCCTCCCTCTAGCTGCTCCTCCTACCTACTTCCTGTGGAGGGGTTTAAAGGGCAGACTGAGTCCTGACTCAGTCACCCTTACGTTGTTGTTCTGAGCAGTTCATTTTCTGGTATTCCTGATTCCTATGTATGATCCGGCTTGTCTGTCCATCCATTCTGGTGTTGACCTGTGGCTCTGTCTGACTATTCTCCTTGGCGTTCCGATTTGGCTCAGATATCCTTTCTGGTGCAAACCTGTGGCTCTGGCTGACTAACTGTTCCGTGTATGACCTAGGCTTGTCTGACTACCCACTCTGGTGTTGACCTGGGGCTCTATCCACTGCGCATCGAGCATTCCATCGCTTCAGTGGATATCCTTTCTGGTGCAAACCTGTGGCTCTGGCTGACTACCTGCTCCGTGTATGACTTTGACTTGTCTGACTATCATATCTGGTGCTTACTAGAAGGCTCTGTCTGTTTGCTCAGTTTGTTGGTTCTGTTATTCAGACATCCTTCCTAGTACTGACCTGGGGCTCTAGCAGACTCCTAGCTACTGACTGCAGGATGAGTCAGTATCTCTTGGGCGTTACCTTACCACGAGACTCCAGTGGGCTGAGGCCTAGTCTCGGACAGTGTGGTGCAGAGATTGGGAGACTTCTATTCCTGAAACAGTACTCGCCATTTCAGTCACCCACTGTGTGTATATTTATGTATTGCATTACTGTCATTATTCTCGTAATAAAGGTTCTATTAACTATACCGTCTGACTCCTGGTTTTGCTTGCCAGCCGTAACACTTTCCCACCAATTGAGCCAGTGGTAGTTGGGATGAGTGGACCAGGGATGTGATGTTGGAGAGGATCACAGAGTAACGGTACCCAACACCAACAGGAACTAGATGACAAGCAATGGGAATACAAAGTCTATAGAATAACCTGACAAAAAACTACCATAAATATGATTACAGGATAACAGACTACAATGAGCATACCCAGGAACTCTCATGATTTGGGGTTTTGACCCATATCTCACAGTGAAGGGCCAAAATCTTGGGGTGGGAGTCCTGTTCTACCTATTACACGAGCTGCACCAATTAACTGCTTATTTAGTCTCTCAGAGAAATTTCTACCAGAGAGGCAGAGGTAGAAGTCCTGCTCAGCTAGTGTATAGTGAGAGGTCTGTAAGCGTCAGCATGTTAAACGGATAGTAATGTTTCACAAAAAAGCAGCTCCAATTAACCTTCATAGTATCTAGGCCATGGAGAGTGTTATTTCAATACTGTCAGAGTTGTAGTTCAAGAGTAATTGAATGATAAAGTATCCCCCTCCTGCTGCTTTTACCTAGTGTAAGCCACCTCCCCTCAGATGTGGAATCTGGTCTCCTTGACCGGACAGGTCGCAGCAAGGAACAATCTTCTTACTGTGATCATAAGGAAATCCCTGCCCCCTTGACAGGTTTTTCCCTTATGATCACTGAAGATTGTCCCTCTCTGTGATCGATCCAGACAGTCTTGATACTCTGAGGTGAGCAGTGTTACATCAGTAAAAGGGGAGGGAGGGGGATACTTTATCATTCAATTACTACTGAACTACAACTCTGACAGTAGTGAAATAACACTCTCCATGACCCAAATACTATGATGATTACTTGGAGCTGCTTTTTTGTGAAAAATTACTATCCCTATAAGGGTTCTGTGTCGACTGAACGGAGCATCCCTAGAATACAGCAAGTAGGGGCATATCGCCAATAATCCTACATTTCTGGGAACATTAGCGGTTAATATTTCTAAGCTCTCAGGATCACCAAATTCTGAAAGTTCCTAGGTATGCCGATGAACTCCTAGATAGACACTAAAAAAAGAAAAGCAAACCACCAAAAAAAAAAAAAAAAAAAAAAACAAAACCTTAACCCTTTGAGTGCCAGAGGGGTAAGGAATGCATTGCAAAGCAATGCATTCTGTACCCGTCTGGCACTCAAAGGGTTAACAAATATGAGGCAAAAGGCTCTACAAAACTACCAGAATAGAATGAGCAGATAAACGATTCTAGATGATTGAACACAATGAATAAATTAGGTTGAGTGAAAGTTCTAACTGGCAATAATCACCACTCAGTTAAGAAAAAGGAAGTACAGCTGACCGATATGCCAGTCAGATAATACAATACTACTGAAAGGGTTAATAATGTTTCAATGACCTCTAAGCTATGATGCTCCCATATAATGTGTACTTTGGCACCGTTATGTTGGTAATGCAGAAATTACTCTATTTACTCAGAAATTTATATCATAAATTGTCCCTCTCCCACCTCTTATCGTTATTTGTGCCTCAGAACTGAAGGACGATCGTGACGAAGGATGATCTTCTCACATTTTATAAGGAAAAAGCTCCCTTCTCGCGTCATCAAGGCAGGCAGGGTTTTCCTTCTACTGAATGAAGGAACATTGTCCCTCGTTGTGATGTGTCCGGTCCGATGACCTGATTTCCGATGTGAGGGGAGGTGGCCTGACATACTGAAAAGGGGCAATGAATAATCTATATATATAAAAGAAGACTTTGTGCCTGCCAAAACACACCCAGGGGAGGCATAAAGCAGGAGTTACTACTCCTATTGGGTGATTCAATCATGCAGGGAGTTGGCCCGCCTCCACTATGCAGCCCGCCCACCACTATCAAAGTCAGAAAAAAACAATATGGCCGCCACTTGCTCCTACACCACAGACAAACACACATGCCCCACTCACACACACAGACCACCACACACACATGCCCCACTCACACAGCACCACACACACATGCCCCACTTACACAGCACCAAACAGACATGCCCCCACTCACACACACAGCACCACATACACACACAAAGCCAGAAATACATATGGCTGATACACACACACAGTCACTCACCCTGACTCCCAGAGGCCTCAGCAGGACCTGTACTGCAGCACCAGAGGAACAAAATTGCACTCAAAGGGTTAAGGTAGGTCCTCATTGCTCAATTATTTCTTCACTGTCATCATTTGCCATGCAAGACACAGGACAGACAGCCATCAGATTCACACTTAACCCACTGACTGCCACAGGGTTGTGTATCAAGTTTTACCCCTCAGAGACTGTGTTCAAACCCCTCACACTGTAAACTTGCATTTCTCTCCCACTTCTCCTCCTTCCCCAGCCTATTACTAACACTTTTGCATATTTATGTTAAGCCCCGCCCCTACTCGCGATTAAGCCCCGCCCCCTTTTAACCCAGATTGCCCCATTGCTCTCTCCACATCAGCACCACATGAGGGACTCCACAAGTAAAAGTTCTCAGGTATTACACACTCATGCCCCACTCATACAACACCAAACACCCATACACACACACACAAAGCCAGAAAGAAAGATGGCTGACACACAGTCACTCACCTTGACTCCCAGTGGCCTCAGCAGGACCTGTAGTAAAGCCACTGAACGGTGCTGCATCACCAGGGGAACAAAATGGCACTCAAAGGGTTAAGGTAGGCCCTCACTGCTGAATTACTTCTTCACTGTCACCATTTGCCATGCAAGACACAGGACAGACAGCCATCAGATTCACACTTAACCCACTGACTGCCACAGGGTTCTGTATCAAGTTTTACCCCTCATGGAGTGTGTTAAAACCCCTCACACTGTAAACTTGCATTCTCCTCCCACTTCTCCTCCTTCCCCAGCCTATTACTAACACTTTTTCACATTTATGTTAAGCCCCGCCCCCTACTCGCGATTAAGCCCCACCCACTTTTAACACAGATTGCCCCATTTGTCTCTCCACATCAGCACCACATCAGTCCCCTCTAGGGACTTCACAAGTCAGTGTTCCCAGGTATGAACACACTTCCCACTGCTATTTAACTCTGACATGCCTCTCTGTACCTTAACCCTTTGAGTGCCAGAGGGGTACACAACTCATGAGCACCTGTGTTTCTGCTCATATATGTTGCGTGTCTGTGTGTGTACATCTCTGTTACATATGTGTGTCCATGTGTGCATCTCCAGTGTGTCTGTGTGTACATGTGTTTTGCATGTCTCTGCCGCTCACTGTGTGTATGTGCATACCTCCCAACATTTCACAGGGCCAAAGAGGGACACGTTAGTTTTAGGTGATATTATTGGGGGTGTGGCTGGTGGGCGGAGCATTAGTAAGAATTTTTAGGTTATTTCATGACCTATTACTGGCTATTTATGTAACTGAATAAATGATTTAGTTCAAGACCAAAGTATTTAATTTGCACAGACTACTGTATAAACACATATACTGAAGTTTATTGCTTTATTGCTGTACAGCAAAGTAATACACACCACACAGTCAGGGATGGTGCAAGGATTTTTGACACCCTAGGCAAAACCTAATTTTGCCGCCCATTTCGCTCCGCCCCTTGTGTCCCACCCCTTTATACCCCGCCTACTTATACCCAACCTCTTTTCATGATTGTCCTCTCTCTGCCCCCTGAGCCACTCTGCCCCTGGTCTGGAGATGCCTGTAAGAGATGCCCTCCACCAGCTCCAACTTGCCCCTTATCAGCTTCACTTTGGCCCACCAGTTCCACTTTGCCCCTATCAACTCCAACTTGCCCCCATCAGCTCCAACGTGCCCCCACCAGCTCCATTTTGCCCCCTCAGCTTCACTTTGCCCCCTCAGGTCCAACTTACCCCCATCAGCTCCACTTTGCCCCCCATCCTCTCCAACTTACCCCCATCAGCTCCACTTTGCCCCCACCAGCTCCACTATGCCCTCTCAGCTCCAACTTTCCACTATCAGCTCCACTATGCCCCCAGCAGCTCCAGCTTGCCCCCATCCGCTCCAACTTGCCCCCCCATCCGCTCCAACTTGCCCCACCAGCTTCACTTTGCCCCCCCTCAGCTCCACTTGCCCCCCCTCAGCTCCACTTGCCCCCCCTCAGCTCCACTTTGACCCTCATCAGCTCCACTTTGACCCTCATCAGCTCCAACTTGCCCCCATCATCTCCAACTTGCCCCCACCAGCTCCACTATGCCCCCTCAGCTCCAGCTTTCCCCTAACAGCTCCAACTTGCCCCCATCATCTCCACTTTGCCCCACATCTGCTCCAACTTGCCCCCTCAGCTCCACTATGCCCCCTCAGCTCCAACTTGCCCCCCATCACATACCTGTATCTCCCGCGCAGTCTTCTCTTCAGTAATGGAGAGCGCGGCGGGAGATCATGACTCCCAGCACGCTCTGCATTACTAAAGATCCGACCAGATGAGGGAGCGCTGTAGCAACACAGACCTGACTGTGTTGTGGTTCCTGGCATGGTGTGTGTGGGCGCACCTCTTCTCCGCTGCATGCCCGCGCCCCCAGTACGTGTGCGCCCTAGGCCGGCGCCTACCTCGCCTATAGGTGGAGCCGGCCCTGCACACAGTCTGACCTCCTAAAAAGAGGGACAACAGGGTGGGAAAGAGGGACAGAGGGATTTGGCCCTCAAAGAGGGACTGTCCCTCCTAAAGAGGGACACTTGGGATGTATGGTATGTGTCTGCCTGTATGCTGCATATGTCTGTGTTTATCAGTGTGTCTGCATTTCAAACACGTGCGCCCAATGGTCATAACATGACGGGCAACGCCGTCCCATGTTGCTAGTATAATATAATTTCTGAGGAAATGAGCGATTTCAGCATTACCAATGTAACTGCACTATAGCACACATAATAAAGAAGAATCGCTACGATTCTTAGCTGTTATTGAAACATTACTATCACTTCTAGGCTGAACAACGTACCAAAAGAAATAAGAACTTATCTTGTTGGTGTTAGGGGCAGAGAACGGAACAGTGACTGGCCCTCTAGAAGATGGAAGACACAGCTTGATACAGGGAAACAACAATGGCAAAGGGAAAATAACCTCCTGAGTTCCTGAGAGGTAGCCAACACATTGCAACTCAATGCATTGGCTACATCTCTGGCATTCAAGTTAAGGCATGCAATTCAGACACATTCTTTCTTTGCCCTATATTATTTCACTCACTCACTCACTATCCTTTCAGTGCTAGGGCAGGAGGGTAATGCATTGAACCTTGTTAGTGAGGAAGGATATGTAGAACTAATACAGTGTCAGTGAGTGGGGGAGGTAATGTAGGGATAAGACAGGAAGTCAGTGCTAGGGGAGGAGGGCAATACAGTACTGAGCAGTGTCAGTGAGTGGGGAGGTAACATAGGGATAAGACAGGAAGTCGGTGCCAGGGGAGGTGGGCAATACATTGCTGAGCAGTGTCAGTGAGTGGGGGAGGTAATGTAGGGATAAGACAGGAAGTCAGTGCTAGGGGAGGTGGGTAATGCATTACTGAGCAGTGTCAGTGAGTGGGGAGGTAATCCTATAAGATAAAGTCTTAGAATGCGTCGCTCACTGTGTGCGTAACCGCACATGCACAGTAGGGACTCGCAGAACGGGCTGATCCGGAGCGGGGAGCTCCGGAAGGCTGACAGCCCGTCTGTGCTCCCTGCTCTGGGGCAGCAGCGGAGGTGGCTGGGTGACAAACTGTCACCCAGTTCCTCAGCTGCTCCCCGCTCCGGATCAAGCCGTGTATACGGGCTTTGTAACTAGTGTAGTGATAAGACAGGAAGTCAGTGCTAGAGGAGGTGGGTAATGCATTGCTGAGCAGTGTTAGTGAGTGGGGGGAGTTAATGTAGGGATAAGACAGGAAGTCAGTGCTATTGGAGGTGGGTAATACATTGCTGGGCAGTGTCAGTGAGTGGGGAGTTAATGTAGGGATAAGACAGGAAGTCAGTGCTAATGGAGGTGGGTAATGCATTGCTGAGCAGTGTCAGTGAGTGGGGGGAGGTAATGTAGGGATAAGACAGAAAGTCAGT
Source organism: Rhinophrynus dorsalis (assembly GCA_037306005.1). Classification (NCBI taxonomy): domain Eukaryota; kingdom Metazoa; phylum Chordata; class Amphibia; order Anura; family Rhinophrynidae; genus Rhinophrynus; species Rhinophrynus dorsalis. Next base: position 165,105,849 of record CM074727.1, read on the forward strand.
GCTAGGGAAGGTGAGGAATGCATTGCTATGCAGTGTCAGTGAGTGGGGGGAGTTAATGTAGGGATAAGACAGGAAGTCAGTGCTATTGGAGGTGGGTAATACATTGCTGGGCAGTGTCGGTGAGTGGGGAGGTAATGTAGGGATAAGACAGGAAGTCAGTGCTAGGGGAGGTGGGTAATGCATTGCTGAGCAGTGTCAGTGAGTGGGGGGAGTTAATGTAGGGATAAGACAGGAAGTCAGTGCTATTGGAGGTGGGTAATACATTGCTGGGCAGTGTCAGTGAGTAGGGGAGGTAATGTAGGGATAAGACAGGAAGTCAGTGCTATTGGAGGTGGGTAATACATTGCTGGGCAGTGTCAGTGAGTAGGGGAGGTAATGTAGGGATAAGACAGGAAGTCAGTGCTATTGGAGGTGGGTAATACATTGCTGAGCAGTGTCAATGAGTGGGGTAGGTAATGTAGGGATAAGACAGGAAGTCAGTGATAGGGGAGGTGGGTATTACATTGCTGGGCAGTGTCAGTGAGTGGGGAGGTAATGTAGTGATAAGACAGGAAGTGCCTGCACTGCTAAACTCAAAGACTAGATTTCTAAAAATAAAAAAAAAAAAAAAAAAAAAAAAAGGAAAAGTCTAATACAACTTGTAGTCGATTTTGAAAGCTCTCTAGCAATGTGCAAGACACCTGTGTTGCATTCAAAGAGTTAGTCCTGTTTTAATCAATGGGGAAGGCCTCTCCCATACAACACAGTTGGTTTGTCCTGTAAAGTCTCCACTTTCTTTCTATTGTCTTCGTGGATATTTTTCCTTTGGGTTAAAATGTTGTGTTTATCTTAAAACTCAACTCGCTTTTTGTTCAGAGAATTCTCCTGTATAGACAGACTTGTTAAGTGACACATTGTTGACCTAGTTGTCCGTCTCTCTACCTGCCAACTCATTCTGTAAACAGCCCTAGATGTTCTGCACAATCACCAATGCAGAGCGGTCCCACCCAGAGTGTTCCGCTTACTGGCATCCTTACACATGGCGTTATAAGTCAGACAAGTGAAAAACTGGACTGCCTATACTAATAAAGTGGCTCTTAACCCATTGAGTTCCAGAGAGCCGCCCACCATTTTGCAAAGCAATGTGTGGGCGTCTCTTTAGCACTCAGAAGGTTAGTTTGTTTAACTCTTTAAGTGACAAGTAGTTTTTAATTCTTTGTGTGCCAGCGGGTGTAAACCAATGGGTTGGCACTCAGATGGTTAATACGTTGATTGGTGCTTAATTGGAAATTGCTTTGTGGGATTATTTCTTTTAATCCCTCCTTCTCTGGATCAATAAGGGTGACCTGGCACAGGCTGCACTTAGCCTCTTCAACTGTACGATGTTGGATACCTCTGTGGCACTCAGAAGGTTGAGGCAGCTAACTGGAGGGTCAGGGAAATCGCATTAGAGACCAGTCATTCACTAGTTAATCACGATTCTCCTACCTATTTGAGTAGAAACATTAGACAGTTACAGCCATAATTGGCTTCCACAAGCTTCTTTTCCCACCTGCTACAGGCTGTGCAGTTGGGTGTGTGACATTGGTGACTGGTGAGACATTTTGTATTTTTCATTTACTTCATGACCTACTAACAGATCTTTATGTAGATCAATGAATTATTTAGAAGTCCAATGTGTTTTTTTGTTTTTTTTTGGTTGTTTTTTATGCAGATTAATTTATAAACACATATATTGGAGTTTAAAAAAAACACATCAGGGGGGATTCACTTAGCAGTGCTGAAGAGGTGATAAACCGGAGAAGTCTTCTCCACCTTTATCACTGCTCCAATTCCTATGTTATTATATGCAGCCTATGCATTGTTTTCTTCCACTTTGGAGATCTTAGTGAATAGGCTCCATAGAATAACTTAGGAATTGAAGAAGTGATATCACTGGAGAAGTCATCTCCACTTTATCACCTCTTTATCACCACTTAGTGAATTTCCCCCATCATGTTTATTGATGTGGAACAATTTAAATACACATACTCGCTATACATTCTGATCTCTTAAAAACGGGGACATAAGGGCAGGAAAAAGGAACAGAGGAATTAGGATCTTAAAGATGGAATGTCCTTTCTAAAGAGGGACATTTTGGGGAGGCATGGATCCCTAATATCTCTAAAAGCGAAACATTTGGGAGGGATGGACCCATAATATTTCTCCTAAAAGAAGGACACTTGGGAGGGAAGGACCCATACTATGTCATGAAGAGATACACTTTAGGAGCTATCTCCAAAGAGGGACACGTGGGAGGTATGGACACCGAGATCTCCCAAAGAGAGACACATGGGAGGCATGGACACGTGGGAGGCATGGACACCGAGCTCTCCCGAAGAGAGACAGGTGGGAGGCATGGACACCGAGCTCTCCCGAAGAGAGACAGGTGGGAGGCATGGACACCGAGCTCTCCCGAAGAGAGACAGGTGGGAGGCATGGACACCGAGCTCTCCCAAAGAGAGACAGGTGGGAGGCATGGACACCGAGCTCTCCCGAAGAGAGACAGGTGGGAGGCATGGACACCGAGCTCTCCCAAAGAGAGACAGGTGGGAGGCATGGACACCGAGCTCTCCCAAAGAGAGACAGGTGGGAGGCATGGACACCGAGCTCTCCCGAAGAGAGACAGGTGGGAGGCATGGACACCGAGCTCTCCCAAAGAGAGACACATGGGAGGCATGGACACGTGGGAGGCATGGACACCGAGCTCTCCCAAAGAGAGACACATGGGAGGCATGGACACGTGGGAGGCATGGACACCGAGCTCTCCCAAAGAGAGACACATGGGAGGCATGGACACGTGGGAGGCATGGACACCGAGCTCTCCCGAAGAGAGACAGGTGGGAGGCATGGACACCGAGCTCTCCCGAAGAGAGACAGGTGGGAGGCATGGACACCGAGCTCTCCCAAAGAGAGACAGGTGGGAGGCATGGACACCGAGCTCTCCCGAAGAGAGACAGGTGGGAGGCATGAACACCGAGCTCTCCCGAAGAGAGACAGGTGGGAGGCATGAACACCGAGCTCTCCCGAAGAGAGACAGGTGGGAGGCATGGACACCGAGCTCTCCCGAAGAGAGACAGGTGGGAGGCATGGACACCGAGCTCTCCCGAAGAGAGACAGGTGGGAGGCATGGACACCGAGCTCTCCCAAAGAGAGACAGGTGGGAGGCATGGACACCGAGCTCTCCCGAAGAGAGACAGGTGGGAGGCATGAACACCGAGCTCTCCCGAAGAGAGACAGGTGGGAGGCATGGACACCGAGCTCTCCCGAAGAGAGACAGGTGGGAGGCATGGACACCGAGCTCTCCCGAAGAGAGACAGGTGGGAGGCATGGACACCGAGCTCTCCCAAAGAGAGACAGGTGGGAGGCATGGACACCGAGCTCTCCCGAAGAGAGACAGGTGGGAGGCATGGACACCGAGCTCTCCCAAAGAGAGACAGGTGGGAGGCATGGACACCGAGCTCTCCCGAAGAGAGACAGGTGGGAGGCATGGACACCGAGCTCTCCCAAAGAGACACGTGGGAGGCATGGACACCGAGCTCTCCCAAAGAGAGACAGGTGGGAGGCATGGACACCGAGCTCTCCCGAAGAGAGACAGGTGGGAGGCATGGACACCGAGCTCTCCCGAAGAGAGATAGGTGGGAGGCATGAACACCGAGCTCTCCCGAAGAGAGACAGGTGGGAGGCATGGACACCGAGCTCTCCCGAAGAGACACGTGGGAGGCATGGACACCGAGCTCTCCCAAAGAGAGACACATGGGAGGCATGGACACGTGGGAGGCATGGACACCGAGCTCTCCCGAAGAGAGACAGGTGGGAGGCATGGACACCGAGCTCTCCCGAAGAGAGACAGGTGAGAGGCATGAACACCGAGCTCTCCCGAAGAGACACGTGGGAGGCATGGACACGTGGGAGGCATGGACACCGAGCTCTCCCGAAGAGAGACAGGTGGGAGGCATGGACACCGAGCTCTCCCGAAGAGAGACAGGTGGGAGGCATGGACACCGAGCTCTCCCGAAGAGAGACAGGTGGGAGGCATGGACACCGAGCTCTCCCGAAGAGAGACAGGTGGGAGGCATGGACACCGAGCTCTCCCGAAGAGAGACAGGTGGGAGGCATGGACACCGAGCTCTCCCGAAGAGAGACAGGTGGGAGGCATGGACACCGAGCTCTCCCAAAGAGAGACACATGGGAGGCATGGACACGTGGGAGGCATGGACACCGAGCTCTCCCGAAGAGAGACAGGTGGGAGGCATGGACACCGAGCTCTCCCGAAGAGAGACAGGTGGGAGGCATGGACACCGAGCTCTCCCGAAGAGAGACAGGTGGGAGGCATGGACACCGAGCTCTCCCGAAGAGAGACAGGTGGGAGGCATGGACACCGAGCTCTCCCGAAGAGAGACAGGTGGGAGGCATGGACACCGAGCTCTCCCGAAGAGAGACAGGTGGGAGGCATGAACACCGAGCTCTCCCGAAGAGAGACAGGTGGGAGGCATGGACACGTGGGAGGCATGGACACCGAGCTCTCCCGAAGAGAGACAGGTGGGAGGCATGGACACCGAGCTCTCCCGAAGAGAGACAGGTGGGAGGCATGAACACCGAGCTCTCCCGAAGAGAGACAGGTGGGAGGCATGAACACCGAGCTCTCCCGAAGAGACACGTGGGAGGCATGGACACCGAGCTCTCCCGAAGAGAGACAGGTGGGAGGCATGGACACCGAGCTCTCCCGAAGAGAGACAGGTGGGAGGCATGAACACCGAGCTCTCCCGAAGAGAGACAGGTGGGAGGCATGGACACGTGGGAGGCATGGACACCGAGCTCTCCTGAAGAGAGACAGGTGGGAGGCATGGAGACCGAGCTCTCCCGAAGAGAGACAGGTGGGAGGCATGAACACCGAGCTCTCCCGAAGAGACACGTGGGAGGCATGGACACCGAGCTCTCCCGAAGAGAGACAGGTGGGAGGCATGGACACCGAGCTCTCCCGAAGAGAGACAGGTGGGAGGCATGGACACCGAGCTCTCCCGAAGAGAGACAGGTGGGAGGCATGGACACCGAGCTCTCCCAAAGAGAGACAGGTGGGAGGCATGGACACCGAGCTCTCCCGAAGAGAGACAGGTGGGAGGCATGGACACCGAGCTCTCCCAAAGAGACAGGTGGGAGGCATGGACACCGAGCTCTCCCGAAGAGAGACAGGTGGGAGGCATGGACACCGAGCTCTCCCGAAGAGAGACAGGTAGGAGGCATGGACACCGAGCTCTCCCGAAGAGAGACAGGTGGGAGGCATGGACACCGAGCTCTCCCGAAGAGAGACAGGTGGGAGGCATGGACACCGAGCTCTCCCAAAGAGACACGTGGGAGGCATGGACACCGAGCTCTCCCAAAGAGAGACACATGGGAGGCATGGACACGTGGGAGGCATGGACACCGAGCTCTCCCGAAGAGAGACAGGTGAGAGGCATGAACACCGAGCTCTCCCGAAGAGAGACAGGTGGGAGGCATGAACACCGAGCTCTCCCGAAGAGAGACAGGTGGGAGGCATGAACACCGAGCTCTCCCGAAGAGACACGTGGGAGGCATGGACACCGAGCTCTCCCGAAGAGAGACAGGTGGGAGGCATGGACACCGAGCTCTCCCGAAGAGAGACAGGTGGGAGGCATGAACACCGAGCTCTCCCGAAGAGAGACAGGTGGGAGGCATGAACACCGAGCTCTCCCGAAGAGAGACAGGTGGGAGGCATGAACACCGAGCTCTCCCGAAGAGAGACAGGTGGGAGGCATGAACACCGAGCTCTCCCGAAGAGAGACAGGTGGGAGGCATGGACACCGAGCTCTCCCGAAGAGAGACAGGTGGGAGGCATGGACACCGAGCTCTCCCGAAGAGAGACAGGTGGGAGGCATGGACACCGAGCTCTCCCGAAGAGAGACAGGTGGGAGGCATGGACACCGAGCTCTCCCGAAGAGAGACAGGTGGGAGGCATGGACACCGAGCTCTCCCGAAGAGAGACAGGTGGGAGGCATGGACACCGAGCTCTCCCGAAGAGAGACAGGTGGGAGGCATGGACACCGAGCTCTCCCGAAGAGAGACAGGTGGGAGGCATGGATCCCTAATATCTCCTCTAAAGAGGGACACGTGGGAGACATGGATCCCTAATATCTCCTCTAAAGAGGGACACGTGGGATGAATGGAGTCATAATATCTCCTAAAGAGGTGGGACCAGCAACAGTTAACTACTAAAAGACTGAGCTTTAACATATAATTTTTTTTTTCTTTTCTTCATTAATAGAAGGACTTGTGTAACTGTAGTGCTCTGGTATATCTAATACAAATAAATATATACGTATTTATGTCAAGAATTGCCTGTATATACCGAGCTCCATTTTATTCTGCCTTTTTATCTATTATGAATAATTTCAGCTGTCTAAATGAGAAATGTATTTATTATATAAAAAAAAAAAAAAGTCTGTGGCGAAAATTGCATCAGAAATGTCATTAGCCATTCACATGCACAGAAATTGCAGGATCTTATCCGGCCTTCGTTTAGTCATTGACTAGTTGAAGAGTCCGTTACACGTGCCACTGCCAGCCAGTCGCGGGGCAGTCATGCGCAGTAGAGACTGCCCGTTCCGCAGCTGATACATGGTGTAGATGGTTTGCTCCAGAATGGCACCATAAAAATGTCTCAAACCAGCCACCTGCTGGAAAACAATCTGGAAAATGGATATTTTAACCATTTTAATGCCAGTGAGGTCTCTAACACATTGCAAAACAGTGCATTAGAGACCCTGTAAGCATCCAGGGAGCTGAAATGTAAATCAATATGTATTTTCATGTGGTTCGTTTGCTTTGCCCCAGAAATTCTCTCTCTTTAGCTTATTGAATTGCACTTTTTTAACATTACACAACTGTCTCCCGCAGGTGCTGTCCGTGTGTGGGGTGCTGTGGTCGTCGGGAGCTGAAACCACGAACGGTCTGGTTGGGGCACCCTGAGAAAAGGGAACAGAGGTACCCCCGAAATGTTATCAACAACCAGAAATACAACTTCTTCACATTTCTACCTGGGGTAAGACTGTTTACTGGGTGGCAAATGGGAGAAGGCAAGGGTTGTCCTGTGCAGACTCAGAGAAGCATACCTCCCAAGTGTCCCTCTTTAGGAGATATTAGGGGTCTATACCTCCCAAGTGTCCCTCTTTAGGAGATATTAGGGTCTGTACCTCCCAAGTATCCTTCTTTAGGAGATATTAGGGTCTGTACCTCCTAAATGTCCTTCTTTAGGAGATATCAGGAGTCCATACCTCCCATGTGTCCCTCTTTAGGAGCTATTAGGGATCCGTACCCCCCCATGTGTCCCCCCTCTTTAGGAACTATTAGGGGCCCGTACCTCCCTAGTATCCCTCTTTAGTAGATATTAGGGGTCCATCCCTCACAATTGACAGAGAGATCTGGGTCTCAATTTCCCATCCTGGTCTCCCTGTGTTTAGGAGATCAGACTTTGTGGAGTGTATATAAGCGTATCACCCTGGTGTCCCTGTGTTTAGGAGATCAGACTGTGTGGTGTGTATAGAAGTGTATCACCCTGATGTCCCTGTGTTTAGGAGATTAGACTGTGTGGTGTGTGTATATAAGTGTATCACCCTGGTGTCCCTGTGTTTAGGAGATCAGACTGTGTGGTGTGTGTATAGAAGTGTATCACCCTGGTGTCCCTGTGTTTAGGAGATCAGACTGTGTGGTGTGTGTATAGAAGTGTATCACCCTGGTGTCCCTGTGTTTAGGAGATCAGACTGTGTGGTGTGTGTATAGAAGTGTATCACCCTGGTGTCCCTGTGTTTAGGAGATCAGACTGTGTGGTGTGTGTATAGAAGTGTATCACCCTGGTGTCCCTGTGTTTAGGAGATCAGACTGTGTGGTGTGTATGTAAGTGTGTCACCCTGGTGTCCCTGTGTTTAGGAGATCAGACTGTATGGTATATATATAAGTGTATCACCCTGGTGTCCCTGTGTTTAGGAGATCAGACTGTGTGGTGTGTATATAAGTATATCATCCTGGTGTCCCTGTGTTTAGGAGATCAGACTGTGTGGTGTGTGTATAGAAGTGTATCACCCTGGTGTCACTGTGTTTAGGAGATCAGACTGCGTGGTGTGTATAGAAGTGTATCACCCTGGTGTCCCTGTGTTTAGGAGATCAGACTGTGTGGTGTGTATAGAAGTGTATCACCCTGGTGTCCCTGTGTTTAGGAGATCAGACTGTGTAGTGTGTATAGAAGTGTATCACTCTGCTGATTTGTGCTGGGATGTTATTCCTTTATTGTGCTACGAATTAATCTTCTCTGCAGAGCCCGCACACTGGGGTCATGTCCAACTGCACAGCCAGCAGCATGTTTGGTCTATGACCAAGCAAATTGTCATACTGTGCTGAAAATTAGCATAAAGTGCCACCAAAACGTTGATTTCTCAAACTTTTGTTAGTATAGAAAAATAGCTAAAACAACATACAGGCAGAACTTAATTATCTGTAAAATAAGAGTACTCTCACTGCTGAGAGAGGTATATTTTTGGAGTTATTATTATAATTTAAACTTTTTTTTTTTTCTTTTAATTGAACTTTGCCCTTTAGTGGTCAGATTGCAATGACCTATTCTGTTGCATTCTATTTGAGAGGAAAGTCACTGACAAACAGTTCTGCATAGACTGTGATAGAAACTGCTGAGACACTTCCTGTCAATTAGAACTTTCAGGAAGTAATCACAGTAAATTCACTTCCTGCCAGTTAGAACTTTCAGGAAGTAATCACAGTAAATTCACTTCCTGGTTATTTGACTAAAACAACAAACCAAAGCTGGAGTATTCTTGTTTTACTCAACAGGAACAGCTCTGGAAGATATAGGTTTTCATAAAGTTTACTGCTACTTTAAACTTATCTTAGGGTGACAGGTCCACTTCATTGTTTTTATATTGTATTGCTATAAATACATACCTCCCAACATTTCAAATTGCCAAAGACGGACACTTGTGTATTAGGGGGTGTTGCTGGGGACGTGGCTGGTGAGTGGGACATTACCTGGGATTTTTAGGCTATTTCATGACCTATTGACACCTCCTTGTATAACCAAATAAATGACTTATAACAAGATTTAAGTATATTATTTACACATAATAATGTATAAACACATATACTAACATTTAAGCAAACAATAATGTGAATTTTATTGCTGTAGAGCAATATGATACACTTATATACAAAAAAGAGGGATATCAGGGTGAGAAAGAGGGATTTGGGTCCAAAAGAGGGACTGTTCCTCCTAAAGAGGGACACTTGGGAGGTATGTAAATAGTACATATTTTTTACATGCTGGCTTTATTTTCCATTGTGTAATTTCCTACTTCAGTTCTTCCATTTTCAGTGCCCTCTATCTGCAGTGTGTAATACAAACAACCACCCCAAAACAGCCAGTGACTCATCTGTATCATCATCATTAGATCCAAAGGCTATGTACGTTAGTACTGGATTAACCCTTTGAGTGCCAGATTGGTACGCAACACATTGCAATGCAATGTGTTGAGTACCACTCTGGCACTCAAAGAGTTAATATTTAATTAGTGCTTGTTGATCCAGGGAGAAATCTGATTGCTATTTGGAATCAAGAAGGAATCCCCCCCCCCCCCCCCCCCATTCAAGGCAGAATTTGAAATTGCTATATTGAGGGGGTTTTTTGCCTTCTTTTGGATCAACGATGGTAAACAGGAATAGGAAAAGTGTTGAACTAGATGGACGCAAGTCTTTTTTCAACCTAAATTACTATGTTACTATGTAAAGTACTATTTCTTCTCTTTATAGTAATGTTTAGATATTAATGCAAGCTCGATTCTTCAATATACTTTTTTTTATAAGGAAACTTACCTTTTCTAACTGCTCATAAGATCTGTCATTTTTGTTTTAATTAAGTGTTCCCCTCAGAGCAGCAAGCCGGTCTGGATGGATCGCAGTGAGGGACAATTTGTCAGGAGACAGGGTTTTCCTTATACCAGTGGTTCTGAACCTTTTTGCACAATACACCCCTAACACATATTCTAGAACTTTCGAGGCACCGCTAACATATTTTATGTAATTCATCAATTGCATAATAAAGAGTACAATATACAAATATTATTAAGACTCCCAGTCAGTCATAAAAATAAGCAGATTGTGCATAACAATTTCCATATTTCTTCATTTAACCCTTTGAGTGCCAGAGGGGTACAGAATACATTGTTTTGCAATGCTTTCCGTACCCTCTGGCCCTCAAAGGGTTGAAAGACAGTATTACAATTTTTGCCATAGAAAACAGGAGGCACCCTAATTCACTGGACCTTGGACCCTGATAGAGAATCCCTGCCTTATACTGACAGACAGAAGATTGTCCCTCGTTACGATATGTCCGGTTAAGTGACCAGATTTCAGATCTGAGGGGAGTTAGGGTTAAATATGGAAAAGGGTCGAGAGGGGGGGACACTTAATTAAAAGAAAATGAAGAAAACGTTATGAGCGGTCAGAAAAGTACATTTAGTTATAAAAAAGTATATTGAAGAATTAGGGTTGCCACCTTTTCTCCAAAAAAATACCGGCCATGGCATTACCTCCATAGACTGAACATTGGACAGAAGCCAATTTTTTACCGGCCTTCCGGTAAAATACCAGCTGGGTGGCAACCCTATGAAGAATTGAGCCTGTATTAATATCTAAACATTACTATCGCTTTTAAAAAGCCCCATTTAAATCAATAGGTATTTTAGTTTGCTGTAAAAGACCTTCTTAGTACCGCAACCTAATTTTTTTTTCACTTGCTTTCTTTCTCTCTTTCTCACATTCACTCACTCGCATATTTTGCTAGCTGTTTAGCCGAATTAAAGGGGAAATATCACCCCAACTAAGGTCCACCCTACCTAATTAGGCATCTAGCAATAAGCTTAAAGGAGCAGTAAACTTTTTTTTATGAAAACACATATTTTACAGAGCATTTCCTGCTGAATAAAACAAGGTCACTCCCATCTCTGTCAGATGTTTTATTCAAAATTTATAGCAGTTTAAATAATCAGGAAGTGAATTTACTGTGTTTACTTCCTGATAGTTCTGAAAGGAAGTCACTCAGCAGTTTCTATCACATTCTATGGAGAACTGTATGTCTCTGACTTTCCTCTCCATTAGAATCTAACAGGAAATCTAATTAGAATTCGACCACTAGAGGGCACTGCTAATGTAAACAAACATGGGTTTAAACTGAAATAACTCTGGAAATATAAATCTCTCGGCAGTAAGAGTACCCTTATTTTACTCAATAGGAAAATTCCTACAATATATATTTTTTCATAAAAAAAGTTTAGTGCTCCTTTAACAATCAAACTGTTATGTAAAATAAAGACAGTGTTCGTCAAAAATCCTACCTTAGCTGACACTGACTGTCAGGCAACCGTGCAGACATCTTTGCTTAGGAGGTGTTGAATGGTACTTTAAGGTACCGGAAGGGACTGACAGCAAAGGTTCACAAATACCTCTAGAGTGCTGTTGGTCATCAGTGTCGGCTGAGGTAGGATTTCTGACTAACGCGACCTTTATTCTGCATTAACAATTTGATTGTTAAGCTTATCTCTAGATGCCTAATTAGGTGGGGTGGACTTTAGTTGGGATCATAGTTCCCCTAAAAGAAAACAATGACACGCGCGCGCACACCACAGTTCTTATTTTTCTTCAAGGTACAGTTGAGTTGTAGACTGTAATTACAGACTGCAGCTAGAGGGCACACACATCACAAAGTTGAAGAGGAAAAGTGAAATAGCTGATACAATTTAAAGGAGCAGTAAACTTTTTTTTTTTTTTTTTTTTTTTTTATGAAAACATATTTTATAGAGCATTTCCTGCTGAATAAAACAAGGGTACTCCCATCCCTGTCAGATGTTTTATTCAAAATTTATAGCAGTTTAAATAATCAGGAAGTGAATTTTCTGTGTTTACTTCCTGTCAGAACTATCAGGAAGTGACAGGCCGTTTCTATTACATTCTATGGAGAACTGTATGTCTCTGACTTTCCTGACTTTCCTCTCCATTAGAATCTAACATGAAATCTAATTAGAATTTGACCACTAGAGGGCACTGCTAATGTAAAAAAACATGGGTTTAAACTGTAATAACTCTGGAAATATAAATCTCTCTGCAGTGGGAGTACCCTTATTTAACTCAATAGGAAAATCCCTACAATATATATTTTTTCATTAAAAAAAGTTTACTGCTCCTTTAAGTACAAGTAATTAAAACAAATAAAAAAAGTCAGCAAGTAACATACTATTAAAATATTACTGCTTCTTTTATGCATTGAATGCCAGAGACCTCTCCAACACATGGCTTTGCTCTGTGTTCAAGACCTCTCTGCATCCAAGAGGCTGAATCTTCACGTTGGGACATATTAACAAAAAACAGTGCATCAATTCTGAGGTGAAAAAAAAAAAAATCACTCTGATTAAAACGGGGTTTTTAACCCATCGAATATTATAGCGGCTTTACAATGCGTTAAATACCTCTTTCACATTCGATGGGTTAACCCTTTGAGTGCTAGAAAGGTATCCAACACATTGCAACACAATACGTTGGATACCTCTCTGGCACTCAAAGGGTTAAAAGGACCATTTATCTAAAATGTTATACTTTTCTTTTTACACAGTAATGACGTTGTCTTGTCCAAGGTTTGCTTGCCCTGTTGATTTAATATTGGACCAAACCCAGAAGCTTGCTAACCCACAGAGATTCTAATCAATGAATGCTTGGGGTCACTTGTCCTGTGGTTTGAGGTTAACAAGGCCATGTAGATGGCCTAATGACCTTTTTTATGAGCGATCAGTGACTTATCATTACCATTCCTTTTGTAGAGGGGAAAAAAATGAGTTCCCAAAAACTGCTGCTAAATCTTAGACAAATTGAGTTATTATGTTTTCAGCAGTTTAGATCCTAACATAATATAGATTATAACAAGGGGTCACTTTTTTTCTCCTATGACAAATCATGCCCTCTGACCCCCCCCAGCATGGTCTTAATGTAGTATAATTAAACCCCAGGAGGTTAAGAGACATCTGTGACAGGATAGTTCTGCTCCCTAAATTGTTGTCTTTATCTGACGGTGTGTAACGTTTTTTAAACAATTTGAGACTGTCAGACACTGTTTTTGTGATTTTGCTTTGGAAAGTCATTTTAGAGCTTTGATGGTCCTACCCAGCTGTTCAGGACCTCAGTTTGTCTGTAGTAGAATTAATGTTGGGCTCTTTCCACTGAAGGTGTACGTATACATGCCTCCCAACATTTCAAATTCACAAAGAGGGATGCTTGTGTTTTAGGTGGTGTTGCTGAGGCTGGTGGGTGGGCCATTACCAAGAATTTTTAGGTTCTTTTATGATTAACACCTTTTTGTGTAAAAAGAGTAATTGATTTAGAACAAGACCAGAGTATCCTATTTCAACAGACTAATATAAAAACATATGTACTGAAGTTTAAACAAACATTAATGTGAGTTTTATTGTTATGGAGCAACGTGATAGACTTCTATACACACACCACACAGTCTGATCTCCTAAACACAGGGACACCAGGGTGATACACTTATATACACACCACACAGTCTGATCTCCTAAACACAGGGACACCAGGGTGATACAGTTCTATACACACCACACAGTCTGATCTCCTAAACACAGGGACACCAGGGTGATACACTTATATACACACCACAGTCTGATATCCTAAACACAGGGACACCAGGGTGATACACTTCTATACACACCACACTGTCTGATCTCCTAAAAAAGAGGGACACTCGAGTGGGAAAGAGGGACAGAGGGATTTTGGCCTCAAAGAGGGAGTATCCTCCTAAATAGGGACACTTGGGAGGTATGTGTATATAAGTTGCTCTCATCTCAGATCTGCCCCTGATCACTCCCTTACCCTGAAGCCCTATTAAAGCGATAGTAATAGATCGATTTAATGACATTTAATACTGTACATAGTAAAAAAATAAATTCATTGTGCCCAGTTCGATCTCTCAAACCTTTATGGTTTGAGAGATATAAGCTTACAAAGTCCCCCCCTTCCCTCCCCTTGCACTGACGTCACTGTCTAGCTTATAGAAGGAGATCCCAGTACACAGACCATCCTGTAGCTCTTCGAAATAGCAGGATATAGAAATAAATACTTCATTTGAAAGGTCTACAACATGTGCTTGCCACCCAGGCACATGTTGTAGACCATTCAAATGAAGTATTTCTTTCTATATAGCGGGATTCAGCTCTGCTGAAGAGCCGTAGGGCGGTCTGCGGACCGGGATCTCCTTCTATAAGCTAGACCGTGACGTCAGTGCAGGGGTGGGGGGGACTTTGTAAGCTTATATCTCTCAAACCATAAAGGTTTGAGATATCGGACTGGGCACAATTAATTTATTTTTTACTACACACAGTATTAAATGTCATTAAATCGATCTATTACGATCACTGTAAAGGGTTTGTAATGTCTATTTAAAAGTAGAGTCTTCTGTATATTAAAAATTACCAGGTTGCGCTATCTGTGAAGCTTTACTTTTGTGTCATTCAAAAAATATGGCCGCCTCTCACTGAATGGCCAGAAGTGTCATGTGAGTCAACGGATGCAGCGAGGGACAAACTTCAGTAAATAAGTATAAGGGAAATCCTGCACCCTTTTGACGAAGGAGGGCACGATTTCCCTTTCCTTACTGAAGTTTGTCCCTCGGCGCTTTGCATGATGTGTCAAATAGGGGTGGGCGGGGCATCTTTATCTCTTCATATCTTTTGAATGACACAAAAGTAAGGTGTTACAGATAGCACAACCTGTTAATTTTAATATACAGAAGACTTAGCAAACTACTTGTAAACTGCCATTACTAACATGTTAAGTGGCAAGTAGGGTGACCACACGTCCGGAATGCCTGGGACTGTCCCTTATTGGGGGTCTTTGTCCCGGGTCACCCCCACCGGGATGACAAAGAGTCCCGGAATTGAGCAACACGCACCAGTCCAGCCAGCCAATGAAATGTATTCGCTATATGGTCCTCATTGGCTGGCTGAGCCAGCCAATGAAGGCCGTACAGCAAATACATTTCATTGGCTGGCTGGACTGGTGCATGCGAGACAGCTGGGGTGGGGGCAGGTATGCTGGAGCTCCAAGTGAGACCAGCAGCTGAGGCTCCCGCAGGCGCTGACCATCTTTCTGAGGCTGACACAGAGTAAGACTTCCCAGTGGGAACTCTTACTAAGTCAGCCTCAGAAAGGCGGTCAGCGCTGGCGGGAGTCTCAGCCACGGGACTAGGGTGACCACATGTCCCGGAACGGAAATGTGGGCACCCTAGTGGCAAGAACCTGGGGAGAAAGAAAGTCTTTAGTTTTCAAGTATTTGGGCACTCACCTCCAGTAGTCCCCCCTGTACTGACATGTTATGAAAAGGCAGAAAATCAGCTGTGCCAAAGGGAGCAACTGAAAACATGCTTCTCTTCTATTCATCCACATAAAAAAAAAAGACAGACAGTGACCCCTTTAAGATACGCATCAGTGTGCAACAAAGCACTGAAAGAGTTATTACAACAGGACAGGGCTACATGGTGCATCTGTTATTCCAATATAAGCTCTGCACAAAAACTCATATTTCATTATTCGGTTCTGCATCACTCACCTTAGAGGGAACACTGATTTGCAGGGATTCTTCTGCTTAGTAAAACAAGGGTACACAAACTGCTGGAAGATTTTGTGTCCATAAGTAATTACAGTTCAAACTTTCTTTTTTTTTTTTTTTTTTTGTAATCAGAATGTTGGCAACATCGTCAACCGGTCAAGGGCAATTTTATTTTTTTTATAATGCACTTTATGGCAGACCTAGAGTCACTAATTCTCCATGATAAACATATCTGATAAGATTAGCTGACCCTCAGCTCTTTGAAATATTAACATTTAAAGTGGAATGTGCACTCAAATTAAAGTGAACCCCAAGTCATTACGTACATAGTAATATGCATATCTATACTAGTATCCCCCTGAATAAGTCCGGAGTTATTAAGAAATCCAACTTGTTCGATACTCACCGGCAGGCATTTTGCTGTACCGAAACCTGTGCCGTCAGTTACTTCCTGTACCTTAAGGTACAACGCAACTGCCCCTCACCAATCCCAGAGGAAACCTGGAAGCACAGATGTCTCTTCAGCAAGATATCTGCACTGATGCCTGTCTGTGCGTATCGGTTGGATTTCTCAATAATACCGGACTTATTCAGGTTAATACTAGTGTTGATATGTATATCACTATGTGAATAATGATTTTTTGGGGAGGACTTTAATTTGAGTGAAAGTTTCGTTTTAAAGTTTCCCATAATGTACTTTTTTATGCAATATTTACCTACTTGCTCTAACCTACAGGTCCACCAGTTGGTCCACAAGGAACCTTTAGCTCTTTCAGACCCGGATGGGTATGCAACGCATTTCAAAGCAATGCATTGTGTACCCCTCTGGCACTGAAAGGGTTAACATGCTAGAACATAGAGATCTCACTGCCTAAACACAAATTAGACAGGCAGGACTTCTCCCTCTGCCTTCCTGGTACAAATGGCATCAATATAAAGACTAAAGAAACATTTAAAGTGGATCTATCAACACTTTACAGGTTTTGATCACAGTGTAAAATACTTAGCGAATAATTATAAAACGTTATTATTTAAAAAATATAAAGAAAAAAAAAACGTTATTTGCGAGAAAATTACAGTTTAAAGTATGCCCAGCAGCCCATATCCATCTAAACTGCTCTTGCCGCAGTTTACCGCACAGCCTCTGCTCCCGTCACTGTCCCCAGCATCCTCCAACGATGGAGGCTTTCTGTTAGTAAGCTGGAGCGATCTCATTGGCTAGATATTGTTCTCTGCCAATGAGATCGCTCCAGCTTACTAACAGAACATCTCCGTCATCGGAGGATGCTGGGGAGAGTGACGGGAGCAGAGGCAGAGCGGCAAACTGCGGCAAGAGCAGTTTAGCCAGAAATAGGCTGCTGGGCATACTTTAAACTGTAATTTTCTCGCAAATAACTTTTTTTTTTTTTTTTTTTTTTTTATAATAATAACGTTTTATAATTATTTGTTAAGTATTCTACATAATGATCAAAACTTGTAAAGTGGTGATAGATCCACTTTAATTGGGACTAATCATGTCGCAGGTGACAAAGAACTCTCACCCCGAGAATTTGACCCTTCACCCTGAGATTTGGGTCAAACCCTGAGAGTTCCTAGATATGATAATAAATGATAAGGATACTACCACCTGACAGGTCACAGTTGAATGTATTACAAACAAAAACAATACATTTTGAATTAAAGTGATAGTAATGTCCATGTAAAATCCGTTGCCCGAGTCTTCTGTATATTAAAAGGAACAGATGTCTAAGCACTAACTTTGTTGTAGTTCAAAAATTATGAAGTGCTGAACATCCACAGCCCGCTCCTTCTCCCCACGTCACTCAGAAGATGCAGGCTGGTCGAGACGGCTGTAGCGAGGGACAATCTTCAGTAAGCAAAGGGAAATCCTGTCCTCTTTCTTGAAGGGGAAGAGGATTTCCCTTATATTTAGTGAAGTCTGTCCCTCGCTGCAGTCGTCGAGTCGCACGACCTGATCAGATCCCATCGGAGGAGGCCAGAAGGTAGGGGGCATCTTCAGTGCTTCATAACTTTTGGGGCGTTAAACTTCAAGCAAGTAAGGCTTGTTCTGACAGCGGGTTTGACCCAGGGGAGGGAGGGAAGGGATCTGCCAGCCTTTATAATTTTTTAGCAAGGGGGAAAACAAGGGTGCGTATTATACATAGGCACTCTTGTTTTCCCCCAAAATCTTTGGTATAATATGCACCTGCGTATTATACACAGGTGCGTATTATACCTGAGATTTTACGGTAGACATAGTGCAATATGTTCCTTTTAATATACAGAAGACTCAGACAACGGATTTTAATGAGACCTTACTACATCTTTAAACATTTCTCAGCAGAAGTGCTCTTGTATTACTAGCCAGGAAAAGTACTATATTATTCCCATTAAAAAAAAAAAAAAAAAAATAATAAAAAAATAAAGTAACCACTTCTTTTTAAGGCATTTCTCCATAATGTTCCCCCTCTATTAAGATACTGTTCAATAAATAGAATGTGACTAATCTGCTTTGTGTTTTTATCTGATTTGATTTTTCTGTTTTTTTTTTTTGTTTTTTTTCTGTGTTCTAGATCCTCTACAATCAGTTCAAATACTTCTTCAATCTGTACTTCCTGCTCCTGGCCTGTTCCCAGTTTGTACCCGAGATGAGGCTCGGTCCTCTCTATACATTCTGGGTCCCTTTGGTGAGTAGAATGATATAAATGTAATTTGTTGGGCTCGGTAACACACACCTGGCATCTCTCTCTGATGGTTTACTTTTTAAAAGGTCGCACGCGAAAAGTTCACCACATAACACCTTAAAGGAGCAGTAAACTTTTATTTATGAAAACACATATTTTATAGAGCATTTCCTGCTGAATAAAACAAGGTCACTCCCATTGCTGTCAGATGTTGTATTCAAAATGTATAGCAGTTTAAATAATCAGGAAGTGAATGTACTGTGTTTACTTCCTGATAGTTCTAACTGACAGGAAGTGACTCAGCAGTTTCTATCATATTCTATGGAGAACTGCATGTCTCTGACTTTCCTCTCCATTTGAATCTAACAGGAAAACTAATTAGAATTTGACCACTAGAGGACACTGCTAATGTAAATAAACATGGGTTTAAACTGTAATAACTCTGGAAATATAAATCTCTCAGTAGTGGGAGTACCCTTATTTTACTCAATAGGAAAATCACTACAATATATATATTTTTTTTTTCATAAAAAAAGTTTACTGCTCCTTTAAGTATGTCACCAGGATTAAAATGGCAACATGAGAATCTCGCACTGCATGTCACAGAATCTTACTGTGCCTTTTTGTTTTGGGGGTTTGTTTGTTTTTTGTTTTTGGTTTTTTTTTTTGTCCCTGTTTTATAAAATGTTATTTCCACCCAAATTCTATCTGCTTGTGGGTAAATAGCTAAGAAATTATGACTTTTCTAACATGTTAACATTGCTCATTTTATATGATCTCATGCAGTATTTAGGGGGGGGGGGGGTGCTGTTGTTGTGAAGTGGTAACGTCTAGGATAAACAACAGCTCGGCCGCAAAGTGGTAAGCCACACAAGCTTGCAGAACGGGTCTGCCGAGTGCTGAACCACGTAGTGTGTAAAAATAATCTGTCCTCGGTTGCAACACTCAATCACTGTGGAGTTCCAAATTGCCTCTGGAAGCAAAGTCAGCACATGAAGCTGAGCAGCTGCACACAAGACTAAGATCATTCATAATGCGAAGCATTGGCTAGGGTGGTGGAAAGCTCACCTCCATTTTACTCTCAAGCAGTGGAAATGCATTCTTTGGAGTGATGAATCACACTTCACCATCTGTTAGGTCAATGGATGACTCTAGGTTTGGCAGATGCCAGGAGAACGCCACCTGCTTGACTGTATAGTGCCAATTGTAAACTTTGGTGGAGGAGAAATAATGGTCTATAGCTGTTTTTCATGGTTCTGTCTAGGCCTCTTGGTTTCAGTTGAGGGACATCTTAATCCTACAGTATCCAATGACCTTTTAGATGACTCTGTGCTTCCAACTTTGTGGCAACAACTTGGGGACAGTCCTTTCCTGTTTCAGCATAACAATGCTCCCCGTGCTCAAAGCAAAGTCCATACAGAAATGGTTTGTCAAGATCTGCGTGGAAGAACTTGGCTGGCCTGCACAGATCCCTGACCTCAACCACATCTGATACTTATAGGAAGAACTGGAATGCCTACAGGAACCCAGGACTAATCGCCCAAAATCAGTGTCCTACCTCACTCATGCTCTTGGTGGCTGAATGGAAGCAAATTCTTGCAGCAACATCCAGTTGAAACCTTCCCAGAAGGATGGAGGCTGTTCTAGCAGCAGATGGGGGACCAACTCCATATTAATGGCTATGATCTTGGAATGAGATGGCTGAGCATGTGTCCACATACTTTTGGACCTGTAGTGCATCTAGTATCCAAGGAGTTAAACAAAAGTGGTGCAATACTTCAGCAAACCAACTACTCAAAAGTGGAAAAATAAATACTTCCTGAATTCTTTTTTTTTTTTTTTAAATGGGGCTTTTTACACCCTTCAATGCTGGAGAGGAATCCAGTGCATTGAGAAACATTCAGAGAGTTGAAGTCCCATCTTAATTCAGTGGGAATGTTTGTCCCTTATGGTGCACTTTTTTGGCCCTGAATTGCACCCCTTTGGAACATAAAGCCCTAAGACGGTGCCAATTGACCTATAGAGCTTTGTTCTTCAAGCTGAAGAGGTGCAGGTCTGGAGAAATCCAGCTGTACCACTAGGGGAGAGATGAGCATTCAATATGATTTTAATTAGAGCTTTCAAACCCTTTGCAATGTTTTGGAAACCTGTCTTCAATCCAAGTGTGTAAAAGCCGCATTTAAAGGGATAGTTCCCCCCCCCCCCGAACAACGTGAGGCCAAATGCGAGCAATCATGGAAACATACTTAACTCCCTTAGTCCCATTTCTCAAACCTTTATGGTTTGAGAGATGTAAGACAAGAAAGACCTCCACTCCCTCCCCCTTCACATGCATCCGCTGTATAGCGGACGTCATGAGATCCTGCTTCGAGGACCAGACGGCGGCTCTGCAGGAGCGCTGTCATCTAGATATCTCCGTATTATTACTTCATCGGTATGGTCTAAAACGTGTGCCTGGCTTGCAAGCACATGTTGTAGACCATTCCGATGAAGTAATTATACAGAGATATCTAGATGACAGAGCTCCTGCAGAGCCGCCGTAAATCGATCAACCGGATTCTGCCTCTGACAGCTTTACAGCTCATCAGGCAGAAAGGGGAGGGAGCGGAGGTCTTTCTTGTCTTACATTAGATGAGAGTTGGTACCGTGTTAGCCGTAGAAATACAGGATGCAAAATTTTTTTTGTAAAGTTGATACCTTTATTGGCTAACTAAACAGATTTAAAATGCAAGCTTTCAAGACTTCTTAGGTCTCTTCCTCAGGCATGTTATACAGATAAATATGAAAACTTCTCTCTTAAATACAAGTACACATTACATTGTTTATAATGGAAATCAGATAAGAACGTTAGTCCAGATACCAATTCCTTGATCAGTCAATGGTAGAGGATGTGATTTAAATAGCATTCTTCCTCTGGGTCCAGGTATTTATTATTCCAGAGGGACTGTCGTAAAAGTTAATTCACCATTAAGTACTGTGACAGGAATTCCCTGTCCTTGTTCAGGCCATAGGTCAAAGAGTCAAATTGTAACATTAATTTTACTTCCCATAATTTTCTGTCCCTCTGATTGCGAAATTGTCCCATTAGTACAGTCAATTTAATATCCCTGATACTGTGCCCACTTTGGCAAAAATGTTCTCCCACTGGTGTCTCTGTCTTTTTGTTGTTAATGCTGGATCTGTGTGAATTAAACCTCTTATGTAATTTCTGTCCTGTTTCCCCCACATAAAGAGCTGTTGGGCATTTTGCACACATGATAAGGTATATTACGTTGGATGATTTGCAGGTGAAATTACCATTGACTGATCAAGGAATTGGTATCTGGACTAACGTTCTTATCTGATTTCCATTATAAACAATGTAATGTGTACTTGTATTTAAGAGAGAAGTTTTCATATTTATCTGTATAACATGCCTGAGGAAGAGACCTAAGAAGTCTTGAAAGCTTGCATTTTAAATCTGTTTAGTTAGCCAATAAAGGTATCAACTTTACAAAAAAATTTCTTGTCTTACATCTCTCAAACCATAAAGTTTTGAGAGATGGGACTAAGGGAGTTAAGTATATTTCCATGATTGCTCACATTTGGCGTCACGTTGTTCGGGGGGGTTACTATCCCTTTAACTGGATGGGAATTTAGGAAAATTTGATTCATCCCCTAAAGTACAGTAACATAGTTGATGAGGCCGAAAAAGACATGCGTCCATCAAGTCCAGCAAATGCCAAAAACACCCCAGTTGAACCGTAGGAAGGCAAAAAAGAAACAAAAACCTGAAGCCATTTCCCTTATCCCCAAGTGGGTAATAAAAATTCCTTTTTGACTCCAAATGGCAGTCAGATAGATCCCTGGATCAAAATCCTATCTGCATTGAAGCCATCTGTCATAATTGTCAATACTGTTCTGTGCTAGATAGGCATCCATTGCTTTTTTGAATGCAGTTGTATTATCTGCAAGTACAACATCCTGAGGCAAAGAATTCCATAGCTTTACTGCCCTTACTGTAAAAATCCCTGCCTTTGTTTTAGTCGAAAGAGCCATTTCTCTAGTCTTAATGTATGACCTCTTGTTCTTAGTCTATCCAATCAAATAATTGATTGGATAGTTCTTTGTATTAACCTGGAATATATGTGTAAATGATAATCATATCTCCCATTAGACGTCTCTTCTCTAATGTAAACAAACCCAGTTTGGCTAGTCTCTCTTTATAACTCAGATCCTCCAATCCCTTTATCAGCTTTGTTGCACGTCTCTGCACCATTTCCAGTTCAACAATGTCTTTTTTTTTTTTTTTTTTTTTAAAAAGAACTGATGCCCAAAACTGTACTCCATATTCTAGATGAGGCCTAACCAAAGATTTATACAGAGGTAGGATAATATTAGCATCATTGTGGAACAATGCTTTGGAGATCTGTCTAGAACTCGAGGGGTTAAAAATGTTTTTGCCCATGCTTGTTTTAGGCCAAGAGTATTTTCTGTGCCAGGAAACAGTGGATGGAACTGGGGGTGGGTTATATGAATGGTGAGGGTGTGGCCACAGGAGGAACGAAGGACGCCATGTGTGGTGGTTGAAGGTTGTATCATGTAGTCCATCTAGTAACTGTCACATCTACCTCCATGGACATGTAGAGCAGCACTGATTTTAAAGATGTTCTCTTTTGAAGCAAGGAACAAAAGGGGCCATTAAGATTTTTTTTTTGGTCATGATAAGGTAAATATGGGTTTATTATTAAGAGGAGATGATTAGTCCCCTTAACAACTATGTGACATGTTATGACCATCACATGGTTTTTGCGTTAAGGACCAGTAATGGTCATATCCTGTCACGTACAATTTACTTAGAGCGCTGTAAGTAAAAATGGCATCTGAAATTGACCACTCCAAGACTGGAGCGGTCTCTCCCAGACCCCAACGTGGCACGCCGGTACACTTAACAGGCCACGTGTACCGACGTGTTGGAAGGGGTCAAAGCGTTCCTTAAAGGAAGGTACGTAAGAAGTTAAGATAGTTGATCCTAATGAACTGTTTTTCTCCCTTGTCTAGGGATTCGTCGTGGCAGTCACCATCATACGTGAGGCGGTAGAGGAAATCCGATGTTTCTTACGGGATAAGGAAGTGAACTCGCAGATCTACAGCAAACTCACATCCAGAGGTCTGATATTTTACTGTGGATTATTGCTTCCTGTCTGTGGTGGAAGGAACAGGGAGAATGTTTGTGGTGGATGGAACAGTGAGCATGGTCTATTACTGTATACATCACGGAACAGGCAAAAGGAGCCGAGTTCTACAATGGGATAGGCAGGCAGGCTTAACCCTTTAATGTCCAAATGGGTGCACAATACATTGCAAAGCAATGCTCTGGATATGCCGTTTCGGTTCTTAACCCTTTGAGTGCCAGATGGGTGCCCAATGCATTGCTCTGCAATGCGTTAGACATCCGTCTGGCACGCAGAGGGTTAAAAGGGGGATCTGTCACCCTACGGCAAGTTTCTAGTTCGGTTTTACAGACAATCAAAATCTACCTATATGTTGTATCAGCCATTTTTTTTTCTGTAAATAATTTTTGAGAAATTTAACCTTTTGAGTGCCAGAGGGGTACGCAACGCATTGCAAAGCAATGCGTTGCGTACTCCTCTGGCACTCAAAGGGTTAACCTTTCTGTCTGGAGGCACAGTCTGGCACTTGATGATAATTACCAGAACTGTATGCTAATTAGTTCTGTACATCTTCTTGTACTATTAAAGGGATAGTAACACTTAATATTCAAAAATATATATATATTATTAGGTTTATCTTCCTGAGCAAAAGAAGGGTACTCACTGCTGAGAGGTTTATTATTCAAAAGTTATCACAGCCCAAACTTGAATTTGTTTTAGGTGCAGTATCACAGCGGCCTGAAATGTTAGTGGCGCTGTTGCTGGACAATTCTTGTCACTTGATCATAAACCTCTATAGGATGATATAGCAACAGCGCCACTGTACAATTTCAGGCCACTGAGATACTGCAGCTAAAGCATTCAAGTTCGATCTGCAATAACTTTTTTGAATAAAACTCTTCTTAGCTCTGGGAGTACCTTTGTGGAACTCAGTAGAATACACCCTACAATATATATTTTACTATATCTTAAGTGTCCCTATCCCTTTAAACACTCCCTCAATGTGTGAGCTCTGCCTAGAACTATTCATAGTACAGGAGACTTGTAGAAAATGACTTGTAGAAAATGATACCCATATTCATAGCAGTGTGTTGGTGGGGAGGAGGTGGCGCTATTGACCCAGCACATACACTAATTGGCATAATGTATACCACACTGTGCCACCAAAAAATAAAGGTTATTTTTTTCAAAAACCTTAAATTTCTAACAAATAGCGAACACCCTAAATGGGGCATTTTTATTTCTCTTTAAAAATAACGAAACGTAGATTGACAGGTCCAATTTAAAGGAGCAGCAGACCTTTATTTATTAAAAACCTTAGAGTGTCTTCCCCCCTGAGCAATGCTGGGACATTTTTAATTTCAAATGTTGTCTTTTTTTTCTTTTTAAAATGTATTTACTAGCGAATGGTGCACGGCGTTGCCCATGTGATTGGGCACAGGACCTGGTGGATATGCACGGTTTCAATGATTTTTCTGACTGCATCGATTTTCACAGGATTGGCGGTGGTTTGATGATCTCTGCCCGCATGCTGATATTATGCACTGTATAAGATAACTTGTTGTAGATTATGACTTTTAATAGACATGGGGCTATGCAATGCATGGCACACCCCTCTGATTCTTAAAGGGATAGTAATGTTTCATAATAAAAGCGGCTCTAATTAATCATCATAGTATTTGGACTTTGGAGAGTATTGTATCAATAATGTCAGACTTGTAGTTCAAGAGTAATTCAATGACAAAGTATCCCCCTCCTGCCCCTTCTACTGATGTAACACTGTTCAGCCAGAGCAGAAGGGAGGTGCCCAGGTAGACTGCAGAGAGGGACAATCTTCAATTAAGATAAGGGAAAAAACCAGAAAAACTTGTCAAGGGGGGCAGGACTTTCATTGTTCTCATAGGAAGAAGATTGTCCCCTGCTGTTATCTGTCTGGTCTATGGACTGCATTCCACATCTGAGAAGAGATGGCTTATACTAGGTAAAAGGTGCGGGAGGGGAAACTTTGCTTGTGAATATCTCTTAAACCATTAAGGTTTTAGAGATAAGACTTATATCGTTCTTCGTGTTTTTTTAATGACTACAAAATAAAATAAAGTTAAAATGAAGTATTACTATCCCTTTAAGCTTATCTTACGATGCCCAGAACATTGTAATGGCCCCTTACGACATTTGCCCACATGCCTTGGTTCAAGAGATAACCTCTTCAAATCAGTCCTGGATGTGATATCCACAGGAGGATGTTTTTTTTAATGCCTAGAAAATAAAATAAAGATAAAACGAAGTATTACTATACCTTTTAAGGGGTTAATTAATCCCACCCATAGTAAGAAAAGGGCAGATTAGATGGTTCCTATCCACCAACAATTTGGATATTTTCTATCATACGCTACAGAGAAACAGGTGGCCAGGCATTTTATTTTATGGGTAACCTGGATCAGGAACGCCAAGCCATGCTCTCATAATGATGCTAATAAAGACGTGAGGCAGTAAAATGAAAGTGACCTTTGTTGCTGCCATTCATTTCCTCTTGTAGTCGGCTAACTCTTGAATCATTGGGTACAGTAGTAGCATTGTCCGTACCAAACGAAAGACTGACTGACAAGACTGAGCATTTGTTGACATGAAACAGATATTGTCCGTAAAGGCCAGGTTCACAGTTGTTGGGCATAAATCTTGTGCCACCACTGGGGGAGGTGAACACCAATCCGAATTTAAGTTAAAGGACTCATAATGTTTTATTATGGCATAAAAAAAATCTTTCATTTATTAGGACATTTCCTGCAAAGTTAATAAATGGGACACCCCTGCTGTAAGATACTTTATTCAAA
This sequence comes from Rhinophrynus dorsalis, assembly GCA_037306005.1. NCBI lineage: Eukaryota > Metazoa > Chordata > Amphibia > Anura > Rhinophrynidae > Rhinophrynus > Rhinophrynus dorsalis. The sequence continues at coordinate 165,132,225 of CM074727.1, forward strand.
AGTTATAACGATTCAAATGTCATGAAATGATGGAGCTGTTACAATCACATTCTGTGGCAAACTGTGGTTGGTGACTTACATCTCCCATAGAGTGTAATGTAATAACATCAGGGCACCGGGCCTACCTGAAAACTGTGTGTGAGCACTGCACACTCCCGCTCTGTCTGTTAGTTACTGGGTCTCCAGCATTAGGATATATTTCTCAGGTTGGGCAAGTTCCCATGTTGCCTATTTCCCACTTACCTTTGGGACAACCCCTGCCTTCATGGGCTAATCCTGCCCATCTGATTAAGCCTTCTTCACATTATGATGCAAATTTTGTCGTCATAGACATTCCCAACCCAGAATTTTGCCCACTGTGGGGATCTGGTAAAGACCATTCCCAGGTATGACATCAGGGGTTTGCACTAAAGTGTGATAAGGAGGTGATAAAGTAGAGATGACTTCTTCAGTTCCTATATTATTCTATGGAGCCAATGTACTAGGATATCTCTCAATTGTGCAATCTTAGTGCATAGGCTCCATAGAATAACATAGGGGCTCGGAGAAGTCATCTCCATGTTATCGCCTGTTTATCACACCTTAGTGCATATATATATACTAGGTTAACACCCATCATTTGACGGGGTGTAGGTCATGCACATGACGACAGGGGAGGGGGACAGCGGTGGTATTACATTGATCCCCGGAGCGTGCCACTCTACCACTTCTTTTCCCCCCACTGCTGCTGATACCCGGAGCGTGCCACTCTACCACTGCTTTTCCTCCCATTGCTGCTGATATCCGGAGCGTGCCACTCTACCACTGCTTTTCCTCCCATTGCTGCTGATATCCGGAGCGTGCCACTCTACCACTGCTTTTCCTCCCATTGCTGCTGATATCCGGAGCGTGCCACTCTACCACTGCTTTTCCCTCCACCACAGCTGATACCCAGAACGTGCCGCTCTACCTCTGCTTTTCCCTCTACCGCCGCTGGAGACATCTCTATTTGTGTCCGTGCATATTACACACAGGGAGCGACTCATCCTAGCAAATTTTATATATAGTATATGCTTTTTTATATTTAATTTGAAAATGAGTTTACTGCTCCTTTTTAAAGAAACTGTAAAGACCACAAGCAGAGAATGTAATTCCACCTATTAACACCGTGGTTCTCAAGCTGTGTTTCCCAAGGAGCCCAATGGATCCCTGAAGAAGGATAAAGGGTTACATGGGGCAAAAAATGTTAAAGGTAGAAAATGGAATAAGAAGGGGAAAGACAGCAAGAAGTGTTTCAAATGAACTATACAGGTGGAAATAAAATAAAACAAGTCCCATTTTATTAAAATTAGGCTTTTCACCCTCTGAATGCTTGTCTCAAAGCATTGTTTTGCAATGCGTTGCAGACTTCTGTAGCATTCAAGGGAGTGTAAACCCTGTTTAACCTTTTAAGTGCTGGGGGGTGTTCAATGTGCAATGTGTTGTATACCTCTCGGACACTCAAAGTGTTAAATTAATTGGAAATTTGCAAATTTCGATCTGTCCTCTATGGTGCAGAAAAGATCCACTTCTCTTAGTGAATCATAATCTATGCCAGGGAATGTGTGGAAGATTATGGAAATGGTGACCTGATATTTTAGCCCAGTAGTTCAGTATTAATGTTAGTTTTAGTACAACTAGCGTTCCAGTACATTTGATAATGATATCAATGTGTTGGTTGTTAGTTTCACTGAAATTTCATATGAAATGTAATTGTTTTATTTTCCCACTGCAAATAATTTGAGAACCACTGTTTTAACCCAATCACTTAAAGAGATGGTAAGCCTTTAGCTTACCTCCCAAGTGTCCCTCTTTTGGAAATATTATGGGTCCATACCTCCCAAGTGTATCTCTTTAGGAGATATTATGGACCCATAACTCCCAAGTGTACCTCTTTAGAAGATATTATGGGCCCATAACTCCCAAGTGTCCCTCTTTAGGAGATATTAGGGGTCAATATCTCCCAAGTGTCCCTCTTTAGGAGATATCAGGGGTTTGTACCTACCAAATGCCCCTCTTTAGGAGATATCAGCGATCCGTACCTCCCAAATGTCCCTCTTTAGGAGATATCAGGGGTCCGTACCTCCCAAGTGTCCCTCTTTAGGAGATATTAGGAATCCATACCGCCAAAGTGTCCCTCTTTAGGAGGACAGCCTCTCTTTGAGACCCAAATCTGTATGTCCCTCTTTGCCATCCTGGTGTGTCTCTTTTTACAAGATCAGACTGTGTGGTGTGTATCTAAGTGTAATCATATTGCTCCACAACAATTAAACACGCATTAATGTTTGTTTATATGCCCGTAGATGTGTATATATATATTAGTCTGTGTAAATAGAACACCTTAGTTTTGCTCTAAATTATTTATTCAGTTACACAGAGAGGTGCAAATAGATCGTGAAATAACCAACAACACCTGAAACACAAGTGTCCCTCTTTAGCCATCTGGAATGTTGGGAGATATGATTGACATATTACGCAGTTGCAGAATATCTAAAGTCAAATACTCCATCTTCTTTTTTCCTGTGTTCTGCTAACTTTTTATTCTTATGTCCCCAACAAACTGAGTTCATTGGTTCTGCATCCAGAGCACTTTCTGTCACGGGCTGTAAAAGTGTAAGAAAGATACAAGGGGGAGATGCACGAAGGTGTGATAAAGTGGAGATGACTTCTGCAGTTCTTATGTTATTATGTGGAGCCTATTCACTAAGATCTCCAAAGTTGGGAAATCGTAGTGCATTGGCTCCATAGAATAACATAGGAATTGGAGAAGTGACATCACTGGAGACGTTATCTCCACTTTATCACCTCTTTATCACACCTTCGTGCCTAACCCCCAATGTGTTAAGGTGATTAGTAATAGTCTTCTATATGGTTTTTATAACACTTTGCTGAATGTTTAATGACTTTGTGTTCTGTAGTTCAAAAGCTATTCAAGGTAAAAGGATCCCCCTCCCACCCCTTCTGGCTGCCTCTCATTAGATCTGGAATCCGGTTGTGGGCCCGGACGGATGCAATGAGGGGCAATCTTCACTCGGTAAGTATAAGGAAAAACCTGTTCCCGTGACAAAGGAGGGAAGGATTTTCCTTTTGCTCACTGAAGATTGGCCCTCGCCTCTCTCCATCTGGACCATGCTTAGATGCATCGTGACGCAGCCAGAAGAGGATGGAAGGGTTCCTTTTATCTTGAATAGCTTTTGAACTACAGAACAGTAAGTCATTAAAGGGATAGTAATGTCAGAAAAAAAAGTATTAACTATATGGTAGATACAATTAAAAGAGAGTATTTGCACTTATTTGTATCTCTCAAACCATTATGGTTGAGAGATATAGGAAAATAAAGTTCTCTGGTTCCTCCCCTTTCTGATTGACGAGCTGTAAAGCTGTCAGAACCAGATTCTGGTTGCTTGACCAGATGTGGCTCTTCAGCAGTGCCGATATAACAATTTCTAAAGATAAATACTTAATTTGGAACAGTCTACAAAGTGTGCCTGGCTTGCAAGCACACTTTGTAGACCGTTCCAATGAAGTATTTATTTCTAAATAGTTTGATTTCAGCTCTGCTGAAGAACCTCTGTCTGGTCAAATGATTGGAATCTGCAGCTGTCAGCTAGATGGCAGACTTGAGTAAAACAGCCAGGAAAAGGTAACTTTACCAAGTTATAGCTCTCAAACCATAAATGTTTGAGAGATAAGACTTACATTGGTGTTAATCTTAATCTCTACAATATTAAATCAATTTAAAATTAACCATTACTATCCCTTTAAACATAGTGTAAAGTGTTATAAACACCGTATAGAAGACTCGCAGATGAAGTTTAATGGAGACCTTACTATCACTTTAAAACATAAACAAAAGTGAGCACTCGGTTCTACAGGGATAGCGTTACATTGTGTCACTGTGCTGCTTTGATGGTCAGCTAATCAGAAATCCCGAGACCTCAATGTCAGATACATAAGTGTACTAAATAAATAAGTCATACACTATAGGCCCTTTTGACTTTTTATGTCACCAGTCAAAATAAAGGGTTACTGTCCCGTAAAGTCACAGGTGAGATTTTCAGAGGATGTTTCACATCTTGATTTTCCCTGTATATTAACCCCTTGTGGGGTGGAGATATTGCCAACATCTGAACAGCTGGTGTTTTGAGTATTGTCAAGATGAAATTATTAGGGGGGAAAAGCTCACATAAAATATTTAAAGGAACAGTAAACCTTTTTCATATTAATATATATGATGAGACCGTTCAGTTGTAGTTAGGTGTTTATGTAAACGTAATTAACCCTTTGAGTGCCAGAGGAGTATATAAATTTAATTACCCTTTGAGTGTCAGAGAGGTACACAATGCATTGCTTTTCACTCAGATTGTTAAACAAGGGTATTCCCATTGCTAGGTAGTTGTTTTCATACAAAGTTAGTTATTGCAGCACAAAATGTTACATTTCTCCAACAGGGAGATACACTACACTTTTGTATGCTGCCTGTAGTAGAGCAATGCATCATTACATGCCACAGAACAGAATGAGGTGACCTGTGGCGCGATGCAAGAAACGTTCACATCGGATAAAAGCATTTTTGTGCGCAGATAGATTTTGCGCATGTTCTAATCCGAGAAGCTAAATACCGAACGCTTCTTGAATTGCGCATGAAAAATTCCATTTTACGACGACACTACACAGACGTATTAATTCACTCGCAATAGCAGTTCTTGCATTAGGCGCATTCGCTATTCCACTTACACAGATTCGTTAATCTTAGCCACGCCCACAAAAAAATAAATATACGCAGCTGTTCGCTAATCTTGATTTTTTTCATGCGGAATTCAACAAAATCATGTGCAAACCTATTCCCTAGTGGTTTTCACATGGGAAATAGCGATTGCGCACGTTTCCTGCATTGCGCCACTGGTATATTTCTTTCTAAGAAATTATCCCTTCATAAAACTCTCATACCTCCCAACATTCCAAATACCCAAAGATGGACACCTTTGTTATAGGTGGTGATGCTGAGGGAATGGCAGGTGGGTGGGACATTATTGAGAATTTTTAGGTTATTTAATGACCAACTGATGCTTCTTTATGGAAATGAATAAATGACTTAGAGCAAGGCAAAAGTAATGTATTTACAAAGGCTGATTTATATACATATACACTGAAGTTCAGACATTAACGTGATTTTATTGCTGTGGAGCACACACCACACAGTCTGATCTCCTACACACAGGGACACCAGGGTGATACACTTCTATACACACCACACAGTCTGATCTCCTAAACACAGGGACACCAGGGTGATACACTTCTATACACACCACACAGTCTGATCTCCTAAACACAGGGACACCAGGGTGATACACTTCTATACACACCACACAGTCTGATCTCCTAAACACAGGAACACCAGGGTGATACACTTATATACACACCACACAGTCTGATCTCCTAAACACAGAGACACCAGGGTGATACACTTCTATACACACCACACAGTCTGATCTCCTAAACACAGGGACACCAGGGTGATACACTTCTATACACACCACACAGTCTGATCTCCTACACACAGGGACACCAGGGTGATACACTTCTATACACACCACACAGTCTGATCTCCTAAACACAGGGACACCAGGGTGATACTCTTATATACACACCACACAGTCTGATCTCCTAAACACAGAGACACCAGGGTGATACACTTCTATACACGCCACACAGTCTGATCTCCTAAACACAGGGACACCAGGGTGATACACTTATATACACACCACACAGTCTGATCTCCTAAACACAGGGACACCAGGGTGATACACTTATATACACATCACACAGTCTGATCTCCTAAACACAGGGACACCAGGGTGATACACATATCTACACACCACACAGTCTGATCTCCTCCTAAACACAGGGATACCAGGGTGATACACTTCTATACACGCCACACAGTCTGATCTCCTAAACACAGGAACACTGGGGTGATATACTTATATACACGCCACACAGTCTGATCTCCTAAACACAGGGACACCGGGGTGATACACTTCTATACACACCACACAGTCTGATCTCCTAAACACAGGGACACCAGGGTGGGAAAGAGGGACAGAGGGATTTGGGTCTCTAAGAGGGATATATATATAAAAATGTTAACACGTAGCGCTGTATTTCAATACTAGCAGTTTTGTAGTTCAAGAGCTATTCACTTATGATGGGACCGGACGGATGCGTCGAGAGAGACTCTTCACACAGTAAGTATAAGGAAAACACTGCCCCCTTGTAGGAGGGCAGGATTTTCCTTTTGCTTACTGAAGGTTGTCCTTTGCCATACTCCATACAGACCAGACTGATGAAGGGGTGGGAGGGGGATCATTCAGACTGAATAGCGCTTAAACAACAAAACTGTAAGTATTGAAATAAAGCGCTATGTTAAAAAAAAAAAAAAAAAAAAAAAAAGACTAAGACCTCCGCTTTAATACAAGTATACTATCCCTTTAAATCTTTTGTATAAATTGTTGTCTGATTTTGCTTATTCCAGCAATCTCTTACCTCTGTTTATCTACACACGGCAGGTCTGGCAGAATATTGCACAGAAGTATTATGTAGATTTGCTTTGCAAATAAGCTGTGCCTTTTACTCGTCCTTTTTTACTGCATGTTGTTCTATTTTGCCATTTGAATGACATTCAGATCTGTTTATACATTTTCATTATAGTTTTTTAGGCCTTGCAAGCTTTTTATGAATATGATGCAACAAATGACCTTTTCCGTACCCCAGCAAAACTGTTTAGAAATTTAAAGGAGCAGTAAACTTTTTTTATGAAAACACATATTTTTTAGATCTTTTCCTGCTGAATAAAACAAGGTCACTCCCATCGCTGTGAGATTTTTTTATTCAAAATTTAAAGCAGTTCAAATAATAAGGAAGTGAATTTACTGTGTTTACTTCCTGATAGTTCTAACTGACAGGAAGTGACTCAGCAGTTTCTATCACATTCTATGGAGAACTGTATGTCTCTGACTTTCCTCTCCATTAGAATCTAACAGGAAATCTAATTAGAATTTGACCACTAGAGGGCACTGATAATGTAAAAAAACATAGGTTTAAACTGTAATAACTCTGGAAATATGAATCTCCTGGCAGTGGGAGTACCCTTTTTTTACTCAGTAGGAAAATCCCTACAATATATATTTTTTCATAAAAAAAGTTTACTGCTCCTTTAAATTGCAAACTTTGTTAATGAAAGAATGTTGTTGAGAGAATGTTGGCAAGGTTACAGTAACTAGGTGGGAAATGATCAGTGCTCAGAGTGGAACCTTGGTGCCATATTACTTACAAAAGGATGTATTTCCTCCAACTTTTATTATTAAAGGGATAGTAATACTTAAATATTACTATCCTCCATCTTGTAGCCCTTCAAAAACTGAGTAAAATGAGCCCAACGGCATCTCTCAAACCTTTATGGTTTGAGAGATATCTTCTTTCAAATTTCCCTCTTTTTTAGCCTTTCCCCTGACGTCAACATTCTAGCTGAGAGCAGGGGAATCCTCTCCTGGGATCAGCCGGCGGCTCTGCAGCAGACCCGAGATCGCGGTAATAAAAAAGAAATCCTTCACTAAAAAGGTCTTCTACGAGTGCTTGGTTTGCAAGCAGACATAGAATACCTTTGTATGTTAAGTATTTATTTTTTATTACTGCGATCTCTGCTCTGCTGCAGAGCCTCCACCGGTCCCGGGACCGGATTCCCCTGCTGTCAGCTAGAGTGCTGACGTCAGGGGAGAGGGAACTTTGAAAGCGGATATCTCTCAAACCTTAAAGGTTTGAGAGACGCCGCTGGGCTCATTTTGCTCCGTTTTTGAAGGGCTACAAGATGAGGGATAGTAATTTTTAAAGGGGATCTCTCACCTATAGATATATAATGCTCCTTAGTTAGAGCATTTATCAAAGAGATTGATAACGTTGTTCATTTTGGGGAAAAAAAAAACAGTTGTATGCGCAAAAATTTTCTTTTAAAAAGAATCCGGCAGCCTACTTCTGGATTGTCGAACCTTACTGACCGGAGGCAGCTCCCGTCCCACTACCCATCATCCACCGATGACGGAGGCTGTCTGTCACTAAGCTGGAGCAATCTCATTGGCTAGATATTGATCTCTGCCAATGAGATTGCTCCAGCTTAGAGAAAGAAAGCCTCCGTCATTGGAGGATGCTGGGTAGTGGGACGGGAGCAGCCTCTGTGCAGCAGGCATGAAGTAAGCTGCCGGACACTTTTTAAAAGTTAAATTTTGCGCATATAACTGTTTTATTTTTCAAAATGAACAATGTTTTCGATCTCTCTGATAAATGCTCTAACTAATGAGCATTATATATCTATAGGTGAGAGATCCCCTTTAATTATTACTATCCCTTTAATAGAATTATTAGCAGTAATATGTTCAGGTACCTTGATCAAAATGGGAACGGAATGTGGGGGTAACAGGGAAGTGGGGCTCTTTGCAAATGATTGGAGACCCCCACTAGCATTCAAGAAGTTAAAAGTGGAAGTTAACCCTTTGTGTTGTGTACCCCTCTAGCACTCAAAGGGTTCATTTAATGGAAATATTTTTTTTTTCCCTACGTGGCAGTTGATTTGCCCCAGAATTGCACCACTGTTTCGTAGCACACACTCCTCAGTGGTGCAGTGCAGTGTGTGATTATGGTAGGTTTTATCACCTAGGGTCTTCAGGCGTGCTGGTAGCAAGTTGAATTTGGATGAAAGTGGATTAGCTCCGTTTAATTCATTAAACTAAAGTACACATTTTTCTGTTCTGAGACTAATTATTTCGTAAATGCTTATTATGTTAAAGGGCAACTAATATAAAAAAAATGTAAGTTTAGTCCTTTACTTGTTAGTGACTTTGGCCCTCACCTTTTGAGAGCAGCAGCATTCTAAACTTACAGCCAATGATGTTTTAAAGGGATAGTAATACTTAAAATGTAAAAAAAAATATGCTGTAGGGTTTATCCCCTGAGTAAAACAAGAGTACTCCCACTGCTGAAAGGTGTTTCATTCAAAAGTTATTAATTTTCAAAGTTGAATTTTTTAGGTGCAATATCACAGTGGCCTGAAATTGTACAGTGGCGCTGTTGCTACACGATCCTATGGACAGCTCTGGTCCCGGGACCATAAATCTGCATAAGATGGTGTAGCAACAGTGCCACTGTACAATTTCAGGCCACTGTGATATTGCACCTAAAAAATTCAACTTTGAAAATTAATAACTTTTGAATGAAACACCTTTCAGCAGTGGAAGTACCCTTGTTTTACTCAGGGGGATAAACCCTACAACATATATTTTTTTACATTTTAAATATTACTGTCCCTTTAAAGGAATAGTAATGTTTCATAATAAAAGCAGCTCCGATTAATGTTCATAGTATTTGGGCCATGGAAAGTGTTATTTCAATACTGTCAGAGTTGTAGTTCAAGAGTAATTGAATGACAAAGTATCCCCCTCTCTCTCCTTTTACTGATGTGACACTGCTTACCTCAGAGCAGCAGGGTGGTGTCCAAGTGGATTCCAGAAAAAGAAAATCTTGAATTAACATAAGGGAAAAATCTGAAAAACCAGTCAAGGGGGCAGGGTTTTCATTGTTCTTACAGTAAGAAGATTGTCCCTTGCTGTGATCTCTCTGGTCTTAAGACCAGATTCCACATCTGAGGGGAGGTGACTTACACTAGGTAAAAGGGGCGGGAGGGGGATACTTTATCATTCAATTACTCTTGAACGACAACTTTGACAGTAGTGAAATAACACTCTCCATGGCTCATATACTATGAAGATTAATTGGAGCTGCTGTTTTTGTGAAAAAAATTACTATCCCTTTAACCCTTTGAGTGCTAGAGTCGTATGCAATGCATTGCATACCCCTCTGGCACTCAAATGGTTAAGGTGACCCATATCCCTTTTAAAACTAGGACGATTATGAAATCTTCACTCTGTAGGATTGTATGATCGGTGAAACCCTGCAGTGAGTGTTTTTTATATGCCTCTCTGATATAAAGGGATATATGTGGTCATCTGACAGTGCATTTGTCTGCCCCAAGATTCTTGTTCCTCAGTCCTATTGGCTATGTATGTGGATATGACCTCGCAGGAGCCAATAGAAATATTCAGCTGCTTCCCTGGAGCGCAACGCCATTGGTTCTGGGAAAGAAAAGCCCAGGGGGGACCGGTACACTGTTAGCTGTAGGTTTATAATGAGGTTATTGAAATAGGTGGGGCTAGCAGTCTCGGCTTCATTCCTATTGGCTTTGCAGGTTGGTAGGACATCCAGCAGCCAATAGATGTTATCAGCTGCTTCTCTGAAGCTCCTAGAATCGGCTCCTGTGGAGAAGAAGCCCTGGTGGCTGTAATGTATAATTCTGATACTGTTAGAGATGGAACTAGCACAGATTAGTCTGTAAACGCTGAGCTTTAACATATATTTTAATTGTCCTTGTTATTTACAATCTAAATCTAGGAATGGCAGTGGAATTCTAATTATCCCTTTTTTTTCCACCAGGTACAGTGAAAGTTAGAAGTTCAAGCATCCAAGTTGGAGACCTGATTATTGTAGAAAAGGTTAGTTATCTACTTATTTTACTATATATTGGCCTAGATTTACTAAATCACAAGGCTGCATTTACATCCCAGGCCCCCTAGGAAAGGCACTTTAGGAGCCCTTAGCTCCTCCCTTGGCCACACCCCCACACCTCACATGACCCCGCCCCAATCCCATCCACTGTTTCCTGGCATAGAAAATACCCTGTGACCTATAACAAGCAAGAACAGAAAGCATTAACTCCTTGGTTGCTAAAGAGATCTCCATTGCATTGCTATTTACCATCCAAGGGGTTAAATAGCAAGTAAAGGGTTATAATACTGATGCAGGGACATTGAGATTGTTCTGGCCACACCCAGAATACAGAATGTGGGTGTGGCCAGCACAGCTCAGGCTCCTCCCCTCAAACTTTGGCACTCTAAGCAGTTGCCTTCTATTCCCACTGGGAAATATGGCCCTATGCCACATCACACTGTTTCTAAACAGAGGCAGGTCTCATTTACTGAATATTTCATGAGAATCTCTGCAGCAATAAAAAGGCATGGAATAATCTGTTTTCAGTGTGGTACTGGATGTGGGGAGGAGGTCTCGGGGGAATAGCACCCTGGTAAAAATAGGTTCATTGGTAGCCCTTTCCTTTTTAAATGGACAAACCCTAATTATGAAAAATATGTTGTAGAGCTTTTCCTGTTGAGGAAATCCAGTGTACTACTCATAATGCTGGGAGGTGCTTCTTTTAAAAGGTATTAGAGATAATTAGGTATTTTCTCATAGGTTAATGATGATTTCCTGCCAGGTGGCCTTGTTGCTTCATTCTTCAATGGAAAGCTTATGTGACACTTAGTTATAGTCAGCCTCCATTTTGACTTTACATAGCTTCCAGTCAAATAGAATTTGTTCATCCCATATCTCTCTCCCTTTCAGCCGTCAAATGATACAGTTTATCACCAAGCACAAGACTGATACAATGCATCATTCGTCCTTTGCAGAAAAGTCCCGGGTTGGATTTCCCAATACACAGAGTAGGCAACAGCCCAGAAGAGCTCCAAATTTTGAGGGGCTCCTCAGCTGTTCTGACAACACCCACATTCTGGATTCTACATTTAACTTTACGTTTATCATTTAATACATTGGATGCTAGAGAGATCTCCAATGCATTATACCTCCCAAATGTCCCTCTTTAGAGATTATAGGGGTCCATACCTTACATGTGTCCCTCTTTAGGAGGTATTAGGGGTCCAAACCTCCCAAGAGTCCCTCTTTAGGAGGGACACCTCCTGTTTGAGACCCAAATCCCTCTGCCCCTCTTTCCCACCCTGGTGTCCCTGTGTTTAGGAGATCAGACTGTGTGGTGTGTATAGAAGTGTATCACCCTGGTGTCACTGTGTTTAGGAGATCAGACTGTGTGGTGAGTATATAAGTGTATCACCCTGGTGTCCCTGTGTTTAGGAGATCAGACTGTGTGATGTGTGTATATAAGTGTATCACCCTGGTGTCCCTGTGTTTAGGAGATCAGACTGTGTGGTGTGTATATAAGTGTATCACCCCGGTGTCACTGTGTTTAGGAGATCAGACTGTGTGGTGTGTATAGAAGTGTATTACCCTGGTGTCCCTGTGTTTAGGAGATCAGACTGTGTGGTGTGTATATAAGTGTATCACCCTGGTGTCCCTGTGTTTAGGAGATCAGACTGTGTGGTGTGTATATAAGTGTATCACCCTGGTGTCCCTGTGTTTAGGAGATCAGACTGTGTGGAGTGTATAGAAGTGTATCACCATGGTGTCCCTGTGTTTAGGAGATCAGACTGTGCGGTGTGTATATAGGTGTATCACCCTGGTGTCCCTGTGTTTAGGAGATCAGACTGTGTGGAGTGTATAGAAGTGTATCACCCTGGTGTCCCTGTGTTTAGGAGATCAGACTGTGTGGTGTGTATAGAAGTGTATCACCCTGGTGTCCCTGTGTTTAGGAGATCAGACTGTGTGGTGTGTATATAAGTGTATCACCCTGGTGTCCCTGTGTTTAGGAGATCAGACTGTGTGGTGTGTATATAAGTGTATCACCCTGGTGTCCCTGTGTTTAGGAGATCAGACTGTGTGGTGTGTATATAAGTGTATCACCCTGGTGTCCCTGTGTTTAGGAGATCAGACTGTGTGGAGTGTATAGAAGTGTATCACCATGGTGTCCCTGTGTTTAGGAGATCAGACTGTGCGGTGTGTATATAGGTGTATCACCCTGGTGTCCCTGTGTTTAGGAGATCAGACTGTGTGGAGTGTATAGAAGTGTATCACCCTGGTGTCCCTGTGTTTAGGAGATCAGACTGTGTGGTGTATATATGTGTATCACCCCGGTGTCCCTGTGTTTAGGAGATCAGACTGTGTGGTGTGTATATAAGTGTATCACCCTGGTGTCCCTGTGTTTAGGAGATCAGACTGTGTGGTGTGTATATAAGTGTATCACCCTGGTGTCCCTGTGTTTAGGAGATCAGACTGTGTGGTGTGTATATAAGTGTATCACCCTGATGTCCCTGTGTTTAGGAGGTCAGACTGTGTGGTGTGTATATAAGTGTATCACCCTGGTGTCCCTGTGTTTAGGAGATCAGACTGTGTGGTGTGTATATAAGTGTATCACATTGATGTCCCTGTGTTTAGGAGATCAGACTGTGTGGTATGTATATAAGTGTATCACCCTGGTGTCCCTGTGTTTAGGAGATCAGACTGTGTGGTGTGTATATAAGTGTATCACCCTGGTGTCCCTGTGTTTAGGAGATCAGACTGTGTGGTGTGTATATAAGTGTATCACATTGATGTCCCTGTGTTTAGGAGATCAGACTGTGTGGTATGTATATAAGTGTATCACCCTGGTGTCCCTGTGTTTAGGAGATCAGACTGTGTGGTGTGTATATAAGTGTATCACCCTGGTGTCCCTGTGTTTAGGAGATCAGACTGTGTGGTGTGTATATAAGTGTATCACCCTGGTGTCCCTGTGTTTAGGAGATCAGACTGTGTGGTGTGTATAGAAGTGTATCACCCTGGTGTCCCTATGTTTAGGAGATCAGACTGTGTGGTGTGTATAGAAGTGTATCACCTTGGCTCCACAGCAATAAACTCACATTCAAGAGTAGTATTGGATTGTTTTACCAACATGAAATCTGGTAGATACTAAAAAAAAAAAAAATAAAATGATGGCAGTCTGATCTCTCAAACCTTTATGGTTTCAGTGAGATACCCAGCTAAACCTCCCCCCTCCCTCCTCTTGCACTGACATCTGCGCTCTAGCTGAAGGAGATTCCGGTCCTGAGAAAGTCCTGCAGCTCTTCAGCAGAGCCGAAATAGTGATCTTTAAAAATAATTACTTCATTGGAACGGTCTACAAAGCATGCTCGCAAACCAAGCACATTTTGTAGACCGTTCCAATGAAGTCATTCTTTTTACAGTGTGCTATTTCGGCTCTGCTGAAGAGCCGCAGGACGGTCTCGGGACCGGGATCTCCTTCTTCAGCTAAAGCGCAGATGTCAGTGCAAGTGGAGGGAGGGGGGAGGTTTAGCTGGGTATCTCTCTGAAACCAGAAAGGTTTGAGAGATCAGACTGCCATCATTTTATTTATTTTTTTTTTAGCATCTACCAGATTTCATGTTGGTAAAACAATCAATACTACTCTTTAATGTTTATTTGAACTTCCATGTATGTGTTTATAAATTAGTTTGTGTGTAAAAAAAAACAAACAAAACAAAACATTGCTTTTGCTCTAAATCATTATTCAGTTCCACAAAGAGGTTTCAACAGGGCATGAAATTACCCAAAAATTATTGGTAATGTCATGCCCCCAGCAACATCCCCTAAAACAATAGTGTCCCTGTTTGGCTATTTGAAATGTTGGGAAGTATGCATAATGTACAGAGCTTTCCAGGCTGTTTTTTTTCTCTTCCAATGCTCTGTACATTACGAGGAACTACTGAGTAGGCTGCAACTGAAACAAGACATTTTCTAGTGAAACATTAACCGAATTCCTTTTTTTTCATGTTCTAGAATCAGAGGATTCCGGCCGATATGATCTTCCTCAGGACATCGGAAAAAAATGGTACGATATGTGTTGCCAATCCTCCTTTCGCCTATTTGTTTGATTTTTTTTCTTCCGAGAGACTTAAAAAAACAAAAACCGCAAAAACAACTTAACCCTTTGAGTGCCAGAGAGGGGTCCAACGCATTGTTTTGCAATGCATTGTTTTCACCTCTGGTCCACAATCGGATGCAACTGCGAGCATTTGGATTGTTTTACACCTCACTGCAGAATGTTGGCGCTATATAAATAATTAATAATATGGACTAAAAACAAAGGTTAAAGCGGAACTATCATCAAAATTAAATTACCCCCCAAAATCCTTAACACAGCGATAAACTTATATACGTACTTTTATTATGCTGAGTAAGTGCAGAATTAGTGAGAAATACAACTCCGTTCGGCAGGCATCAGCTGGCAACAGTGCAGACATCTTGCATAAAAGGCATCTGCCAATCAGCACTGTCCATCCCGTTCATCTCCAGGATTGGTGAGTGGAGTTGCTTGGTACCTTAAGGTACAGGAAGGGACTGACGGCGCAGGAGCTACAGCAAGATTCCTGCTGCTGATTCTTGATGACTGAGTTGTATTTCTCACTAATGCTGGACATATTCAGCATAATAACAGTCAGGGCCGGATTTACATCTCAGGAGCCTGTAGGCACAGAAATCTGAAGCGCCACCCCCCCCCCCCCCCCGCATTGGCCTTCTCCACTGGACACCTACACAGCGCTCCTAATCTCCACATTGCCCCCCAGCAGCCCCATATTGCCCCCATCATCTCCACATTGCCCCCATCTTCTCCATATACCATATTGTCCTCACATTGTCCCCCATCAACCCAATATTGCCCCCATCATCTCCATATATCATATTGCCTTATCAGCTCCACATTGCCCCCCATCATCTCCATATACCATATTGCCCCCATCATCTCCACATTGCCCCCCCATCATCTCCATATACCATATTGTCCTCACATTGTCCCCCATCAACCCAATATTGCCCCCATCATCTCCATATATCATATTGCCCCCATCAGCTCCATATTGCCCCCATCATCTCCACATTGCCCCCCATCATCTCCATATACCATATTGCCCCCCATCATCTCCACATTGCCCCCCATCATCTCCATATACCATATTGTCCTCACATTGTCCCCTATCAACCCAATATTGCCCCATCATCTCCATATATCATATTTCCCCCATCAGCTCCATATTGCCCCCCATCATCTCCATATACCATATTGCCCTCACATTGCCCCCCATCATCTCCATATTGCCCCCATCATCTCCATATACCATATTGCCCACTCATTGCCCCCATCAACCCAATATTGCCCCCATCATCTCCATATATCATATTCCCTCATATTGCCCCCATCAACCCAATATTGCCCCCATCATCTCCACATTACCGAAGAAGGCACAGACCTGTTTTCACCATGTTGCGGCACCAAGCAGCGGGGGAGGAGTATTAAAAAAGAAAAAAAACAAAAAACACAACCTGATCCCAATGACAGGCGCCCCTCTGTGGGGTGCGCCAGTAGGCAGATGCCTACTCTGCCTAATTATAAATCCGGCCCTGATAACAGTAAGTATATGCTTATCGCTATGTTAGAATGAAATTGCCCCCAAATCCTTACTGATGATCCGCTTTAATCCTCTTCTTTTTAATAAGAAAGTTTGTGGAAGGTTGGATGCAGACGGAGATCAAAATGTGGAAGGAAAACAATGTTCTGGGACAAACCAACTGCACTAAAGGAGTGAACTAAAAACTCCCACTGATTTTTAAACAGGTCTTTTAACCCCTTCACAATGTGTTTGTAACATCTCTAGCATTCAAAGGATTAAAAAAACGACTTTTAATTCAGTTTGAAGTTTAATGTTTATTGATCCTATAGTGCTGTGGTTTGCCCCAGACTTATTCAATTTACATTTTTAACATAAAGCCCTAAATTTAAACCTAATAATGAAACGGGTGTTATAGATTTAAAGGGACACTAACACATTTGAATAAGAACGTCTCGCTCATCTTATGTGACAGACATGATAGCTGCTAGCAGGACTATTTAACCTTTTGAGTGCCAGGGAAGTATGCGTTTGATTCATCCCTGGCACACAAAAGGCTAACTCCACCCCCTGTACACAGTAATATTCTGTGGCTTGTGTTCTCTGCATGCGTTCATTTGAAAAAAATATATATAAATAAATCCAGATACCAGTGGGTGGAGTCCAGCAGTATTGTTTGCAACTGTCATGTCCATCAGCATAGATCCAGTATGGACTGCACATGTTTCCTATTTGAATCAAGATGGAGGCCATTAAGATTTTCTGCCCATAGTAAGGTAAGGGAAAATTAGTCAGAGGTCTTTACTTTTTCTTTTAACCAAATTGTCTGGCAAGCTAGTGTCCATAATTTTAGCCTTTTATCCTAGATCCCTAAAGTGTAATCCTAAATTTCCTTTTCCAGTATAAGTTGGGCTCTACTGGAGTGTTTTGGAAAGCCAGTGGAAAGTTTGATTTTTGGCATTGGCAAATAAATTAGTTTCTAAAAGAAGCTGAGATTATTTCAGAGAAAAATATGCATATTTTAAAGCATAAGTTTCAATCATGTGTAAAGAGAGAGAGAGAGACAATTACCATAAAATCTTGGTTAGGATACTTTTTTTCCCTTTCACCTCATGTGAAGTAGGTGCATATTATAAAAGTGTAAAAAAAAAAAAAAAAAAAACCACAAACAAAAAATGTAAATTAAAATGCCTCCCCCCCCAATCTCTCTCGTCCTTTACTCCCTACTCCCACCCCAACAATCTATCTGTGCCTACCTTCTACCCACAAACTTAAATTGCATACCTCTCGACATTTCAAATTGCCAAAGGGGGACACTTTTGTGTTTTAGGGGATGTTGCTGGTAGGGTTGCCACCTTTTCGTCAAGAAAATACCGGCCATGGCATTCCCTTCATAGATTTAACATTGGACAGAAGCCAATTTTTTACCGGCCTGCCGGTAAAATACCGGCTGGGTGGCAACCCTAGTTGCTGGGGGTGTGGCTGGTGGGCGGGGCATTAGCGAGAATGTGTAGGCTATTTAATGACCTATTGATACCTCCTTGTGTAACTTAATATATGACTTATAACAAGATAAAGTGTTTTATTTACACAGACTAATGTATAAACACATATACTGACGTTTAAACAAATATTAATGTGAGTTTTATTGCTGTAGAGTGATATGATACACTTATATACACACAACACAGTCTGACCTCCTAAACACAGGCACACCAGGGTGATACACTTCTATACACACCTCACAGTCTGATCTCCTAAACACAGGGACACCAGGGTGATACACTTATATACACACCTCACAGTCTGATCTCCTAAACACAGGGACACCAGGGTGATACACGTATATACACACCACACAGTCTGATCTCCTAAACACAGGGACACCAGGGTGATACACTTATATACACCACACAGTCTGATCTTCTAAACACAGGGACACCAGGGTGATACACTTATATACACACCACACAGTCTGATCTCCTAAACACAGGGACACCAGGGTGATACACTTCTATACACACCACACAGTCTGATCTCCTAAACACAGGGACACCAGGGTGATACACTTATATACACACCACACAGTCTGATCTCCTAAACACAGGGACACCAGGGTGATACACTTATATACACACCACACAGTCTGACCTCCTAAACACAGGCACACCAGGGTGATACACTTATATACACACCACACAGTCTGATCTCCTAAACACAGGGACACCAGGGTGATACACTTATATACACACCACACAGTCTGATCTCCTAAACACAGGGACACCAGGGTGATACACTTATATACACACCACACAGTCTGATCTCCTAAACACAGGGACACCAGCGTGATACACTTATATACACACCACACAGTCTGACCTCCTAAACACAGGGACACCAGGGTGACACACTTATATACACACCACACAGTCTGATCTCCTAAACACAGGGACACCAGGGTGATACACTTATATACACACCACACAGTCTGATCTCCTAAACACAGAGACACCAGGGTGATACACTTATATACACACCACACAGTCTGATCTCCTAAACACAGGGACACCAGGGTGATACACTTATACACACCACACAGTCTGATCTCCTAAACACAGGGACACCAGGGTGATACACTTCTATACACACCACACAGTCTGATCTCCTAAACACAGGGACACCAGGGTGATACACTTATATACACACCACACAGTCTGATATCCTAAACACAGGGACACTGGGGTGATACACATCTATACACACCACACAGTCTGATCTCCTAAACACAGAGACACCAGGGTGATACACTTCTATACACACCATACAGTCTGATCTCCTAAACACAGGGACACCAGGGTGATACACTTATATACACACCACACACAGTCTGATCTCCTAAACACAGGGACACCAGGGTGATACACTTCTATACACACCAGTCTGATCTCCTAAACACAGGAACACCAGGGTGATACACTTATATACACACCACACAGTCTGATCTCCTAAACACAGGGACACCAGGGTGATACGCTTATATACACATCACACAGTCTGATCTCCTAAACACAGGGACACCAGGGTGATACACTTATATACACATCACACAGTCTGATCTCCTAAACACAGGGACACCAGGGTGATACACTTCTATACACACTACACAGTCTGATCTCCTAAACACAGGGACACCAGGGTGGGAAAGAGGGACAGAGGGATTTGGGTCTAAAAGAGGCACTGTCCCTCCTAACGAGGGACACTTGGGAGGTATGAAAATGCCCTGCTCAATTTCTCTCCCCCTACCATCTGACTCCAATACCTTTTATCTGGGAGCAAATAACTGACATCCAAGGGGCTAACAGGACATGAAACATATGAAGAAAGATCAATTCTGTATGTTCACTTTGAAAAAAGGGGCCTAAAAGAAGGCCCCGAGCCTTTCAGTCGTACATCTTTAAAATAACTTATTTTCTTTAGCGTCGGGCAACCAGAGGTCCTCTAGGTATTTTATATGACAACTCCAAACACCCAGGAGCCACTACTGTAGTGGTTCTCAACTCCGGTCCTCAGGACCCACTAACAGGCCAGGATTTGATGATTTCCTTGTTAGAGCACAGGTGAGTTAATCAATGTGCATGAGCCTCTGATCACATGATTTCCTTGTTAGAGCACAGGTGAGTTAATCAATGTGCATGAGCCTCTGATCACATGATTTCCTTGTTAGAGCACAGGTGAGTTAATCAATGTGAATGAGCCTCTGATCACCATACCTGTTCTCTAGCAGAGAAATCCCAAAGTCCTGGCCTGTTAGTGGGTCCTGAGGACAGGAGTTGAGAACCACTTCACTACTGGCTGATGGGAGTTGTAGTCCACAAAAGCTGGAGGGCCTCAGGTTGCCCAGCCCTGATCTACATACATGAATCTACCATACAATCTCTGGTATAATATTCACCTGTGTATAATACGTAGGTGTAAATTATATCCAATATTATTGGTAAAACATAAAAATTACTAGTTGAACAGCCCTTTACACGGGGCACAGTGTCACAGCCACACGGTTGTGGGGCAGTCACGCACACTACAGCCTGCCCGCTCCATGGCTGATACAGAGCTAGATGCTCCTTTGGAGCTCCCAGCTCTGTATCAGCCGCGGTGCGGGCAGTCTCTACTGCGCGTAACAGCAGCACACGCAGCAGTGTCTACTGCACATGTTGCAGCGTTACACACGATTTAACTAATTATTATATAGGAGGATATGTGTACAATACTCATCCCCTTTCCCTCGCTCTACCCACAAAAAAATGAAATAACGTTACAGACACTTTCTTTCTAACTCCAGTTTTATGCATCTCCCCCAATGTCTCTTAGTTTATTAAAGTACTTCTCCTTTAAGGTGACAGGTCTTTTAAAGTGACAGGTGTACTTCTCCTTTAAGGTGACAGGTCCAGTGGATTTCACTATAAACTGATCTTCTATCGATCTCAAATGAGCAAATGGCTTTACAAACCAGGGTGGAACATGGAAACCTATATGTAGGTCATTTGCTCCATGTGTTTTGTAGAACAATCCAAAAAATTCAGGACAGTTTGATCATCTGCTGATTAACCCTTTGGATGCTAGAGGCAGTAGTTTACCTATTGGGAAGTCTAGCAATGGCCTCATTAGAATCCTGGTGGTTGCATGCTGACCATGACTACACTGCACGAATGTACACCTGCTGCTCAATTGTGTTTTTTTTTTTTTGTTTGTTTTTGTTTTAATCATTTTTATTAAGTGGACAGGAATAAGACATTACAAAATCATAGATAATGAACACAGTTTTCAGATGAGAAATACAATGCAGACATTCAAATAAGTACCATAAAGTAGAGATACAGCTGTCCCATTTTATTTTTTTACGAATATAAAACTAAACTAAACAAAAAAAAAAAAAAATTCCTCCCCCATCTCCAACCCCCTCCATATCCCTACCCGCTCTCATCCCTCCCCGGGAGACGAGCGCAGCCTCTCTCTCAGTATTTATTGTATGTAGCAGGTAACAGCATAGTCACCAAACAGTCAGATAAGTGGAGAAATAGTCAGATTCCCCAGGTACACCACCCACACAGCAGAAAATAAGGATTTATCCCGCAGCCCTCACTGGTAAAGTGTTCTAGAGTTGCAATAAGACATCCATGAACCCCATATAAGGTTACATTTATTCGGGGTTCCCCTATGTAAATAGAGTCCTTTTGTAATGAGGTAGATTATTAGCCACCAGGGCCATCCAGTGGTCATGTTTAGTGGGGTGGTCTGACATCCACGTTTGTACCACCACCTTTCGTGCCATAACCAGCAGCTCCCTCAGCGGTATATCATGAAAATTTGAGTGGAGTTGATCAGGAAGAATAGGGAATACGCATACCTTTGGCGAAAGTGACACATCCCACTGCACCACAGCCGACACAGTACGTAACAGATCTTCCCAGAATCCCCGGACCAGAGAACACTCCCACAGAAGGGGCAGGAAATCAGCGCCTGCCTCCCCACACACCACCTGCATCGGTCGCTGTCCACCCTACCCATCCTGAAAAGACGCACAGGGGTATAGTAAGATCTGTGTAGAATTTTAACCCCTTAAGGACCAGAGGTCCTGGGACATTTCCGTCCCATAAGGACCGCTTTGATCTTTGCCGACGTGCCGATACACGTGACCTGTTGCTTGTATCGCCACTCCACTTTGGGACCTAAAAGTGATCGCTCCAGTCTTGGAGCAGTCAATTTAAGGCCTCGTTTTTACTTAAAGCTGTCCCGGCGGAGCAATGTTTAAGTAAAAAGTACGTGACGTACTATGACCGCCATCAGTCCTTAAGTATTTAAGGACCGTGACGGTCATAGTATGTCATGTAGTCCTTAAGGGGTTAATTTGAATTAATTGATGTCTGGCCGTAGCAGTTACTGCTCCAGGACTCTTCAAAGCCATTTCCTACTCATAATCTTGGAGAGCACCCACATCAACCTCCCATCCGGACCCAAGCCCATCAGCTTCCCCTACAGAAAACTTGCCTAGCCACGTATATATTAGTGAGACAGGCCTGAGGGATTGTCTCTTCTTAGCTAATGTAACCAGTGGAAATTCTTTTGTTTGGAGTTACAGCACCCCCACAAGGG
The DNA here is from genome assembly GCA_037306005.1 of Rhinophrynus dorsalis. Classification (NCBI taxonomy): domain Eukaryota; kingdom Metazoa; phylum Chordata; class Amphibia; order Anura; family Rhinophrynidae; genus Rhinophrynus; species Rhinophrynus dorsalis. Next base: position 165,154,601 of record CM074727.1, read on the forward strand.
GGTGCTGTAACGCACATATGAGTAAAAGAAAGTAGTAGGAACATCAAACTCCTCTCTCAACTGCTCAAATGATTTTAAAACATTACCCCGGTATAACTGACCGCTCAATTGTTTTTAATCGGCGATCTGCCAAAGCAGATCCTTCGTATATTTTCTATGAAAATAAGGTTGCAAAAATAAAAATATGGAGGCTGACAGTTCTTCTTTCCATAGGATCCTGCTTTCTGCGCACTGATCAACTGGATGGTGAGACAGACTGGAAGCTGCGTCTACCTGTTGCCTGCACGCAAAGGCTTCCCACAGCAGCTGTAAGTGCTCCCTCCATCTACCCTCCTCCTAGCTCAATGCTACTGGCATTTAAAGGGATAGTAATGTGTCATAATAAAAGCAGCTCTAATTAATCATCATAATATTTGGACCATGGAGAGTGTTATTTCAGTTCTGTCAGAGTTGTAGTTTAAGAGTAATTCAATGATAAAATACTGTATCCCCCCCCATCCCTTTTACTGATGTAACACTGGTCAGCTTAGAGCAGCAGGGTGTGTCCAAGTGGATTGCAGAGAGGGACAATCTTCAATTGTCCAGGCGGCTCTGCAGCAGAGCCAAAATCACGGTATTTAAAAAGAATTCATTCATTGGAAAGATCTACAAAGTGTGTTTGCAATCCAGGCACACTTTTTTAGACCTTTCCAATGAATGAATGATTTGTAAGTAACACAATTCAGGCCCTGCTGCAGAGCCGCCTGCTGGTCCCCGGACCAGCATCTCCTGCTGTCAGCTAGACACTGATATCAGGAGAAAGGGAGGGAGGGTGGAACTTTGGATCCCTATATCTCTCAAACCATAGCAGTTTGAGAGATAGGGTTTGGACCTATTTGATGTTTTAAACTCTACATAACTGTAAAAAATATTTTTGGGGCATTACTGTCCCTTTAAAGTTCTCTCAAAAAAGGTCAACGTGAGCGGTAACAAAGGCCTAAGAAAGGGGCACTCGTGGCTAAAAGGAAATTAATTTCACAAAAAGCTATTTAACCCTTTGAGTGCCAGAGGGCTAGGCAACACATTGCTTTGCAATGAGTTGCGTACCTCTCTGGCACTCAGAGAGTTAACAGGGAAGAATTAAAGTGGACCTACACATCTTTTAGTCTCATTAAATGTGTCTATGTAAATGGTTTATAACTTATTGTTTTGAAAACTGGTTTATGGTTTTAGCGATTTATCAGGGAATCTAGTCTTAACAGAACTTTGTTTTCTGATTGGCTAGATAAAGCTGTGTAATTACTCATTCGCTGAAAATCACCCCTCCCCAACTTATGTGACTGGTAGAACCAGTTTGCATCTGAGGGGTGAAATAAACGAATGGGGAGGAGTTACCATGTAAATTAATTTCAAGATGAAGGCATGAAGGGAGAACTAGGATAGGTGATTGGGTCCTCTTAAAAATGCATCTTGGGGGAAAAAAAAAAAATGAAAACATGTTGCAAAGTGATAGGTCCACTTCCCCAGAATTCCCATTGATTTAAAGAAGAGTTCTATTCTAGGGATAAGTGATTCTTAATTTGTTTTACAGAAGGATTATCTGGGTGGAGGTTACACAATCAGCAGTCAGTTATATTTATATACTATTTAGTAGTTGTCCATTTCTTGTAGTTCACTGCTAAGCTTTTGTTTAACCCTTTGAGTGCCAGAGAGGTACGCAAATCATTGCATACCTCTCTGGCACTCAAAGGGTTAAAATCTGATAAACTGTGTCCCTTACAATTCTTTCATGCCTGTTGAAGCCCATTGTTTCTGTGAGGAGGTTTGGCCTAGAGGCAGCCTTCAGTAGAGATCACTGTGTACAGGAAACTGCAGACACAGTGCAACAAATATATAGATACATAGATTTGACTGCCATGTGAAGGAAACCTGCCTCGGAAAGTTAATTTGTTTTAACCCTTTGAGTGCCAGAGTGGTGCACTATGTGTTGCATACCCCCCCTGGCATTCAAAGGGTTTTCCCCTAATGTACATCCGTCCTGGGGTAGGTTCACCTAAAAGGACCGCATAGATGTTATTCGGAGGGCCGGCACATGTGAGCGATCGTGTATACCAGCTTACTGAAAGGGAGGCTGAAGCTGATCGGTCCGGTCTCGGAGCTGTCCATTTCAGCCCCCCATAGTGATCACAGTGAGCCCACAGGGGTGATGTAATCACAACACCAATGATAAGCCAGGACTGTCACCGTCCTTAAGGCAGGGACACTGCTGACGGTCCTGGTACTTCACCAGTCCTTAAGGGGTTAAACAAAATAAGAGCCGTCTATTGCTAAAGTATAGTTCTCCTTTAATTACATTCGCAACCCGTTAAATGCTAGAGAGGTCTGTGGAAACCTAGCCAGTATTCAGTGGGTTAAAAAGTGTCCCTCTTTAGGAGATATTAGGGGTCTGTACCTCCCACGTGTCCCTCTTAAGGAGATATTAGGGGTCCATACCTCCCAAGTCTCCCTCTTTAGGAGATATTAGGTGTCTGTACCTCCCAAGTGTCCCTCTTTAGGAGATATTAGGGGTCTGTACCTCCCAAGTGTCCCTCTTTAGGAGATATTAGGGGTCCATACCTCCCAAGTGTCCCTCTTTAGGATATATTAGGGGTCCGTACTTCCCAAGTGTCCCTCTTTAGGAGATATTAGGGGTCTGTACCTCCCAAGTGTCCCTCTTTAGGAGATATTAGGGGTCCATATCTCCCAAGTGTCCCTCTTTAGGAGATATTAGGGGTCCGTACTTCCCAAGTGTCCCTCTTTAGGAGATATTAGGTGTCTGTACCTCCCAAGTGTCCCTCTTTAGGAGATATTAGGTGTCTGTACCTCCCAAGTGTCCCTCTTTAGGAGATATTAGGTGTCTGTACCTCCCAAGTGTCCCTCTTTAGGAGATATTAGGGGTCTGTACCTCCCAAGTGTGCATTTTTAGGAGATATTAGGGCTCCATACATACCAAGTATCCCTCTTTTGGAGATATTAGGGGTCCATGCCTCCTGTGTCCCTCTTTAGGAGATTTTAGGGGTGACGGATACCCTAGGGCATTATGTAGCAAACCAGCTGCAACATAGGCAACAAAACATTCAATTGATTTAAATAAGACATTTAACCACTCAAAACAATCATTTTTAACTGCCTCATAGAATAGCCTTAGGTCTGCAGGAGACACCAATAATGTAGCATATTTATAAGTATATTTTTTTATTATCCCATTGTACCGGTAGCTGGGAGAGTTAGAGGTCTTCAGTGAGATACCTTGAATCATTTTGTTAGGCGCTGACCCATTAGCTGTGTATTAGGGTTATTCATGGGCAGAGTTTAAGTGCAGCATTGTTGGTACACATAACCACATCTGCCAATAATCAGGTTATTTCCACAACCTTCTCCAGATGTTTCATCTTTTCTAGGCCTTTAGCATATGGCGAAAGCAAAGACAAATTGCTGTCAGCGTACTCTTATGAATTAATGATTATCACTGATAAACAGTATATGTAACGACTGGGGGATAGTTCAAACACAGGTACAAAGGATCACAGGATAGCGCTTCTGTTGCAGTTCCTTAAAGGGATAGTAATGTTTCATAATAAAAGCAACTCTAATTAATCATCATAGTATTTGGGCCTTGGACAGTGTTATTTCAAATCTGTCAGAGTTGTAGTTCAAGAGTAATTGAATGATAAAGTACCCCCCTCCCGTCCCTTTTACTGATGTAACACTGCTCAGCCAGATCAGAAGGGAGGTGCCCAGGTAGATTGTAGAGAAGGACAATCTTCAATTAAGATAAGGGAAAAAGCTGAAAAACCTGTCAAGGGGGCAGTCCTTAACCCACTGAGTGTCGGGGGGTACGCAACCCATTGCTTTGAGTGCTCCTCTTGCACTCAAAGGGTTGAACAGAAGGTAATGCTTTAAATAAATTTGTCTTAAAGGCGGACTCATTCCAGTCACTTTAAAATAAAAATGTTATTAAATTACAGCATTTTAAATAACGTCCCCCCCAGAAGGTAATGACTTTAATCGCTTGACCAGTCACTGACCATGAAGCTGTAGTAGCTACGGTTAACCCTTCTGTGTCCAGTCTGAACAAGATATTTTCATCGTCTGTACGCTTTCACCAAATCCTGAAGACTAATTACAGTGAAACTTAGTGCTCAGGCAATACCACCCAAGTGTCCCTCTATAAGACCCAAATACCTCTGTCCCTATTTCCCACCCTTGTATCCCCGTGTTTAGGAGATCAGACTGTATGGTGTGTATATAAGTGTATCACCCTGGTGTCCTTGTGTTTAGGAGATCAGACTGTGCGGTGTGTATATAAGTGTATCACCCTGGTGTCCCTGTGTTTAGGAGATCAGACTGTGTGGTGTGTATAGAAGTGTATCACCCTGGTGTCCCTGTGTTTAGGAGATCAGACTGTGTGGTGTGTATATAAGTGTGTCACCCTGGTGTCCTTGTGTTTAGGAGATCAGACTGTGCGGTGTGTATATAAGTGTATCACCCTGGTGTCCCTGTGTTTAGCATATCAGACTGTGTGCTGTGTATAGAAGTGTATCACCCTGGTGTCCCTGTGTTTAGGAGATCAGACTGTGTGCTGTGTATATACAGGTATCACCCTGGTGTCCCTGTGTTTAGGAGATCAGACTGTGTGGTGTGTACATAAGTGTATCACCCTGGTGTCCCTGTGTTTAGCATATCAGACTGTGTGCTGTGTATAGAAGTGTATCACCCTGGTGTCCCTGTGTTTAGGAGATCAGACTGTGTGGTGTGTATATACAGGTATCACCCTGGTGTCCCTGTGTTTAGGAGATCAGACTGTGTGATGTGTATATAAGTGTATCACCCTGGTGTCCCTGTGTTTAGGAGATCAGACTGTGTGGTGTGTATAGAAGTGTATCACCCTGGTGTCCCTGTGTTTAGGAGATCACTGTGTGGTGTGTATAGAAGTGTATCCCCTTGTGTCCCTGTGTTTAGGAGATCAGACTGTGTGGTGTGTACATACGTGTATCACATTGCCCCACAGCAATAAAACTCACATTAATGTTTGTGTAAACATCAGTGTATTTGTATATAAACTAATATGTGTAAATAAAATAATTAGCTCTTGCTATAATCATTTATTCTGTTATACAAAGGCGAGTCAATAGATCATGAAATAATCTAAAAATTCTTGGCAATGCACTGCCCACCAGTCACACCACCAACAACACCACCAAGAAACTAAAGTGTCCCTCTTTGGCCATTTGAAATGTTGGGAGGTATGTGTTCTGGACTTGCTGAAAGTGGTCAGATGATTGAAATAGCTCCCTCTATCTGAACGTCAAGTAGGGTTACCATGGCTACCAGAGCTCTGTGAATGGTGTCATGTCAACCGAACAGACTCTGTCCCTGATTCCACTGAAGGGGCGGGAGGGGGAAATTTTATATAAAAATAATGATTAAACTAAAGTGGGTGAAACAGAGACACTGGAATAGGTCACTTCCTAAAATAGTTTACTGTTCAGCCCTTTGAGTGCCAGAGAGGGGTTGGATACCTCTCTGGCACTCGAAGGGTTAATGCAAACCTATTTTTAAACATCACCTTCCATTTTAGTTTGCTACAAAGCCAGTTGTCTATTTTGATTAAATATCTGTATTTGTTTAATACTTGCAACATATCTTCCTACATTAAAGATATTGAAACCGATTCAAAAACCTGAGCAAACCAGCTTCATCACCAGAGATACACAAACATCCCTAATGACTTGAAATTGGGCTTTTAACCCCTTGAATGCTAAAGGTCTCCAAAACATTGCATTGACAAATCCAACTTTTGAATGGACTTTACATTAAGCCACTTAAATGTACCCCTATTGACTGTTGTATGTGCAGCTTCTAAACAGGTGTTTCTGTTACACACAGTAATTATATAGATATACAGTACTGTACGAAAGTCTTACGCAGGTGTGAAAAAATGCTGTAAAGTAAGAAAAATTTTAAAAATATACATGTAATAGTTTATTAAATAACAAAATGCAAAGTGAGTGAATAGAAGAAAAATCGAAATTAAATCAGTATTTTGTGTGACCACCCTATACCTTCAAAACCGCATCAATTCTTCTAGGTATACTTGCACAAAGTCAGGGATTTTGTAGGCATATAGTCAGGTGTATGATTAAACAATTCTATCAAACAGGTGCTAATGAGCATCAATGTAATATGTAGGTTGAAGCTCAATCATTAACTGAAAAAACAACTGTGTAGGAAGAATAAAACTGGGTGAGGAACAGCCAAACTCTGCTAACAAGGTGAGGTTGCTGAAGAGAGTATAGTGTCAAATGTCATACACCATAGGAAGACTTAGCACAGAAACAAGACACAAGGTAGTTATACTGCATCAGCAAGGTCTCTCCTAGGCAGCATTATTTCACACCTGCCTAAGACTTTTGCACAGTACTGCACCTGACTGCTGTATAATGAACTCCTACCTAGGTAAGCGCTTCCATTAAGCAAGTTAAGGGTTGCCTAATTCTAAAGGAACAGACCCCCATTAAGAAAAGGCAAAAAAAAACAGAAGTGATCCCCTTTAAATGTTTACTGTTCTTTTAAGTATGAGAAAAATCACTTAACAGACCTGTTTTTGTTGTAGGACCTTCTTCAGATCCGATCCTATGTGTATGCAGAAGAACCGAATATTGACATTCATAATTTTGCTGGAACCTTCACACGAGTGAGTATCTCTTAATCCACGAACCAAGCCAGGGGATTCTTTAGGCCCTATGTTAACCCTTTGAGTGCCAAAGGGGTACAATGCTTTGCGTACTCTCCTGGCACTCAAATGGTTAAAAAATATGTTTGCCCCTACAGTTTAATGGTTTGACCCAAGAGTAATGAAAAAATTCCTATTCATTTTAAATACTGATTTTGAACACCTTGAATGTTAATGTCTACACCTCCCTGGCATTCAAGGGTTTAACCCCTTCGCGACACAGGACGTACATGTACGTCCTGTGTGGCTGTCACTTAGTGACAGAGGACATACATGTACGTCCCGGAAATCCGGCTGCGCGCCGTTCGGGGACTCCGGATTCTTTAAAAAAAAAAAAAAAAAAAATGTTAGACGGGCGTTAAGTGGCGGCCGCGTGCACTAAGGGGTTAAAAGACCCGTTTCACTCAGTGGGACATTGGGACATTTATGTACTGTATTCTGCAGTCGGTTTCTTCCAGAATTACATCTGTGTACTTTATTGAATTGCACCTTAATCTCTCTCCTGTGGTACAAGACTTAGTAGAACCCTGTCAGGGGAGAGCTGGCAACTTTTGGTCTGGTGGGCAAGTATGATCAAGTGGCCTAGTTTTTACTATGGCCCCAGCCTAATGTCCCAGCCCTCCCCATTTTGGCTTTAAAGGGGAACTACCACCCCGCAATAACTTTACATTAATTAATTCTTCATCTGGCGACTAGCTGTTTAGTAGCGTTAGTCGCCAGAAATATTACCTGGTTTCAAAGATTTTCCAGTTTTTCGGAGGCTCACAGTAGCAGGAAGCACGGACATCTTGTCATAGTGACGTCCGTGTGCCTGCGCTGTCAGTCCCTTTTGGAGCCGGCCCTTCTTTGGATCAACAGGGGTGATATGGCACCTGATTAACTTGATGGATGCATGGCTTCTATTTCCATTTACATACCTCCCAACATTTCAAATTGCCAAAGAGGTACACTTGCGTTTTAGGGGGTGTTGCTGTGGGCGTGGCTGGTGGGTGGCGCATTACTGAGAATTTTTAGGCTATTTCATGATCTATTGACACCTCCTTGTGTAACCTAATAAATGACTTATAACAAGACTAAAGTATTTTACTTACACAGATTAATTTATAAACACATATACTGACATTTGTACAAACATTAATGTGTATTTTATTGCTGTGGGGCAATGTGATACACTTATATACACACCACACAGTCTGATCTCCTAAAAAGAGGGACATCAGGGTGGGAAAGAGGGACAGGGGGATTTGGACCTAAAAGAGGGACTGTCCCTCCTAAAGAGGGACACTTGGGAGGTATGCATTTATGTTTTCACCAGCTTTCCCTGCTTCACATACACAAGGCAGGGAGCTAAGAGTGATCAGTGATGAATACCTGAAAGTCAACATTAACCCTTTGAGTGCCAGATGGGGTACGCAATGCATTGCAGAGCACTCCAAGGGTTAATGATCTCAGCGACGTGCTGCTGTAGGGCAACAAGTTTGGTTCTTTCATTTTCCCACGCCTTCAATTCCCTTGTAAGTGCTCAGTTATATATTTATTGTCTAAGCAATGTGGTTTTGGGGTAGCTTTCACTGAATGTGCAGTCGTTCAGGGGCAGAACCCCCCCCCATTCTAAATGTTCCTAAATTCTCTCTTTTTCCAGGAAGACAGTGACCCCCCGATAAATGAAAGTTTAAGCATCGAGAACACCTTATGGGCCAGTACAGTCATTGCTTCAGGTAAAGGGGACACCTCGAGACGGATTTATTAACGAGATCTGCAGTAATCGATTTTCTTTCTCTCTTTTTCTTACTTTCTATTTCTTTATTTCGCTGCCTCTCGCTCTCTTCCTTTCTCACTTTTTCTTTCACGCTTTCTCTCTCTCTCTTTTTAAATGCATGTTAGCAATTTGATCCTTCATTTATTTGTCTGTAATTGAAAATAATTGAGTCTGTCAGTGAGAAAATTAGTGCCAAATTCACAATTTTTCAAATTGTGCTGTCACCACAAGGGAGTGCAGATGACGTGCAGTCACCCCCAGGACATTTAGGAACGATGGGTGATTATAAAATCCATTATGACTTCAGGCACACCCCTGTGATCCACTCATCAAGTTTTAATTTATCAGCTGTCAAGATATGATTTTAACTATTAAAGGACCAGAGGGGGCGAGCAACTCATTCTTTAGCACACCACTCTGGTCTTTAAAGGGTTAATGAGGAGTTTGCTGTTCACATCCTTCACTAGTAGAAGGTTTGCAGATCACTAAACACCCACAAGTAAACTTTAATGCATTGGAAAACAGACAAAGGAACAGTGAACACTTTTCCGTATATACATACACAGCTACGCATGCGCAGATATGCACCGCTACGCATGCGCAGATATGCACCGCTACGCATGCGCAGATATGCACCGCTACGCATGCGCAGATATGCACCGCTACGCATGCGCAGATATGCACCGCTACGCATGCGCAGATATGCACCGCTACGCATGCGCAGATATACACCGCTACGCATGCGCAGATATACACAGCTACGCATGCGCAGATATGAAGAGCAACGCATGCGCAGATGCACGATTTGCACACAGATACACAGATAGATAAGCATGTTTAGCAACGCATGCACAGATCTAGATACACATGCCTTTTTTGCCTTCCTCTGGAACAACAGGGGTGTTTTTGGCATGTTCTGAACTTGATGGACACGCGTCTTTTTTTTTTTTTTTTCAGCTTCATCAACTATGTTACTATGCACAGATATAGATACTCATGCACAGATATAGATACTCACAGATACGCATGCACAGATACACATGTGAATGTACAGATATAGATACACATACCATACGATTGCACAGATATAAATCCGATTGCACAGATGTAGATACACATACATGTGCACAGATATAGATAGCAATGCATGGATATAAATTTGAATGCACAGATATAGATGCACATACCATACTATTGCACAGATATATATATCTGTGCCGTTGTATGGTATATGCATCTGTTGCACAGATATAGATACGTGTACACAATTGCACAGATATAGATATGCATACGCATGCACAGATATAGATACTCATATGATACGCTTGCACGGATATAGATACGCTTGCACGGATATAGATACGCATGCACGGATATAGATACGCATATAGATACGCATGCACGGATATAGATACGCATGCACAGATATAGATACGGATCGAAATAAGCTTGCACGGATAGAAATACGCTTGTACGGATATAGATACGCTTGCACAGATATAGCTATGCATACTCAGATACACGATTTGTAGTGCTTATCTTGTTGATGAAAAGAAGTGCACTGTCACTGCCGGATGATGTTTCATTCGAAAGTTGTTATAACAGATTAATCTCCCTCTCTTAAAAATCAGCCTGTTAGAAACAGTACCAACTACCATTCAGAAGGCTTTTACCTGGGGCAAAGCAATTGCATTATTGGGGATAACTAAAAATTCACATTGCTTTAAATGTGAAGCAGTGCATTGGAGACCTTTGTAGCATTCAAGGGCTTAAAAAGTCCCATTTATATCATTGAGAGTCTTTAGGCTTCCCCTATACTGCATCTCCTGAACATTCTGTCTCCTGAACCAATAAACTACAGCACTCCATAGGAAGTGATAGGAATAGCACCACCTACCTAGTAAAATAAAAAATTGCACTTTAATAATAACATAAAATACATTTGAACGTGTGTAACTTCTTCCAGCAGTGGGAAATTGTTCTAGTGCTTATTTTTAATCCCTTGGATGCTAGTTGTCCCCAGTGCATTGCTATTGCAATGTTTTGTAGCCATATCTTGCATCCAATGGGGCGAAAGAACAGTAAAAATTAAATGTGGTTAAATATATTAACCCTTCGAGTGCTGGAGAGGTATCCAAAGCATTGCGTTGCAATGCGTTGGATACCTCTCTGACACTCAAAGGGTTAAAATCCACGGTAGTATAATAGGCCATCTTCTAGAAGTATTCCTTATTTAACTCTAGGTCCATAAAACCTACTCCTAAACTTTCCCTACTAATGCTGTGTAGAAAAAATAAAAGCTGTACTCCTGTAATAGCCATTGACTTATTTCTTCTGTCTGAGCAGCTTGTAATGAGTGACGCAATTTAAAGTGCAACTAACACATTTATAATTATTTTGAAATAGCTTTCAAAATCACCTATCTTTATATTAGCCATTCTTTATTTAAAATATAGTTTAGCTTTACTTTTTTTATAATTGTACATTAGGCTATACTGGCTGGCAGATATTAACATTCCATTCTCGCTCCCAACTGCCACTTCCTACCAGAAAGTCCGGGCTAATCTACAGAGACTGAGGCTTAAATAAAGAATGATTAAACTAAATCTTGGTGATTTTGAATACTTTTTCAAAATCGCCCAGGTCGTTGTAAAGCGTTTAATTCCACTTTAAACGGTTAATTCTTCATCTGCACAGAAAGGATTTTATCTTGCCTCTGACAGTTTACATATATTTTTGTATATATTATTCTGCTGGCACTGTTAACCCTTGCATGATAGCCTGTATATCTGTCTCATTTTAGGCACCGTGGTAGGTGTTGTTCTATACACAGGCCGAGAACAGCGCAGTGTGATGAATGCCTCAAATCCAAGGAGCAAGGTATGGACCAAGCCTCCCAGCATTTCACATGGCCAGAAAGGGACATTTCTGGTTTAGGGGGTGTTGCTGGTGGGCGGGGCATTATGAGACTTTTTTTTTTTTTAGGTTATTTCACAACAGCTGTTGAACTGAAGAAAAGGTTTAGAACAAAACTAAAGTATTTTAACCCTTTGAGTGCCGGAGGGGTATGCAGCACATTGCTTTGCAATGCGTTGCGTACCCCTCTGGCACTCAAAGGGTTAAGTACACAGAGTAATTTATAAACACACATAAACAAACATTAATGTGAGTTTTATTGCTGTGGAGCTATGTTATACACTTCTATACATAACACACAGTCTGATGTCCCTCTTTTTAGGAGATCAGGGTGGGACAGAGGGATTTGGGTGTCAAAGAGGAACTGTCCCTCCTAAAGAGGGACACTTGGGAGTTACGGACCTCTAATATCTCCTAAAGAGGGACACTTTGGATGTATGTACCCCTAATATCTCCTAAAGAGGGACATTTGGGAGGTGTGTAATTGTTGGACTGTCAGCCATTCGGCATTACAACTCCCATCAACCTCAATCAGCCGTTGGCTGATTGGGAATGCCAAGAATTGTAGTTCCCAATAGCTGGAGGTCCGACAAATGACAACCCCACTTTAACATGTATCTAAATCCTTTAAGTCAATGCCATCTTAATGCTTTGCTTCCAGATAGGCCTTTTTGACCTTGAAGTGAATTGCCTCACCAAGATTCTCTTCAGTGCCTTGATAGTCGTATCTCTTGTAATGGTGGCGCTTCAGCACTTTGCAGGCCGCTGGTACCTGCAGATCATCCGATTCCTGCTCCTATTTTCCAACATCATCCCCATTAGGTGAGTGGACCTGTATTGTGAGGTACAAAGAGATAACACAAAGTGTTAGACCCACCATCTTGAACCAATCGAATGTAAAGAGACTCTTTGTGCTGCACCACAGAAACAGTAAACAATTTATACCTTTAACCTTTTGAATGCCAGAGGCGTACCTCTCCGGTACTCAGAGTTAAGAACCTTATAAGCAATGCATTGATTACCCATTTGGGCCTTTAAAAGGTTAAAACGTGTTCTAAAACGAACACCAAAGCATAGGGTTGTACTTCCAGATGACGGAGGTGGGGGTACGTGCACTCCTATATTTCACAGAATGATTCCGCTTAATCTTATGAGCGCCAGATGGGTACGCAAAGCATCTGGCACTCAAAGGGTGAATCTTGGAAAGAAAAATATAATTTAACTTGCTGTTGTGTGGGTAGTGGCAAATTACATCTTACTGTTAAGCTTGTGGCATTGGACCACTTGTGTTCCTGTATTATAATCTGTCCTCTGAGTCTGTATTATAAAACGTTATCGCTCTTGCTGACCAGTCATAAGACAGAGTATATATCGATCTGTATAAAACTCACCGAAGGGCCCGGGGTCATACATTTTTGGGATGGCAGATAGCAGAGTTGAGCGGATAAAGTGGAAGAGGTACGGGCTGGCTATGAACTAACAATATCAAGAAACAAGCCAGGCCATACTCAGAAATCGTTCAAGATAACCATTTTCTGTAGATTGCCTAAAAATACCACTGAAAACATTTGCTTTTGTAACAGGTGAGCACATAATGAGAGATTATACAGTTATATTAAAAAATGTAAACACTCCCACTGACGAGTTTCATTGTTCAAAAGCTATAACTGTTCAATCTGACAGGAAGTGATGAAGCTGTTACTATCGCATTATATGGATAACTGTAATCAGTGACTCACCTCTCCCATGGAATTTAACAGAATAACTATGTGGATACCAGGGTGAGATTCATTAAAGGGGATGTTTACCCCCTTCACAACTTTGCGTAAATCTTTTCTTTAGCAATGATAACTAATGGAAAGTGTATCCTTTTTTTAAAAAAAATCATCTCGTTTGAAGAAATTCAAAGATTAAGTATAGCTCTGTACCTTCTTACGGTAGACAGTGCTGACTGGATCTGTACCACAGTCTGAGCTTCTATCCAGCCTGCTCCTATGATGGAGGCTGTCTGTCTCTAAGCTGGAGCGATCTCATTGTGCCTCCAGCACAGCAGTGAAGGGGTTAAAACCCCCAGCTGCTGCATTTTCTTTAAACGCTAGGTGTCTCCTCTCTGCTTCTCTGTCCCTTACTTTGATCGTAAGGGACAGACGGGCTGAGGAGAGACACAGAGGAAGTACTGCCTCTTTCATTCACAATGCCGGTACCTGTGATCGCTGCTACAGCGATCACATGACCCGACACTAGTGAAAGAGGCTGAGACTGAATGCTCCGGTACCGGAGCCCTCAGTCTCAGCCTGGAATTAATGACAGCAGCGCGCACGAAGGCGCGCTGCTATCATTTAACCCAGGCCGGTCCTGGACCATCATCGGTCGTTAAAGGGTTAACCATTTGAGTGCCAAAGAGCTGAGCACCCCCTCTGGGACTCAAAAGGTTAACTGCCGGAATGCGAGAGAGGTCGCCAACGCTTTGCTTCGCATTTATCATTCAAGGAGTTAAAGTGGACCTATTTCCTTGAATTTTCTTTAGAGATTTGAAAACTTCATTCAAATCTGCCTATATTAACCAAAATTCTAGAAGATGTCTAGTTTAGGAGACATTCACACTCTCTATTTCTGGGGAAAAATGAAAGTGAAAGTTTCCTGGTACTGCACAGAGCTTCATTAGCATTAGCATACGACCTGTCACTGAAAATGCTTCATTACCATATGAAAAGTTATTGAAAAGCATAATTAGCATATAAGACGTCACTGGTATCGCAATTAACATACATTCGCATATGGTATATATGTGGTATGTGAATATCTCCATAACTGGGTAGTCCAACCCAAGGACCACTGGGCTAATATGACACGTATAAAGAAGAATGAGCGGCACCGATTCGTGTACAGAAGTTTACAGTTCAAACATGTGACTAACCAGTACTTTCTGGAGTCCAATCAGGTGCCGATTCCCATAAACCTCCAAATAGTCTTCTCTACAATGAATAGTGAAAAAGAAGGAATCTCCCTCTTGATCACTATCAATTATGAAATTATAAAATAAAAGCAGTTTATTGAGAAACCAGGTAGCAAACAGATACACCAAACACTCACAAGATAGCATCTAACGCGTTTCTCACAGCGTGGTGCTTATTCATCAATTGAGTAAGCACCACGCTGTGCGAAATGCATTAGATGCTATCTTGTGAGTGTTTGGTGTATCTGTTTGCTACCTCGTTTCTCAATAAACTGCTTTTATTGTATTATTTCATAATTAAGAGTGATCAAGAGCGCGATTCCTTCTTTTTCACCAACATGACACATAGGCAGTTTTTAATGCAGTTTTCAGATAATCAAACTTTAATCATAGTGATCTACTTTAAAAGCTCCAGTTAAATAAATGGTGATATTTAAATTTCCCCTATGGGGGCAGATGGTTTGCTACATCATTTCTGTAATTTGCTTTTGACTGTTGCACCGTGAGTGTAAGTTAAATAAAGAAAAAAATACTCTGATTTAACACACTTTGCTTTTTTTGCAGCCTGCGTGTAAACCTGGACATGGGGAAGATCGTCTACAGCTGGATGATCCGCAGGGATTCTAAGATTCCAGGGACAGTGGTCCGATCCAGCACGATTCCGGAGCAGCTGGGACGGATCTCCTATTTACTTACAGATAAAACAGGTAGGGAAGTAGCCAGGCGTCTTAATATCGGAGTCACCTTTGGTACAGATGGGAGTAAAAGAACAGAAAGATAAAAAAAAATAATAATAATAATCTGGGGTTATGTACTCCTAAATATCCTTTACACCATTCTAATGTCTGACCACAGAATTTGTACCGAAGCCTAAAATAAACTTTACTACATTTTCACATGGAGCTTTTGTAGGGTTCACATTAAAATAGCAAACATCATAGGTGTCTGATAAGCGATAGTACTATAATGTCTGTAGATATCTTGAGATAAGGTACCAGTCTTTTTTTTACTATAAATGCTGTCGGTCTAAATCTTTATACATGAATTTGTATTTCTTCTTTCTCATTGCAAACAGCACAAACAAAATTAGTTGTTTACTGATGCTTTTGTGGGCCTGCACTGAGTATGTCTACTGCCACTTGTGTGTTTCTCTGACAAAAATGAGTCCACTAGGGGGAGCAAGAACACCAAACTAATAACCAGATTGATTATTGGAAAAAAGCACACTTACACCAGAAAGTAGCAGGGTATCTTGTGGGTTACATGAGTGATTCTTAATGTAGGTCCTAAGGGTCTTGATCACAGATCGGCGATCAGTTATTGTGAGTGATACACATGCTTAAATAGCAATATCCTAAAAACCGGAGATGTAAGTGTGTCCCTGGGTCTGTGATTGAAAATCACTGGGTTAGATCTATAGAGGAGAAACTAATACACTTATCCCTTTCTTTTCCTGACTTGCAGGGACCCTGACTCAGAATGAGATGGTATTTAAACGCCTCCATCTCGGAACAGTTGCGTATGGTGCCGACTCAATGGATGAAGTTCAGAGTCACATATTCAGTGTCTACACTCAGGTACGATCTATTGCACTGGCCATTGTATTTGCATACCTGGGAACTCTCCAGATCTGACCTGGAGTCTTTGCTTTTTATACTTTAATTACCAGGTTTGGGGACAGAAGCTGATTCTTGTGGTTCATAGAGTTTCCTTGTAACTCTGCCCCCATCACTGCCAATTCGTCACTCTCCCTTATAACTCTGCCCCCACCACTGCCAATTCATCACTCTCCCTTATAACTCTGCCCCCACCACTGCCAATTCATCACTCTCCCTTATAACTCTGCCCCCACCACTGCCAATTCATCACTCTCCCTTGTAACTCCGCCCCATCACTGCCAATTCATCACTTTCCCTTGTAACTCCACCCCATCACTGCCAATTCGTCACTCTCCCTTGTAACTCCACCCCATCATTGCCAATTCGTCACTCTCCCTTGTAACTCCACCCCGTCACTCTCCCCTGTAACTCCGCCCCTTCACTTGCAATCCATCACTCTCCCTTGTAACTCTGCCCACTATATCTCCTCCCTATCTCAAACACCACAATAAAGTCCCACCACCCATGTCACAAACTGCTTCATCTGGACACTCCAACCCACAAACTGTAGTCGACCTCCAGAGGCTTGGGAAGTGACGAAACCTGTGCATGTGCATTTATGGATGCATAAAATATCCAGAAAAAAGAATTCTGTATTTCCCTAGCATTGCAAAGGTTAAGTGTCAGTGAGTGGTGAAGTTAAAGGGATAGTAATCTTTCACAAAAACAGCAGCTTCAATTAATCTTCATAGTATGTGAGCCATGGAGAGTGTTATTTCAATACTGTCAGAGTTGTAGTTCAAGAGTAATTGAATTATGATATATCTCCCTCCCACCCCTTTTACCTAGTGTAAGCTGCCTCCCTCACATGTGGAATCTGGACTCTTGACCGGACAGGTCACAGCAAGGGACAATCTTCTTACTGTGATAATAAGGAAAACCCTGCCCCCCTTGACAGGATTTTCCTTATGATCACTGAAGATTGTCCCTCTCTGTGATCCATCTGGACAGTCTTGCTGCTCTGAGGTGAGCAGTGTTACATCAGTAAAAGGGGCGGGAGGGGGGATACTTTATCATTCAATTACTCTTGAACTACAGCTCTGACAGAATTGGAATAACACTCTCCAAAGTCCAAATACTATGATGATTAATTAGAGCTGCTTTTATTATGAAACATTACTATTCCTTTAATATAAAACTAAGACAGGAAGTACCTGCACAGCATTTCTTAACCCCGTAAAGACCGGTAACAGTCCTGACACATCACCAGTGTCCATGCCTTAAGGACTGGTGATGGTCGTGGCATGTCATGGGTTTTGTGATCACAACAGTCCTGAAGAAGCGATGTGAGCACTGCCTGCCTCAAGGCCGCAGAGGTCTGTTTCAGCCTCTCATTCGGCTAACTGTACACATGATCAGTCACATGTGCCGACTTGCTGACTGTCATCTATGCAGTCCTTAAAGGGATAGTAATACTTAAAATGTAAAAAAAAATATGTTGTAGGGTTTATCCCCCTGAGTAAAACAAGAGTACTCCCACTGCTGAAAGATGTTTCATTCAAAAGTTATTAATTTTCAAAGTTGAATTTTTTAGGTGCAATATCACAGTGGCCTGAAATTGTACAGTGGCGCTGTTGCTACACCATTCTATGGAGATTTATGGTCAATTGACCAGAGCTGTCCATAGGATCGTGTAGCAACAGCGCCACTGTACAATTTCAGGCCACTGTGATATTGCACCTAAAAAATTCAACTTTGAAAATTAATAACTTTTGAATGAAACACCTTTCAGCAGTGGGAGTACTCTTGTTTTACTCAGGGGGATAAACCCTACAACATATTTTTTTTTTACATTTTAAGTATTACTATCCCTTTAAGGTTAGTCCAGACTAGGATCACTGGGCGTTAAGGGTTTAATCAGCTTCATTATTATTATCATTATTCTTTATTTATATAGCGCCAGCAAAGTCTGCAGCGCTGTACAATAGGGAATAGACATACAGAGATTATTAAATAGTACAAATCAAATGTGGAGAACAGAAGGATCAGAGGGCCCCCTGCTGGTGAGAGCTTACAGTCTGGAGGTAGGTAGGTTGGACACAGAAGGTGTAAGTGCTATGGGGTGTAAGTGTCTCCTGTCACATGAACCCCCAGTCAGTGGATGGGAGAGAGAAGTGCTGGTGAGTGCAGTGGTACAGGGAAGGGGTGATTCTTAGTGATAATGTTTATGGAGGCAGTTGATAGGCTTCCCTGAAGAGGTGAGTTTTCAGGGAGCATCTGAAGGCTGGGGGAGAGTCTGATGGGGCGGGGAGAGGATTCCAGAGCTCAGGTGCAGCAGGGAGAAGTCCTGTAAGCAGGAGCAGGAGTGGGAGAAGTCCTGTAGGTGGGAGTGGGAGAAGTCCTGTAGCGTGTGAGGATGTGGTGAGAGCTGTGGAGAGGAGAAGGTCGCATACAGAGCGAACAGTGTATCTGGAAATGAGAGATGATATATAGGGAGGTGCAGGGTTAGTTAGGGCTCTATAAGTTAGCCAGAATTTTGAATTTATTTCTGTATGCTAATGGGAGCCAGTGTAGGGACTGACAGAGGGGATATATATATATGCGATGCAACTTGTTTTCTAAATAAAAAGGGCTAATACAACTATATATGATTTTGAAAGCTCCTTCAAAATTGACAAGCTTTGTTTTTTAGGTAATAGTGTCTCTAGAAGGAATAAATAATCAAACAATCCTATGTAATTAATTGGACTGTTAACAAGTAATAATTTATGTATAAATAATAATTCATATATAAAGGCAAAGTGGGGCATTTCTGGATGCGCCCAACTTCACCGTAGGGGACAGATGGAAACATAGAATTTGACGGCAGATAAGAACTATTCGGCCCATCTACTCTGCCCATTTTCCTACAGTAAAGACCTCAAACCTTATTTGGTCCTTGGTCTTTTCTTACTTTCATCACAGCCTTATGCCTATCCCATGCATATTTACATCCTGTCACTGTATTAACCTCTACCACTTCTACTGGTAGGCTATTCCACTATTCCATTCTACTACCCTCTCAGTGAAGTAAAACTTTCTTACATTATATCTAAGCCTCTGTCCCTCTAATTTAAGACTATCGCCTAATGTTTTAACATTTTTACTCCTTTGAAATATACTTCCATCCTGCACTTTGTTGAATCCTTTCAGGATAAAAATACTTGCTGCTTAAAATAAGGGTGTAAATCCCTTGAATAATAGAAATCCTCTTTAGCACTCAAAGGGTTAAAATGGACTTTTTTTTTTTTTTTTCCCCTCCTCCTACGGTGCAGTAGGGTAGATCCAGAACTACTCTACCTTTCTATTATACAGAAGTGGTTTGTAAAATTGTTGAGGCTGAAAAGACACGAGTCAGTGAAGTGCCACCCTTTTTGTTGCTTTTCCAGTGGAATGTTACTATTGCATTAAAGGGATAGTAATACTTAAAAAAAAAATATATATATATATGTTGTAGGGTTTATCCCCCTGAGTAAAACAAGAGTACTCCCACTGCTGAAAGGTGTTTCATTCAAAAGTTATTAATTTTCAAAGATTAATTTTTAGGTGCAATAATATCACAGTGGCCTGAAATTGTACAGTGGCGCTGTTGCTACACCATCCTATGGACAGCTCTGGTCCCGGGACCATAAATCTCCATAGGATGGTGCAGCAACAACGCCACTGTACAATTTCAGGCCACTGTGATATTGCCCCTAAAAAATTCAACTTTGAAAATTAATAACTTTTGAATGAAACACCTCTCAGCAGTGGGAGTACTCTTGTTTTACTCAGGGGGATAAACCCTACAACTTATTATTTTTTACATTTTAAGTATTACTATCCCTTTAAAGATCTGACCGGTAAAAGAAAAAGGATTTGTTTTCAACTTACAAAAACCGTAATGAAACTTGAAATATTCTGGATGATTTGTAAATTTGGACAGGAGCTTCAGGCCTTTCCAGTTATGTTTTGAAATGAAGACAATTGAGTTAAGGGCCTGATCTGGTTATTCCTAACGAGAAACATTCGTTTCCTCCACAATTCATTTGCAACTGTAGATCTGATTAATTGCTTCAATTATTATTTCCATTCTGTGACCTCCTGACCTGGAAGTGAAACTTGCTCTCCTTCTGACACCAAAGGTTAACAGAGCAGGAAGAGCAGACCCGTGTGCCCGCTGTGTGACCAGCCTAATTAAGTAATTGTCTGATGGTACAATAGGGTTGGAAGCCTAGCTCAGCCTAAAAATAGTCCCGCAATATTTCAAGGAGGTCTGTAGTGTAATTTCACATATACGGCATCTGGTTTGCGTTTTCAGTAATCATATCCATAAAGAACTACTGAGTCTGAAGCAGGGGTCACTTGGTCTTTTATTCACTGAAATGTGTTTTTAATGGAACACACAACCTGACACTTCTTTATGAATATGTTATCTAGCTTCTGTTACTGGTAGAGGGGGGAATAAAATATGTATCCTCTTATTATTCTCACCCCATCTACTGAGTATGATGGATTCTTTCTCTTTTTCTTTCTTTCTCTTTCATTCTCTTTTTTGTTTTTTTCTCTCACTATCGTGCTCTCTCTCTCACACTATATATATATATATATATATATATATATATATATATATATATATATATATATAGATCCAACGTGGTACCACTCACTGTTAATAAAGTCCAATATACCCGGGTGCTTGTCCGGAGTATAAATGTTACATACAAAGATTCAAAAATTGAACAGCACTCACAGGTTTTGATGAAAGCATTCCAGTGATGTTTTACTGAATCGATGTTTCGGCTATATACTGCTTAGCCTTTATCAGGATTCAATAAAACATCACTGAAATGCTTTCATCAAAACCTGTAAGGGCTGTTCAATTTTTGAATCTATATATAATATATTAATTCTCTAAAACACGTGTAATGACGCAGTCATGCGCAGTAGAGACTGCTGCACGTGCTGCAATCATGCGCAGTAGAGACTGCCCCCGCCGCGGCTGATACCGAGCTGGACGTATGACTGCCCCGTGACCAGCTGGCAGTGGCATTGTGGCCCATGTAACGGGCTTTTCAACGTGTGTGTGTGTGTGTATATATCTTCTATATATATAAAAGAATAAGCCGCATTGCATAATTTATGGTACCTCACACACAGAACATAATTTATGTCTCCTCAGAAAGCACACACACATTGAACAGAATGCCTCATTACATAATTTATGTCTCCTTAGGAGACACAACTCCTATTGGGTGATTCAGTGGGGACTTTACTGCTCCCACTGGGTGATTCTATGGGGGCATGTTTATCGTACAGGGAGTTGGCCCGCCCCCTCCAGCCCGCCCACCACTATCCAACTGACAAAAAAATATAGCTGCCACTCGCTCCTGAAGTTGGGGATATCAATAACTTCTCCTGATCCACTCACAATCTCACTCAGGATCATGACCCCACAAACACACTGTGTCACCTCCCACAGATAATTGTAACCCTCCATATGCTCTGTTTCAGTAAGAGGGTGTAATGTTTCCATAAAATACAAACTCAGGGATAAACTTAATACAAGTCTTTTATTTAACTCTTCGTCTCTTCAGTCACCTCACTAACTGTCTGTTTTCAACTGTCACTCTTCCACTTCCCGCCCTTTCTCCTTAAAGGGAGAGAGATGCTTTGCTGTATGTTACAGAGGGCAAGCCTCAAACACCACTATCTATTTGTTCCCTCAGCATATTGCTACGCTGCCTCAACTGAAGAGCCACCGTGGGTTATATTGCTGTTACCATAACTTAACCCTTTGAGTGCCAGAGGGGTACGCAACGCTTTGCAAATCAATGTGTTGCATACCCTTCTGGCACTCAAAGGGTTAAGTAAGGAGGAGTTACTGCTCCCATTGGGTGATTCAATGGGGGAGTGATTTAAATCATGCAGGGAGTTGGCCTGCCCCCACTATCCAGCCTGCCCACCACTATCCAAGTAACTGAAAAAACAAAATGACTGCCACTCGCTCCTACACCACAGACACAAACACATTAGACAAAAAACACACTCACAATAATTCACACACACTCTCTCACTCTCACTCTCTCACATTCACTCACATTCAATCACACACTCTCACATACACTCAATCAAACACACTCACACTCTCTCACTCACACTCTCAGTCTCTCACTCACACTCTCTCACTCACACACTCTCACTCAATCACACACACACTCTCACTCAATCACACACACACACGCAATCACTCACACGCACTCACACCCTGGGAGCCAGCACGATCCACCTTCCACCATAGTCTCACTCACACTCACTCACACCCCGGGAGCCAGCAAGATCCACCTTCTACCATAGTATGTGCAATTACCACATGCATTTCGACTACATGAATGAATGCCACTCACTCACTCACTCACACACACGCACTCACACCCCAGGAGCCAGCCCGATCCACCTTCTACCATAGTATGTGCAATTACCACATGCATTTCAACTATATGAATGAATGCCACAGTGGAGGCATAAGTACAAACACAAACTCATTACAATGACACATAAGTCACCCCCTTATGACTCACTTCTGTGTGTGTGTTTGTGTCTCTGTGTGTTCCTCACTGTGTGTTGCATGTCTGTATCACACTCTGTGTCTGCATATTGTGCATTGCATGTATGTGTGTATGACTGTGTCGATCTTTATGCATCTCAGTGCATGCGTGTGCGTTTGCGTGTGTGTCTATGTGTGTGTTTGTCTTGCATCCGTGTGTGTGCATTAATTCCCTATATATCCTGACGGGCAGAGCTGTCCCACATTGCTAGTGTGTGTATATATATATATATATATATATATATATATATATAATATTTGAGACAACAATTGGCAATCACTTAATCACTGTCATATATCGGTCTGTCTCTCTCTCTCACTATCTATATATATATATATATATATATATATATATATATATATATATATACCAAAATTTCCACGCAGTGCACTCTCCTTGTTGAAGTGACAATCTGCCTGGGTGCCTATTCATAAAAAAAAAAAGTCCTGTGAGTGCATTCTTTCTTGGATATAAAAGGATATATATATATATATATAATATTTCTATCTCTTTCTTGTTCTTTCTCAGTATCTCTCTCATGCTCTCTTTATCACATGCTCTCTCTCTCCCCTCTCTGTCTCTCTCTCTCTATCACATTCTCTCTTTCTCACATCTCATATTTTAGAACCACGGTTTGACCACACATCTATCCCTGCTTTCCCCCAGTATTTTATTTTAAAAGTAGAAAAGAGAGCTTGGTGGAAAAAACATAATCATGACCTGGGATCTGTGTTGTCAATCTCACTTTATTTATTAAAATTATTAAAAGGAATAGACTGATTTATAGTTTTCATTCCCCCCATCTTCCAGCCTTCTCAGGATCCTCCTGCACAGAAAGGAATGGCCACAAAGGTCCGGAAGACAATGAGCAGTCGGGTGTATGAGGCAGTGAAGGCCATCGCCCTCTGCCACAATGTTACACCTTCCTATGAGTCAAATGGAGCGACAGACCAAGCGGAGGCCGAACGGCAGTTTGAGGATTCCTGCAGAGTCTACCAGGCTTCCAGCCCTGATGAGGTATACAGAGCAACGTGTGACATATTACAATTAGCACAACAATGGGATGTGTCTATAACTGCGTAGGGATTTCTTTGCTGAGTAAAACGAGGGCACACCCACTGCCGGTAGATACTTTATTTGAAAGTCATTACAGATAAAAGTATTTTTTGTTAACTTAAACTACAATCCTCTGTTGTGGTCACCAGGGGGCATTGTTTCTATCCCTTTTTTTTTACGAAGAGCTTTAGTCTAAGGCTAATTGCTTTCTGGACATTTGCTTAACACTCTCTCATTATCATTTGCATTAAATAAATCAGAACTTCCTCTCTTTGTCACTCACACTAGTGGTTTTACTGTGTTTACTGTACGCACTGATTACCATAGAGTCTTATGACTCGTCATATCACTGTCTAAGAGACTCTATGGTAATTTACCATAGACTTGAGAGTCTTGGACCGTTATGAGTCACTTGAGTCATAAGACTCTATGGTAATCAATGTGTGCAGTCAGAGGCGTAACTAGAAGCCTCCGGGCACTGGTGCGGGAAGTGCCACGGGCCCCCCCACTGGACCCCCTCAACCACATTGACCCCCTCCACAATGCCCCTCAATCTCCACAATGTCCCCATCTCCTGCCTCCTACCTGGAACTCCTGCACGGTCCTGTAAATAATGCAGAGCGCTGGGAGATGATGTCATCACCCAGCGCTCTGCATTTCTAGAGCGGCGGAGGGAGATTGCGGGCACCAGGCGGAGGGGTTGCAGGGGGCAGCCGGGCCGGGTCGCAAGTGCAACCCCTATAGTTACGCCACTGTGTACGGTAAAACCACTAGTGTGACGAAAGGAAGTTCCGATTTACTTTATCTTATGAGAAATAAACAAGCCACATTCAGTTTTTTACAAAAAATTAAAAACTATAAATACGTTATATTAATATAATGGACAACATTGACATTTATATTAAAAAGATTGGACGGTCTGTAAATATGAAAAAAAAAATGGTACTGTCCCATTTAAAACGGTACGTATGTTCAGCCTATTTTAATTTAACTTTTCATTTTTGGGGAATCAATCCATGCAGAGTTTCCATAGCGGCCATTAGGCATTTCAGTCCAGATTAATGCAAGTGTGACCCAGACCTCCCAAGTGTCCCTTTTTAGGGGGGGCAGACCCTCTTTGAGACCCAAATCCCTCTGTCCCTCTTGCCCACCCTGATGTCCCTCTTTTTAGGTGATAAGATGGTGTGGTGTGTATATAAGCGTATCACAGAAATAAAACTTACATTAATGTTTGTATAAACCTCAGTATACTGGTTTATAAATTAGTCTGCATAAATAAAATACTTTGGTCTTGTTATAAATTATTTATTAGGTTACACAAGTAGGTGTTAATAAGTCATGGAATAGCCTAAAAATGTCCTGCCTACCAGCCACACCCCCACATAAACCATCTAAAATAAGTGTCCCTCTTTGGGCTTTTGAAATGTTGGTAGGTATGGTGACCACATGTCCTTTCTGCCATTTAGGGACACTGTGGAGATGAGGAACAGAGTGCTAGTCCTTGGGTCTAGTGCAGTTATGTGGGAGGAGTCATAATACATCACTGGACATCAGTGCACAACCTGCTCTTTCTCCGGTGCACCACAGACTTCTAAACACTAGAGGGAGAACTACTCATTGACTGCTGTGACAGAAAGCGATGCCTATGATGGCTATAAGATAAAGTACATCTCACTCAAAGTGTTAGACCAACTCTTGTTTAATGTCAAGATCAAGGTTCAGTTCTCCTTCTAGTGTTCAGATCTCTGTCTGGAAGCCATTTTCTTGTAGCCCAGCACAGGCACCACTTCCTGTCACAGTAGACAATGGACAGTTTTCCTCCTAGTGTTAAGAACTCTGTGTTCTGGAGTCTCCATTCCAGGACTTTGTATTGTCCCAGAAGGAGGCTTCCTGGGACATGGGACACACATTTAAAATCCAGTACTGTCTTAGATAATCCAGAACATGTGGTCATCCTAATTAATGGGATGTCTTGGTTTCATTTAAAGGGGTAGTGACATTTGTATTTTGACTTTACATAAAATGCACTTGCAGGATATGGAAAGTCAGATTGCCTATACTTTTTATCTATTTTTTTAATTTTTCTTCTTTGCCTATTTTATAAATGTATTTACTTACTCTTTTCTATCCTCAAGAGTGAGCTCCCTGGATCTCTGTTTCCATGGTGCATTCTGGTCAGTCGACCATCAAAGCAGGATAATGATCTAATGTAAAACTATCCCTGCAGCACTGGGTGCTCTCTGAATGCTGTCTTTTACATTGTGTGTATGTGCTTTGCACAGTATCAACATACCTGGTTTGCCCCAGAAACATCACTGTTGCAAACTGTCAGGGGCATAAAAGTGTATAAGAAAAAAAAAATGAAGATGGGGAAAAACTAAAATATAGGCAGTCTGAGTTTACTTACGCACATGCAGAATATCTAAGGTCAAAATAAAAGTTTACTGTCCCTTTAACAAAGGGATAGTAATGTTTCACAAAAAAACAGCTCTGATTAATCTTCATAGTATTTGGAACGTGGAGAGTGCTATTTCAATACTGTCAAAGAGTTGTAGTTCAAGAGTAATTGAATGATAAAGTATCCCCCTCCTGCCCCTTTTACTGATGTAACACTGCTCACCTCAGAGCAGCAAGACTGTCCGGATAGATTGCAGAGAAGGACAATCTTCAGTGATCATAAGGAAAAACCTGTTCAGGGGGGACAGGGTTTTCCTTATGATCACAGTAAGAAGATTGTTCCTTGCCGCGACCTGTCTGGTCAAGAGACGAGATTCCAAATCTGAGTGGAGGCGGCTTATACTAGGTAAAAGGGGCAGGAGGAGGATACTTGATCATTCAATTACTATTGAACTACAGCTCTGACAGTATTGAAATAACACTCTCTATGGCTCAAATACTATGTAGGTTAATTGGAGATGCTTTTTAACTGAAACATTACTATCCCTTTAAACACAAATATTGTTTCTCCGTATACACAGGCTCTCTACCCTTGGAAGAGGGCAATCTTGAAACACGTTGAGTGGATGGAGTTGTATATCTGGTTATATGCCTGGTGGGGGCCTGAGCACAGGTTTAGTGCAGACGTGTGAGGGATCCCAGGACTGAACATCTACTAGCCAAACTCTGGTTAATACTCTGTCTTTTGATCCGGATTGTTTGAGTGCATTGACTGTTTGTGAGAATTTAATAATTTGATGTTAATATATGAGGAGGTGCTTTTTTGTGCTGTCTTTCCTCCCATCCCCTTTCCTCTACTGGCTTTAACCCTTTGAATCGCAAAGAGGTATCCAACGATTTTGTATACCTCACTGACACACAAGGGGTTAAACCGAAATGTTCTTTAAAAAAAAACTGCACCGTCTGCCAAACTGAAATCTCTACCTTTTTCACAATTCAATAAGTAATCAAATATTACCATAACCAGGAAGGCCGAGATGATTTAATAAATATAAATATGTTTATTTTGTCTCTTCTTACTTTCAAATTTTTACCAGTTGGCTTCTTATTCATTTCCTGAAACAGAAGGATTTCCTAAACTTGTTTCCTCTCCTTGCCCCCCTGAATCGGGTATCGCTTACAGCCCCAGGGCAGCGCAGTAGTCAGAGTCCTACAGTAAATAGCAGGGGGGGACAGGACAGGACGGCATTAATATAAACTGATGGGAGATAAGAGATTCTAGGATTCGTAGATAAACCACTGCTAATCTGACATACGCTGGAAAGGCCTGCACTGAACTGAACTGAAAGTGGTCCTGTTACCCAACACACGTTCAGTTTATTTGGCCTCTTTAGGAATCCTTTGTAAAGCCTCATCTAGAATGCATTGTAAAATATGGGACATCCGTTCTTAAAAAAAAGACATTACTGAACTGGAAAAAGCACAGAGAC
The DNA here is from genome assembly GCA_037306005.1 of Rhinophrynus dorsalis. Taxonomy (NCBI): domain Eukaryota; kingdom Metazoa; phylum Chordata; class Amphibia; order Anura; family Rhinophrynidae; genus Rhinophrynus; species Rhinophrynus dorsalis. Next base: position 165,182,153 of record CM074727.1, read on the forward strand.
ATACAACAAAACCAAACATGGGTTTGGAAGATCGTAATTATAAAAAAAACAACTGGCCAAACTGTGTTTGTAAATGGGGGTGGTTTTGATTATTATTTACAAATATATTCAAAGAACTCCTTGGGGAACTCTTCAATCAAAGAGATGAGCCAAACAAAATCCATGAACACTCTGAGTACCAGGGGAGTGAGGAAAACATTGCTTTGCAACATGTTGCTCTGCAATATGGCACACAGTGTTTGACTGGAGTAAAAGCACCTTCAAAAGGCAAGGATATTTTACAGTAAGAGTAGTAAACAATATGGAATTCTTTGCCTCTGGAGGCAGACAATGTGTGTGTGTGTGTGTGTGTGTGTGTGTGTGTGTGTGTGTGTGTGTGTGTGTATATATATATATATATATATATATATATATATATATATATATATATATAAATTTATTTATTTTTTAGCTCAGACCAATGTAGAAAAGTGACTGTTGCTTTCAGTGCAGATAGGATGTTGATACCTGGAAAAATCCTGTTGCCTTTTCAGGGTCTTGTTTTGTTTTTTTTTTTTTTAACCCACTTGGAGCATATCCAACGCATTGCAGTACACTCAAAGGGTTAATGTTTTTCCTACTGATCAACAGATGTAACGGTAGTAGCTGGTTTGTGACAATTATTCTGTTTTTGTCCTTATTCGTGAGTCCCCTAGAGTTTGAAAGCTGCTAAGAATCCTTGGTCTAATCTTACAATTCTCAACTTTAGTCCTGAGGACAAACCAGTAGATCGTGTTTTCAGTATATCCACCCTTGTTCACAGTTGGATAATCAGTGACTCAGTCATTTTGATTGCACTACCTGTGTCCTCGGGACTGGAATTGAGAATCTCTGGTCTAGTCTATAACTCATTAACATAGTAACACAGTTTATGAGGTTGAAAAAAAGATGTGTCTAAGTCCAGCCCATACCAAATTACCCCTGTTGATCCAGAGGAAGGCAAAAAAAAAAAAATTTGAAGCCATTTCCAATTAAGCCCAATGTAGGTAAAAAAAAAAAATCCTTCCGGACTCCAAATGGCAGTCTGATATTCGACATTTTCTCAGTTTTGAAGCGAACTGTCCTAATTCTCAGTATTGTTCTGTGCTAGATAGGTATCCATTACTTATTTGAAAGCAATTACAGTATCTGCAAGCACAGTATCCCGAGGCAAAGGATTCCATAGCTTTACTGCCCTTACTGAATAAAAAAAAATCCCTGCCTGTGTTTTAGTTGAAAGCACCTTTTCTCTAATCCTAATGAATGACTCCTTGTCCTTTGCTTAGGTAAACTAGTGGATGTGTTTGCAGTGAATGCACTGATGTTACAGCATGCTGCAACAGGTAGTGACATGCATTACACAAGAGTTGAATTAGTGGCCCATATGAACAGGCCCATAGACATTGGTGTGTTACATTTTAAAGTTTAAGCAGTATTAGACACAATACATCCCTGTGAAGAGGATTTCAGAGAGAGAATCCTTTTGCATCAAAGATGTATTTGGGAATATGCTGTGAGCCCCTTTGCTCAAGGGAGATTTTAAAAAAACAAAGGTACCAAGTCAACTCATTGTATAATGGATTTTTACTCAGCTGCTTGCATACAATGGTGTGTTTCCCTCCTGGTGGTTTGCAGTGTTGTATTAGACTGCTGTTGATATAAATATTATTACAATTTAATTGCATTTAATGCATCAGAAGAGTGCCCTCTAGTGACTGTTGTATGCAACTTCTATTTATATAATGGCCTGGTTTTCAGAAAGGTTAAAAGTCAGTAATCATTAACTTTAATACTAATGATTACTTTCATGGGAAAAAATGATCTTTTGGAAATGGGGGCATACCAGGGATCGCCAAAATGTGTTTTTAATCAGTTCCAGTCTTTGGATCCAAGTTAATGAATAGTCAAATGCTTTTAATGAAAGACTTCTCAGATATGCATGTCCAGGAGACCAATGCATTAACCCTTTGCGAGCCAGAGGGGGTACGCAACGCATTGCAGAGCAATGCGTTGCGTACCCCTCTGGCACTCAAAGTGTTAAAATTTGGGAGAGAATTTTATTGGGACACTGGAAATTATTTCCTGTTTTTTTGCATTTACTTAAAAAAAAAAAAAAAACAACAACACATGGGAGTAACTTAACTCATTAACCCCTTAACGACCGGCCGTGCAGGCACGTTGCGGTCACTAAAGGACCATGGAGCATTTTTTTTTGCCGATTCGGATTCCAGACTCGCCGAACGGCGTGCAGCCGCGGGGGGGAGCCCGGAATTCCATAACGGTCATAGCACGTCATGTGTCGTTAAGTCATAACAACCTATGAACGTCAAGGGTGGTTAAGGGGTTAACCCTTTGAATGCCAGAAGGGTGCACAATGTATTGCAAGGTAATGCATTATGCACTCTTAAAGGGATAGTAATGTTTCAAAATAAATGCAGTTCGAGTTGTTCTTCATAGTTTTTGAGCCATGTCGGTTGTTGTTATCATTCTCTACAATGTGCAGTTCCAGAGTAACTGAATGATATAGTGTCCCCCTCCCGCCCCTTTTTCCTATGTAAAGATCACAGCAAAACTGTCCAGATGGATCACAGAGAGGGACAATCTTCTGTTTGCATAAGGATAAACCTGCCCTCCTCCTTCAAAGGGGCAGGGTTTTCCTTATGATCACAGTAAGAAGATTGTCCCTTGCTGTGAGCTGTCTGGTCTGTGGACCAGATTCCACATCTTTGGGGAGGCGGCTTACACTAGGTAAAAGGGGTGGAAGAGGGATACTTTATCATTCAATTACTCTTGAACTACACATCATAGGGAATGATAATACAACTCTACATGGCCCAAAAACTATAAAGAATAATTGGAGCTGAATTTATTTTGAAACATTACTATCCCTTTAAGACAGTGGTTCTCAACCTGTGGGTCGGGACCCCTTCGGGGGTCGAATGACGATTTGCCAGGGGTCGCCTAAAACCATCAGATATTTATATTTCGATTCATAACAGTAGCAAAATTACAGCGATGAAGGAGCAACGAAAATAATTTTACTGTTATGGGTCGCCACAACTTGAAAAATTTTATCAAAGGGTCGCGGCACTAGAAAGGTTGAGAACCACTGCTTTAAGGCACTCAAAACGGATAATGCTGCATATATAATATACTATATAAGGATGTCTATACATATACGTACCTGGGAAACCTCTCATGGTTTTGAGACATATCTCTGGGTGAAGCATATCTCCCAACATGTCACATTACTAGGAGGGATACTTGTCTTTTAGGTAGCGTTTCTGGGGGCGTGACTGGTGGGTGGGACATTCCTGAGAATTTTTAGGTGATTTCCTTACCTTTTGCCAACTCCTTTGTATCCCTGAATAAATGATTTAGAACAAGACCAAAGTATTTTATTTACACAGACTAATTTAGAAAACACATGCTGAAGTTTATGCAAACAGTAACCCCTTAAAGACCCATGATGTGCCAGGATTGTCGTGGGTAAACTTCCCTTAAGGACCAAGGACGACCCTGGCACGTCATGGAATTCAGGAGTCCCCACAAGGCTGCATGCTAGTCAGGGACCCCTGAATGTGATGCTCAAAAAAAAAAAAATGTGCTTGTGGTCCTTAACTGCATTGTTAAGGGGTTAATGTGAGTTGTATTGCTGTGGAGCAGTGATACACTTATATACACACCACACAGTCTGATCTCATAAACACAGGGACACCAGGGTGATACACTTATATACACACCACACAGTCTGATCTCCTAAACACAGGGACATCAGGGTGATACACTTCTATACACACCACATAGTCTGATCTCCTAAACACAGGGACATCAGGGTGATACACTTATATACACACCACACAGTCTGATCTCCTAAATACAGGGACACCGGGGTGATACACTTATATACACACCACACTGTCTGATCTCCTAACACAGGGAGGGATTTGTGTCTCTAAGAGGGACTGCCCCCCCCTAAAGAGGGACACTTGGGAGGTATGGACCCCTAATATCTCTTAAAGAGGGACACTCGGGAGGTATGGACCCTTAATATCTCTTAAAGAGGGACACTCGGGAGTTATGGGTGAAGGGTCAAAATCTCAGTGTGAGAGTCTCCTCTGTTACCTACTATATGATCTACACCAATTAACTACGTATTTAGTCTCTGAATTAAACCCATTTCTCCTGTAGAGGCAGAGGTCCTGCTCATCTATGTTTAAGCAGTGAGATTGATACCTTACAGCATGTTAAGCGTTAATTTTCGACTGCATGAAGTATCTCTGAGATAGAGCAAGTAGGGCCATAGTGCCAAGAATCTACATTTTTGGGGACATTAGGGGTTAATATTTAAAGCCCTCAGGGTCACCCAATTCTGAAAGTTCCCAGGCGTGTAAATATACTTGTTCTTCAACTCCTTGGGTTCTGTATACTTTTCTCAAACGTGTAGCATTCAAGCAAGTGGTTAAACGTCTTGGTTGTCCTAGTTCTCCTACATGTTCTGCCTGAAAGAGTTAACCATTCACGTGCCAGAGAGGTACACACCACTTGCTTTGGTTTCTGCATGTTTTGTAACCTCTTTTTGTTTCTATAGTCCCCCTTTTTGTACAGCACCAAGGAATATGTTGGTGCTTTATAAATAAGTTCATGAAGATGATATATATTAATCTCATTCCTGCTAACAATTCCCAAACTCTCACCGATTTCAAATGGAGTGTTAACTCTTTGAATGCTAGCGAAGTCTTCAACACATTGCTTTGGAGACCTTTCTGAAATTCAAGGGGTTAAAATGATGGAACTTTTATTTCTTCCCTATAGCACAGCATTTCACTGCATTGTTTTTCTTAGTACATCAACACCTGTGTACATTGTGGGGTCTGTAATATGGCCAAATTTAACCCTTTGGCTGTCAGGGATCCAACACATTGCAGTGGTGTAACAATAGGGGTCACAGGGGTTGCACGTGTGACAGTGCCCGTCATTCCATGGGCCTGGACGCCCCCTGCAACCCCCCCTGCCTGGCACCACAGACCTCTATCTGCTCAGCTCTCCCTCGTCGGCACTCTAGTAATGCAGAACGCTGGGCGATGACATAATCTCTAAGCGCTCTGCATTAGTGAAGAGAGGTTCATGTGGGAGCTCCAGCTCTTAATAGAGGTCTGTGCCGAAGGAGGCACAGACCTCTCCTGCACGCCACTGGGCCACCAGGGAGGTAGGAAATGGACACTGGGGGCAATGTGGAGAGGGGGATATTGGGGGCAATGTGGAGATAGCTAATGGGGGAAATGTGGTCGGGGGGGCATGGCAATTTTTGCACCAGGACCCAGTGACTTCTAGTTACGCCTTTGCACCTTCAATAATAATAGGGGGATGTACAGCATTTTCATTTTTATGAGAATTAATTAATACTCATTTGTGTCTGTGTCTTCATGCAATATGTCTGAAGAATATTATATTTTTACAATTATTGAAGATCGGTTGAGATATCCATTAGCTTATAGAAATGATACAGTTATTGATTTTATTTATAACACAGGAACACAACAGGGTGGCATCACATTTATGCAGTTATTCACATTTTTTATCATTATATCACCTTGTGTTTTTTAGTTTTTATTTTCTGTTTTTGATTTTTTTATTTTTGATTTGTTTATTTAGTCACTTCCCTCCCCCTGGGTATGACGTCATTTTGGCGCCAAGGTCTGTACTTTTTTGGTATAAATGCTGTTTATTTTCAGTTTGTTCTGTAAGCATCTTTACAAAGGCCCTAAGCAGGGCCAAACATTGATGGAATAAACTTTACAACTGTTCATCATCAGCAAGAAGTCCTGTGAGTGCATTCTTTATTATTTATATATATATATATATATATATATATATATATATATATATATATATATATATATATATTTGTTATTGGACTAACATTAGGTTTTCAGGATGAGCTTTGGAGAGTAACAGCCTCCTTTTATCAAGTCAATAAGGCAATAGGAGGATGTTACTCTCGAAAGCTCATCCTGAAAATTGAATGTTAATACCATTTTTTATTGGACTATCACTGCTGCAAAGCTAAAATACAAATTCTCAAAACTCTCGTTGATTTTTTTCAAATGGGGCTTTTAACCAGCGTTCCCTCCAAAGTGAACAAAACTGAGCAAAACGACGGAGTTAAACTTAAGTAAAACTGGACAGGCATACAGGATGTCACTGCAGTGCAGCCATGTACAAACAGTCCTCTTTAACTCTTTCCGTTGCTCACCTTAGGGGGAACACTTTTTTAAAGGCTTCTCGAGTTACGATGCAATTATAAAGTTTACCTCCAGGGACGGATTTCCCAATAGGCAGACTAGGCACCTGTCTAGAGCTGGCCACACCCACATCCTGAATTGTGGGTGGGACCAGAGCAATCTCTGTATCCATGCAGTAGCTTATACACCCCTTTACAGGCTATTATTTAACCCCTTGGATGCTAGTGAGATCTCCAATCTCTCTAGCAACTAAGGGGTTACAGCTTTTATGTCCTTGCTTGTTGCCAAAGGTATATTCTGTGCAAGGAAACAATGGATGAGACTGGTGGCGTGGTCATGTGAGGTGTGGCCATGGGCGGAGCTAAGGGTGCCCAGAGTACCTTGCCTAGGGGAGCCTGGGATGTAAATCCGGCCCTGTTTACCCCTCCCGCCCCTTTGCAGTCCTACAGAATGAAATATCCTTATTTCCTGACTTCAAGGGATATGTGTCTACAATGTATTTAAACCCTTGATTGCTAGAGAGATCTCTGCAATGCGTTGGCAAACTCTCTAGCAATCAATGGGTTAAAATTCCAGTTTAAATCAATGGGCATTTTAATTCTCCCAAGTAGTATAGTTGGTCTGATCCAGAATTGATCCGCTTGCCTCTCTATACATAAAACCCATTGTCCCCTCTACAATCTGCACATTCCATTACAATGCAGAAATGTATCTATACCATAGGATCTGGTGACAAGGTTCATGCAGAATTACAACATACAAAAATGAGGCATCAGCCCAGTGAACAAACTATTAACTTTTTCCAGCGCTCATTCTGCTGACCTGTGAAACTCGGCCTCTGTGACCTTTCTTTTATTTTCTTAATTGCAGGTAGCGCTTGTTCAGTGGACTGAAAGTGTAGGACTGTCGCTGGTCGGCAGAGATCAATCCTCCATGCAGCTGAGGACGCCTAGTGGACAAATCTTGAACTTCACCATCCTGCAGATATTTCCGTTCACCTATGAAAGCAAACGGATGGGTATCATAGTGCGAGTAAGTAAGTCTATTTGTCTGTCCTTCTTGCCTATTTAGGTTTTTAGTAGAGAGCAAAAGGTATGCAATTGTGGTGCATACCAAGTGCGCCATAGGGGATGAATATAAAAAAACCCCGCAAATTCTCATTGTACCCTTCTGCCACTCAAAATGTTAAATGGTGCGTTGCGTACCCCTCTGGCACTCAAAGGGTGAAGCCCATTGAATGGTATAGTGGTCTCCAATGCATTGCTTCACACTTCTTTGGAGATCATTCTAGCATTTCAGGGGTTAAAAATCAGTTAAAACTATGACCCACTACCCCCCCCCCCCCCCATGGTGCAGTAGTTGGTTTGAACCAGAATTGCTCATTCCTTTTTATTTCTGCATAAAAATGTCAGTATTTTCTGCTGCACATGAAGTAATATCTCCTATTAATAACCCCACGCACATTAACATGGTCAGAAAATCCTAATGCCCCCCCCTGAGCTTTTTCCCTTGGTGAAGTCATTTCTTGAATCAGTCAGTCCTGGAAACAGAAGCAGACAGAGTGTACTGCTTTCACACCACTCTGGTCCTTAAATTGTTAATATTACCAGCAAACAGAGTTCGAGGTCCTGCTGGTCTCCAACAGGAGTGTCACTACATATTCCAAGGTTATTGCTGAAGAAGGGTTTTACCAGAACTCACGCCTGTGCTGGTCCCACCTCGAAGCCCACTGAGTTTCCTCCCCAGCCTGGACTGGAGCACTTCAGTGTAGAATCAACATGCGGCCTGTTCTAGCACCAACAATCATGTGGTATGTTGTTAGATCAAGAAGAGGTGGTAATGGAGAACATAGCTTGAGACTGGCATAGGAGCATGGGACCCTGAGAAGCTTGTAACCTTTTTAGTCTTATGAGAGTGGCCATTTGGCTTATCCTTATTGTTTTAATAAATGACTACACTTAGATATGTTGTTCATTTAGTGTTTTATTCCCTGTGCTTGATATTCTGAGCACTGGTTCTCCATTGCTGAAGACAAGTTCCAAGTAAGGACCATCCTTGTTACCATCTATTGTGATCAAAGATGGAGATCAAATAGAGGTAGTTGAACTGAGAAGGCGTAGACCCCAAAGGACAGAGGGGGTCATCAGTATGACAGTTGGGATCCCAGAATAAGGACAAGATTATCAGTTGAAAGAAAGGAGTGTCGGGAGTCAAAAGTTGAGGGAGAAAACATTTAGCAGGTGGCTTGCGAATGACAGCCAGAGGGGTGATGGAGCTGGACTGCATGCAACACCAAGCTCATTGTGTCACACATTTATTATTTTATATCAAAGGGCAGTTATCATGTTTTATTATGTTTGCTCTTTGGGAGCAGACACTGGCTGAAACACAACCTCGAAGTATGTGGTTCTTAGCCGCAAACGTCAAGCCACATACAGATGTTCTGTGGGGACGGATTTGTGCAGGACAGAGACTGAACTTGAGAGGCTTAGGTCTTGCAGTTCAGTCTCTTGTTGCGGGACCAATGAGGGAGCCTCGGGGGTCCCTATTGAAACCTTCATTCCGCTCCCCCCATTGTTCCTTCAGGGCTCACAACGAAGTCTAATACTTTATCGCAGGTCACCCCCAGGGGAAGAAAGATTCCAGTAGGACACCATCCTAATGACATTATATTACTTTTACTGCAAATATGTCATAAAAATGTACATGTTCCAGCCATGTCTTTACGTAATAAGGAATGTGTCTGGTTAAAAATGGGAAATGCTGACGCAATGTGCTGGAGATGCCCAAGCAGTTTTATTCCAAAATTATTATAGCTCAAACAGTGGCACTGTTGCCAGATAATCCATGGGATGGTGTAACAACAGGGCTACTGTAATATTTCAGGCCACTGCAATACTGCACCTAAAAAAATTCAAGTTTGAGCTGTAATAACTTTTGAATAATAAAAAAAAAACCTCTATTTTTTTTCATATTAAAGGAACAGTAAACTTTTTTTATGAAAACACATATTTTATAGATCTTTTCCCGCTGAATAAAACAAGGCCACTCCCACTGCTTTCAGATGTTTTGTTTTTTGTTGTTTGTTTTTTAATTTATAGCAGTTCAAATGACTAGGAAGTGAATTTACTGTGTTTACTTCCTGATAGTTCTAACTGACAGGAAGTGAATTTAATGTGTTTACTTCCTGATAGTTCTAACTGACAGGAAGTGACAGGCAGTTTCTGTCACATTCTATGGAGAACTGTATGTCTTTGACTTTCCTCTCCATTAGAATGTAACAGGAAAAACTAATTAGAATTAGAGGGCACTGATAATGTAAAAAAAAAATCTGGGTTTAAACTGTAATAACTCTGGAAATATAAATCTCTCAGCAGTGGGAATACCCTTATTTTACTCAATAGGAAAATCCCTATGATATATATTTTTCATAAAAAAAAGTTTACTGCTCCTTTAAGTATTACTATCCCTCTAACCCTTCGAGTGCCAGAGGGGTAGCCAGTGCATGCAAACCAATGCATTTGGCTACCCCACTGGCACTCAAAGGGTTAAGACCCTTCAAGGTCCCCAAATAATGGGCAACAAATAGTTGTAACCCTCATCCTTTCCCCCCTTCCGACTGGTAGAGAAATCCTCCTTATTTCGTGCAACCAGAACAGCCCCTCTCCTTCGTTTGATCTCAGGATTAAAAGTGGTTCCTTCTATGGTGACCACGTGTCCCGGATTACCAGAGACTGTCCCAGATTATAATTGTATGTCCCATGTCCTGGGCAGTCCCCTTCTGGGACAGGCACGTGCACACATAGTCACCAAGGGGGGCTTGAGCACCTGCCTTTTTGTCCAAAGTGCTCTCGTGCCCTTTAAAAAAAAAAAAAAATAATAATAATAATTATGAGACGTGCCCTTTTTTTTTCATTTGAGCCCCTGCCCCCCAAAATGTCTGTGCATGTCCCTGAATGGAGACTCCAGAGCACAGAGATCTAACCACTAGAAGAACTGTCGATTACCTACTGTGACAGGAAGTGATGTCTGCTGGGCTACAATAAAATGGCTTCCAGACAGATCTAAATACTAGAGAGAGAACTGCCCATTGCCTACTGTGACAGGAAGTGATGTCTCTGCTGGGCTACAACAAAATGGCTTACAGACAGAGCTCTAAACACTAGAGAGAGAGACTTGATCCTGACATCAAACAGGAGCTGCAATGCATTTTTGTTGTAGTGTAATACTAGTCTAAGGCTTTGGGAGTGATGTATATTATCTTGTAGCCCACCGCACGCATTACTTTCTGTCACAGCAGTCAATGGGCAGTTCTCCCCCTACTGTTAAGAACTAAGTGGTGCGCTTTACTCTTATCAGTGTCCCTGAATGGCAGAATTGGAATGTGGTCACCGTAGTTCCTTCCTGTAAAATTTGGAGTTTTGGGAATCCAAGGTGGGGCCTCCTGAAACAGGACCTCCATCCTTCTCTAAACTCCAGGTACCCCCATATGAGTGCCAGAAAGATATCTAATGCATTGCGTCCATACTTCTCTGGCACTCAAGTAATTAACCCTTTGAGTGTCAGAGTTGTATCCAACTTATTGCGTAGCAGTGCGCTGGCACTCAGAGTTAAAATGCTTTGGTTTACAGAACGGTGTTTATTTTTTTTGATTGGCGACTCCCACCCAAAACAACGATTTCAGAAATTGAACTTCTGTAATCTTTGCATTCAGGACAATTTGGTGTCAGAGACATCGCTGAACCAGCATGGAAACACATGCAATGGCATTTCCAAACAATGCATTTTGATAAACCGATTTCTGCAGATTGATGTGGTGATCTATCCACAATATGAGAAAGTTCTAACCTCCTCCTGAACCCACGCGGAGGAAATGACTCATGCAAAGAAGACAGTTGACAGACATATTTTTGTTGGCCCTAAAAGCCTGTAATGGTCTTGTGGCCAGTTTTAATACACAGGAAGGCAATGCTGTTACACCATTTCCTACATATATATCGTTAAACACCTTTTTAATAATGAGCAGTTGTTTAAAGGGACAGTAATGTCCTAAAAAAACATTTTTACAGTTATGTAGAGTTTAAAATATTAATCAAACCGCTTTAAACCCTATCTCTCAAACTGCTATGGTTTGAGAGATATAGGAATTCAAAGTTCACCCCCCTTCTCCACAGATGTCTAGCCATACCCTTCTTCTCTAATACCACCCAGCCTTCCCATCTCTCCGCTGGACAGCACGCTCCATGTACAAACACAGTGCGAATGCAGTCCATGTTGATCTGCATGAGGGAAAGGGGCAGGATTAATATTAATGATTGTCAGACGGAGAGTGCTGACTATCGTTTCAACGTAAGCAAGATGGCAGCACTCTCCTATGTTCATGCACCTGATCTAATGTTAAGTATTAAGATGAAGAGAGCCATAATTATAAAAAAAGGAAGGTATATGGTGGGTCTACTTAAAAAACAGAATGGCATCGGGGCTGAACATAGGAATGTGATAGTTCTGCTTTAAAGGGATAGTAATGTTACATAATAGAAGCAGCTCTAATTAATCATCATAGTATTTGGACTTTGGAGAGTGTTATTTCAATTCTGTCAGAGTTGTAGTACAAGAGTAATTCAATGACAAAGTGTCTCCTTCCCGCCCCTTTTACTGATGTAACACTGCTCAGCCAGAGCACAAAGGAGGTGCCCAGGTAGATTGCAGAGAGGGACAATCTTCAATTAAGATAAGGGATTAACCTGAAAAACTTGTCAAGGAGGGCAGGGCTTTCATTGTTCTCATAGGAAGAAGATTGTCCCCTTCTGTTATCTGGTCTTACAACCAGATTCCACATCTGAGGAGAGGTGGCTTACACTAGGTAAAAGGGCAGGAGGGGGATACTTTATCATTCAATTACTCTTGAACTACAGCTCTGACAGTATTGAAGTAACACTCTCCATGGCTCAAATACTATGAAGATTATTTGGAGCTGCTGTTTTTGTGAAACATTACTATCCCTTTAAGGATTTTCTTGAATAAGCCAAAAAGTGAGTTAATTAGTGGCTCATTTATTTTGATTGCCCCCCCATGCTCAAATAATGAAATCCTTAAATCATGGACTGTTGGTAGCTCTCAAGGGACTAACTTGGACACCCTTGGCATAACTGATAGAAAATCCACATTGCAATTAGAAAAATTTGCATTGCCAATAAAATATTAGCAAACAATGCACACTTTGTAGACCTTTCCAATTAAGTATTTATTTCTAGAGAGCGCTATTTCGGCTCTGCTGAAGAGCCGCTGGCCTGTCAAATGACCAGAATCTTCTGCTGTCATCTAGAGAGCTAACTTCTGTGAAATGGCCTGTAGGGGGGGAACTTTAACAGGTTATATCTGTCAAACTATAAAGGTTTGAGAGATCGAACTTATAGCAATTGATTTATTTTTCAACGGGATAGTAATGTTTCATAATAAAAGCAGCTCCAATTAATCATCATGGTATTTGGACTTTGGAGAGTGTTATATCAATACTGTCAGAGTTGTAGTTCAAGAGTAATTGAATGATAAAGTATCCCCCCCTCCGGCCCCTTTTACTGATGTAACACTGTTCAGCCAGATCAGAAGGGAGGTGCCCAGGTAGACTGCAGAGAGGGACAATCTTCAATTAAGATAAGGGAAAAACCTGAAAAGCTGGTCAAGGGGGGCAGGGCTTTCATTGTTCTCATAGGAAGAAGATTGTCCTCTGCTGTTATGTGTCTGGTCTATGGACTGGATTCCACATCTGAGAAGAGATGACTTACACTAGGTAAAAGGGGCGGGAGGGGAAACTTTGCTTGTGAATATCTCTCAAACCATAAAGGTTTGAGAGATAAGACTTATATCGTTCTTCATGTTTTTTTAATGCCTACAAAATAAAATAAAGTTAAAACGAAGTATTACTATCCCTTTAAAGCGGAACTTTCACCAGCTATAAAGTTGCCCTGCAATAACTAAGCAGGTAGCGAATAGCATTATAATAGATATGTTACCTCTGAAAAGAAGCCCGTTCTAAAGAAATCCTTTATTGTAGGAGACTGACGGGCAGGTTAGTGCAGTCAGTCCCTTCCGGTTACCTTGTGGCACACTGCAGTGCTTCTCAATGGAGACCAGGACTGACCGTGCAGGCGAGCAGACAAGATGTCTGCACTGTAGCCTGGCTTACAGTCTTCTACAATAAAGGATTTCTTTAGAACTTGCTACTTTTCAGAGGTAATATATATATTATAATGCTAGTAACTACCTGCATAATTATTGCAGGGCAATTTTAGAGTGAGTGAAAGTTCCGCTTTAATATCTTCAATATTAAACAAAGTTAAAATCAAACCTTACTATCCCTTTAATATTTATTGGCCTTACTGATTTTGACCTGCAATTCTCAGGTGCAGGTTTATTCATTAGATTGTCATATAAGCATAGGCTGCAGGTAGAGGGCGCTCACATCACTGAAAATGAAGAAAGAGCATAATTGAAATGGCTGATAATAGGCAAGTGCACAGAATTAAAGAAACAAAAAGCCATAACTTAAAAGAAATATAGTTTTAAAAATAAAATAAATGCAGCGAAAAAATTGTGTTTATCCAGGGTCTTTTTTTTGGTAGGTGTGTGTGCAGCGTAGTGGGGGATGGGCCCATCAGACCCAGTACTATCTACTCAGTAGTAATCACTATAAACTGGAAACTGCTATAATGCAAAAATAAATAAATAAAAATCTGATTGGTGTACTATATAGTCCTACCTAGGTAAGTCCTTATGTTACACACAGTAATTATATAGATACACCTGACTGCTGTATGATGGACTACGTAGTGTGGTAAGGTCCCTTCAAACACGGTCAGGACAGCCAGGAGGTTGTAACTTCAATGCAGTTTATTGTAAACACCAACAACAAAAGAAAAGTCTCATTCCATTTTTAGGGTATGCTTCCCCTTTAAATCAAACAGGTTTTTGACACCAAATAAAAAAGTACAGAAATAAACAGGCCTACTCCTTTCAGGAGGCTAACTCACAGTAGTTCCCTCACTACCAGTTACTGGCCCAGCTACTCTGGGTTCCAGTACAAAAACATAAAATAAGCCGACATGCAATCTTTTCAGTTCAGAAGCTTTCTCACCATTCCTTGGTTTCAGAGGCAGACAGACGGCTTGCAGGTCTCCAGACACACTATCCCAGTGCAGTCTGACCCCTAACACACTATCCCAGTGCAGCCTGACCCCAAACACACTATCCCAGTGCAGTCTGACCCCAAACACACTATCCCAGTGCAGTCTGACCACACCCTGCTCTTTCAGACCTACTATATAGGTCTGAGCTAATTAACCAGGAGCAAGTGTGCTAGCAGAGGCAAAAGACAAAGCTTAACCCTTTAATCGCTGGAATAAACTGCTTGTTGTAGCCTATGGCTGATGTGTACATGGTCCTGGACTCTGTCACAGTAGGTAAGTCTTCTCTTACACACAGTAATTATATAGATACACCTGGCTGCTGTGTGATAGACTCCTACCTAGGTAAGTGCTTCTGTTACACACAGTAATTATATAGATACCCCTGACTGCTGTATGATGGACTCCTACCTAGGTAAGTGCTTCTGATACACACAGTAAATATACAGATATACATGACTGCTGTATGATGGACTCCTACCTAGGTAAGTGCTTCTGTTACACACAGTAAATATATAGATATACCTGACTGCTGTATGATGAACTCCCACCTAGGTAAGTACTTCTGATAGACTCAGTAATTCTATAGATACACCTGACTGCTGTATGATGGACTCCTACCTAGGTAAGTACTTCTGTTACACGCAGTGATTATATAGATACACCTGACTGCTGTGTGATGGACTCCTACATAAGTACATTAATTTAATCTGTTAAACAAATTAATCACTATATATTCTTACAGTATGGATCCCTTTAAAACCTATTTTTATTTTGTTAATTTGCTTATCATGGTATTTGAAAGATTAGTACCTTGGATCTGTCACTATATCCAAGAACATAACTCTTAGATTGTAAAATTATTTATATTATTCAAGGTGAAAAGACTTCTTTTGATAGACATGTTTTTTTCTTTTGTTTAGGAGGATTCAACAGGAGAAATCACATTCTATATGAAGGGGGCGGACGCAGTGATGGCCGGAATTGTCCAGTATAATGACTGGCTGGAGGAAGAGGTAAATATGTCAATTGTGGGTGGGACATTGATATAAGGGGGAACATAAATACTGGTTTTCCGTCTTTTACGTACCAGATGGAGTGCGATGTGGTGGCCATGGTCATTGATGAGTAGGGTGACAAAGGAATCTGGGGAATATAAATGGTTCTTGACCATACAGGAATTAAAGTAGAACTAGCACCTCCTCTTCCTAATAACCCCTACTTACTTTAATATGCCCAGAAAATCCTAATGGCCTTTTTGAATGTTGTCCTTGCACATTTGTGTGTGATAACATCTTCAATCCCTCCTGGATTTCATGTCCAGTCTATGCAGAAAATCCTAATTGCTTCTGTGAACCAATTGCTTGTGGATTGGTTTCCCCGTATTCATCTTTAGTTAGTACTGGATATAATTTCCATGGAGGAAGACATGATTCTTTGCTGCAGGAGCCAAGGAACTCAAAAACTCCTCCCACTAAAGGGTCCATAAGAATGTTTAAGAGAGAAGAACATTGAGTCCTATATCCAAGAACCAGATCTGCCTCCATGGACATGATCTTCAGTACTAACTGAAGATTAATTATGGAGACCCACCTCATGTAGAATTGGTTTATAGTGGTCATGACAGTTTTCTCTCCAGATTAGGGCAAATGGGAGATTATTATTAGGAGATATTAGTGTTACTTTAAACACCTTCGATGATGGTAGTAATGTCTTGAGTCCACTGTAAAGCCTACATGACCCTGGAGACATTTGTTGGGACTGTATTGTGCTTTGCTAGTTTGTGGACATGTCAAGGACATCTGGCGGGGGAGATGCTCTACAGTATGATAAAGAGATGATAAAGTGGAGGTGACTTCTTCAGTGATATCCCTTCTCCAGGTCCTATGTTATTGTACTGAGCCCATGCACTAAGATTTATCCCACTTGAGAAATTGTAGTGCATGGGTTCCATATTCTGTGTTATTCTATGGAGCCTACTCAATAATATTTTGAGATGTTATATCACTGGTGAAGTCATCTCCACTTTATCACCTCTTTATCATACCTTAGTGCATTTCCCCTTGGAGTCTAAAGTACCAAACATTTGTAGCAAACCAGCTGCACCACTGAGGCAATTCTAAATTCCCACTGGTTTTATCCATCTATAATACTCTTAACAGATATGTAAAACATATTTTCATAATTATATATGGGAGAAAACTGAAGGTATTACAATTACTTATATAGGTTTTATTAAAGTTTAACAGTACCTCTTGTCCACAGTTGAACATTCTCTTTCTCCTTCATTATTCTCTTATATACACGTTTCAGTCTTCAAAAAAGCTGTCCAGAGATGGTAAACCACCACAGAACTGACTTTGGGCTAATCTCTTTCCTAACAACTTGTCCAAGCCTTTTAATCGGTACTGTGGCCAAGATTTTTATAGTTTATATTAAAGTGGAAATATTACCCCAAATAAAGTCCTTCCCCAATAATTATTCATATAGCGATAAGGTTAGAAATAGTACTGTTATCCAGCAGAAGTACAGCGTTATTAAGAAATGCTATTTCTTCTGAGACTGACGGCCAGGCTCCTTGCTTTAGAGGCATATGTGCGCCTGCACTGTCAGTCACTTCCTGTTACCTTAAGGTACAATGCAGCGCCTCCTAGAGGAGACTGGGATGGACAGCGCAGGCGTGCAGATGTCTCTAAGGCAAGATTTCTGCGCTGATGCCTGGCTGTTCGTCTCAGATGGCGTAGGATTTCTTATTAACATTGTACTTATGCTCGATAATATTATTTCTATGCTTATCACTGTATGAACAATTATTGGGGGCACATTATTTGAGATGACCGTTCCATTTTAAGTATTACTTAGTCCTTCGGCGCCTGATTTGGATGTTCTAGGCTAATGGTATTTTCTGTGCCAGTGAATGGCACTAAGGATGCCTATGGTGCCTTGCCTATGGGAGAGAGCCTAGGTTGCAAATCCAGCCCTGACTGTGTCCCTCTTCTTGTGTCCTTGCAGTGTGGAAATATGGCTAGAGAAGGCTTGCGGGTCCTGGTGGTGGCCAAAAAATCGTTGTCTGAGGAACAATATCAAGATTTTGAGGTGAGATTCTTCATACGTGTACCCCTACTTTATTGATTTACACGAATTAAAGAAGCCGTAAACATTTTATGAAGAGTATATGTTATATATGTTATAGGGATTTTCCTGCAAAATAAAACAAGGTTACTTCCCCTGCCAGTAGATGGTTTTAATTCAAAATGTATCACCTGCGCTCAAACTTGTTTTCTACATTAAACTTAAATTTCCTATTGTGGTCACCATCTCTTACTATGGAGAGCTGTAGTCAATGACTCAATATCACCCTCGGAGTGCAGTATTAACCCTTTGAGTGCCATAGAGGTAGACAAGGCATTGCTTCGCAATGTGTTGGCTATCTCTCTGGCACTGAGAGTTTAAAAAACAGTTTTTTTCTCTTTGGACACTAGCTGGTGCTGCTGTTTGCCTTATAGGGTCAGTAATGTCCCATAAAAAATGTTTAGAGTTTGGTAGAGGTTCAAAAAATGAACTATTTGCCACAAATCCTATCTCTCAAACCACTATGGTTTGAGAGATATTCACACTGAAAGACCCCCCTCCCTTTCTCCTGACATCATCGCTGTGCTGACAGCAGGAGATTCTGGTCTGGAGACCAGTCGGCAGCTCTGCAGCAGAGCTGAAATCGTGTTATTGGAAAATAATTACTTAGTTGGAAAGGTCTACAAAGTGTGCCTGGGTTGCAAGCACACTTTGTAGACCATTCCAATGAAGTCATTTTTTTTTTTTTTTAAATAATGCAATTTTGGCTCTGCTGAAGAGCCTCCTCGAGTCACATGACTCAAATCTTCTGCAGTCAGCTCTACAGCTGGCATCAGGAGAAAGGGAACCAGTGGGGGACTTTGAATGCCTATCTCTCTCAAACCATAGCGGTTTGAGAGAGAGGATTTGTGGCAAAAAGTTTATTTTTTGAACCGCTACCAAACTCTAAACATTTTTTTATGGGATATTACTGTCCCTTTAAACCTCTTTTGGGAGCTTTAAAGGGACACTGATGTTTCAAAATAAAAGCAGCTCCAATTAATCATCATAGTATCTAGGCCATGGAGAGCGTTATTTCAATATTGTCAGAGTTGTAGATCAAGAATAATTGAATGATAAAGTCAGACAAGAGAATAATCCTGCGCTACTCTATATAAGAAACTAATGTGTGCCCTGTAATGGGCATATATAATAATTCTTAGTAAATGAGTGAAATTCTGTGTCACAGATTGGCCAAGTTGTGGGTAAGCTTGCCACCAACGTCAAGGTATTTCACTTTTGGCAAGTCCTACTCTAACAAACCTAAAAGCCCTATCTAAAGTTAAAATCAAAAAAGCTTTGAGAAAATATTCTTATAAACGCGTAAGCCAGTGTGGAAGCCTTTAAATATGCCTTTTCATTTGTGTGAGTCCAAGTGTAATGCAATTAAAAACAGACATACAAAAAAGGTTTGTATGAGGGACTTACCTGATACATCAGGCCCCCCCAAAAAAACCTCTTTTGGGAGCTTTAAAGGGACACTGATGTTTCAAAATAAAAGCAGCTCCAATTAATCATCATAGTATCTAGGCCATGGAGAGCGTTATTTCAATATTGTCAGAGTTGTAGATCAAGAATAATTGAATGATAAAGTATCCCTCTCCCTCCCCTTTTACCTAGTGTAAGTCGCCTCCCCTCAGATGTGGAATCTGGTCTCTTGACCGGACAGGTCTCAGCAAGGGACAGTCTTCTTACTGTGATCATAAGGAAAACCCTGCCCCCTTGACAGGCTTTCCCTTATGCTCACTGAAGATTGTCCCTCTCTCCGATCCATCCAGACAGTCTTGCTGCTCTGAGGTGAGCAGTGTTACATCAGTAAAAGGGGCGGGAGGGGGATACTTTATCATTCAATTACTCTTGAACTACAACTCTGACAGTATTGAAATAACACTCTCCATGGCCCAAATAGTATGAAGATTAATTGGAGCTGCTTTTATTGTGAAACATTACGATTCCTTTAATATCATATAGAAAGAAAAGTGTCCTTATGGTTGCACCATTGTATTATATACATTATCTGTTTTTTTTTGTTTTTTTTTCTTCCCGTGAGAAGTTCGCTGTTCGTTTAAATCTTTGAGTGCCAAAGGTCCATTGTAAAACAATACGTTGTGTACCCCTCTGGCACTCAAAGGGTTAAATAGGCTTGTGCTCTCTACCTGCTTCAGTCTGGTATGGAAGAAAAAAAAAAAAAAAAAGACCTCATCTGTCATGTCCCCGTCCATGAACCGAAAATCCAAGACTTATTCAACATGTTGTCTCGAACAAAATTCATATGGGTCATAAGTGGGAGGGAGGATTATTATTATGGGGTGTTAATGCTCCTTTAATTGAAGGACTGCAAAGCCAAGACACTGAGGCTGATATACTAATAAACATGGTGCAATTCTGGAGCAAACAAACTTCTTCATAGGTGATAAATCCCCCCCGCCCCCGCACACCGTCAGTCACTTCTGGTACCATGCAACGCCTCCTATAGGAAACCGGGACTGACAGCGCAGGTACGCAGATGTCTGTAAGCAAAGATGTCTGCGCCTGACCGTCACTGTCGGCTAATGTAGGATTTTTGACTAACGCGGTCTTTATTCTAAATTACTGTTTCATTGGTAAGCTTTTCGCTACATGCCTAATTAGGGGGGTAGACTTTATTTGGGGTGACAGTTCCCTTTAAATGCTACAGAGGTTTCTGACACATTGCGAAGACCTGTTTTAATTCATTCAGAATTATTTGTTCCCTATGATGAAGATTCTGTGCACCAGAATTGTCCCACGTTTCATTACACATATCTCAGCAATAATTTTATTTAAACCATTATCGTCCATATTTGTTACATTAAGTAACCCCAATTTTTTCTATCTAAATCTTTTTTTTTGGGAATGTGTGCGGGGTATTAGATGAGCACTGTTAAAGCACGGGATATCGGCCACTTAGTTTTGTCTGTCAGTACGCCTAAATCTTTACTTCCCCAAGTAATTTCCAATTTAGAGTATATGTAGCATGTTTGTTTCTACAGCCCAAATGCATAACCTTAAATGTATCTACATTAAACGTCATCTGCCACTTTTCTACCAATTCATGCAGTTTATCTAAATCCTTCTGCAGAGAAAAATCCTCCAGCCCTGTATGTATTTCCTTACACAGTGCCATCAGCAAAGATTGAGACATTACTTTCAATTCCCACTTCTAGATCATTAATAAACAAAATAAAGAACATTGGGCCCAGGGCTGAACCCTGTGACACCCAGCTGAAATTTTAGACCAGCTTGAAAAGGTTCCATTTACACCAACTCTGCCTTCTTTCATTTAACCAAACTGAAGCCTTTTAATTTATGCAAAAAAACAGTATCAAAGAGTTTTGCAAAATCCAAGTATACTCTATCAGCAGCCCTTGACCAAGTTAACACTTGTCCTTTCATAGAAATCAAGTAAATTAGTTTGACATTACTTGTTTTTCATAAAAAAAAATCTGACTCTTACTAATAATGTTCTTGGTCATTACATAGTCCTGAATATCACTGGTTATTAATCCTGATCTAACCCAGTAGAGAAGTCAGACTTGCAGGTTTATAATTACAAGGTTTAGATCTTTCCATCATTCTGATTAAGGATGCATCTGATTTCCTCCAATCACTAGGCACTGACTGATGAGAGTATGCCTGATATAGCAGACTGGTAACATTATATAAGAAGAACATTTATTATTAATTATATTGTTAAAAGTACACATATATCAGTTGATGTATCATTGATTCAAAGAGCCATATACACAAAAGAATAATTGAGAAGTCTGGAGGAAAAAAATTGGACCATACAGGACAATTAAAATTCCCAATGATTTGAAAGGGGATTGTTTTTTGTTTTGAGAGGTCTCTAACATATTGCAAAGCAATATATTGAAGTCCTCTCTAGTATTCAATGGGTTAAAATCCCCATTTATACAAACAAAAAAAAAGACTATTTTTGTACTATATATGAAGCACCAAAGGGCTTCCTGACCGGTGATGGCCAGAGACAGGGACACTTTTATCCTCTCTCTTCTAAGTATTGACGTTGTTACGTGTTGGTTCCTTCAGGCACGATACGTTCAAGCCAAGCTGAGCGTTCATGATCGATCACTCAAAGTGGCAACGGTGATAGAGAGTTTGGAGATGGAAATGGAACTGTTGTGTCTAACTGGGGTTGAAGACCAACTGCAGGCTGATGTCCGACCCACTCTGGAGACGTTAAGAAATGCCGGCATGAAGGTACGAAGGACCAGAGTAAAAATGGTCTCCACTTGATGTATTGGCCACTCCAGAGTATCAGTGCTTATGTTTATACTGTTGACCATATTCATATACCGGCTGTTTAGCTGTCTGAAGAAATATATGTGTAAAGCTTCTGACTGTCTTCACATGGGCGAATGTTTTATAGCAGTTAAATACGATGGTTTTGACTGCTGTTCATGAGTTTTTATTACATTTTAGTACATTTTTAGCATAAACAACTGATCAAAATGCCCTGGAAATGCATCTACCTGCTTAAATGGTGCAACTGTATTGAGAACTGTATGAAAAAACACTCCCTGACCAAAATGACAGCAATTTTCTCTGACATTCATAATGTATGGAGTAAATCTCTTGAGAACAGCCTGCTAAGATACAGTGGGTCTGGTCAGTGAGTCAGTGATCATGTCAGTTGTAAAAAGGCAAAACAGAAGCGTTCTAGAGAAAATTAACTTCACCAAAGTGAACAAATTAAACAAAAATCATTAATTTCCCAATGATTGAAATTGGGAGTTTAACCCAGAAACCTCTCCAGCTTTCAAGGGGTTAAAAGCCCAATTCCAGTCATTTGTAATGTCTGTCTGTCCTCTATGGCACGGGTAGTGTACCACTAGAGCTGCTGTTCCTTTATACATAAAACTTGGTGTTACACCTGACTGCTGTGTGATGAACTCCTACCTAGGTAAGTACTTCTGTTACACACATGGTAATTATATAGATACACCTGACTGCTGTGTGATGGACTCCTACCTAGGTAAGTGCTTCTGTTACACACATGGCAATTATATAGATACACCTGACTGCTGTATGATGGACTCCTACCTAGGTAAGTCCTTCTGTTACACACAGTAATTATGTAGATACATCTGACTGCTGTGTGATGGACTCCTAACTAGGTAAGTGCTTCTGTTACACACACAGTAATTATATAGATACACCTGACTTCTGTATAATGGACTCCTACCTAGGTAAGTACTTCTGTTACACACAGTAATTATATAGATACCCCTGACTGCTGTATGATGGACTCCTACCTAGGTAAGTACTTCTGTTACACACAGTAATTATATATATATATATATATATATAGATACACTTGACTGCTGTATGATGGACTCCTACCTAGGTAAGTGCTTCTGTTAAACACAGTAATTATATAGATACCCCTGACTGCTGTATGATGGACTCCTACCTAGGTAAGTGCTTCTGTTACACACAGTAATTATATAGATACACCTGACTGCTGTGTGATGGACTCCTACCTAGGTAAGTACTTCTGTTACACACAGTAATTTTATAGATACACCTGACTGCTGTATGATGGACTCCTACCTAGGTAAGTGCTTCTGTTACAGACAGTAATTACATAGATACACCTGACTGCTGTATAAAAGACACCTACCTAAGCAAGTTAATCCCCAAATATTTCTAGAGTAAAGTCCCTTTTATTTATATTATGGTGTTTAACTTTTTTCCTAATCAGGTTTGGATGTTAACTGGTGACAAGCTGGAGACGGCTACATGTACAGCAAAGAATGCACATCTGGTTACAAGAAACCAAGACATTCATATTTTCCGACCGGTGAGTGTGTCAGCATGGAGGAAATAAAACCTTGTATAAATCATTAGTGGTACAAATGATCCATGATACAACAATACAGACAGCAGATGGTAATGTCAACCCCCCTTGTTGCTAAAGACCTCTTCAATGCGTTATTTTCCAATGAGCTGGCAATATCTTTAGCATCCGAGCAGTTAAACAGACATCGTGAGAGAACAGACAGAGCTGTAGCACTGTGCAGGAATGAATGAATCCCTGGGGATGAGGGATGACGCTGTCTTGTTTCATGCCAAGTACAGGCACAAAGTATATCTGTGTCATCCTCAGCCCCAATTATATATATCCACCCAGAGGCATCGGTTTATCAACCCTTTGCTGAATTATAGCAGAGCTGTCCAGTTTCAGTCCTCAAGAGCCACCAACAGACCGGGTACTATCAAAATGTTGCCCACTATTGGGTGACCAACTAAATGGCACGTTAACCATGTCGCTGGGATGAAAGGGTGACATGAGAATCTTGCCCGCATCAAAAGGATGAGATTCTCATGGCGTGGGCTTAAGCATTGCTCATTTGAGCACCCACATCAAAAGACTGAGATTGTCATAAACCTCAATGTAAGAGGAGATCTTAACACATTGCACAAATATATGAGAGGTCAATACTATGATCTGTGTGGTGAGCTATTTATTCCAAGGACTGATCAGATGACCAGGGGACAGCCCTTGAGATTAGAGGAAAGGAGGTTTAGACTTCAGCAGAGGAAGGGTTTTTTTACAGTAAGGTCTGTTAAATTGTGGAATTCTTTGCCGAAGGAGGTGGTTATGGCAGATACAATAGATACATTCAAGAGAAGATTATATTCATTTCTTTCCAAAGGGAACATACAGAGTTATACTGTTTATTTGTAGGCAAATCAGGAAGGTCTGATAAAGACTAACTTATTTGGTAGCAAGAAAGCTATAAAATTACTGGGGTATGAGGAGAAGGTTGAACTTGATGGACTTGTCTTTATTCAACCTAATTTACTACGTTACCTTGATGATGTGTGTGTCTTCATAGGTGGATTACAGAAATGTCACCATAAAGGCAGAACAGTTTTGTGTGTACTCCCGCTCTCCTTCCCCTCGGTGTCCGCTGCTATGCTGCCATATGCAAAGACAACAGGCATGCAATTCACTCCTACAGTATGTGCACCTATTGAAGCAGTATATTTTACAATATAGAAGTTAAATATAGCGCAAGTGTCCTTTGTAGATGGTGATATGAGTTCTTTTTTTTACTATGAACCGCGGACACTGAGGGGAAGGAGAGCGGGAGTACACGCAGAACTGTTCTGCCTTGATGGCGACATTTCTATAGTCCACCTATGAAGACACGCATATCATCAATGTATGTTTATGACAATCTCAGCCTTTTGATATGGGCGCTCAAATGAGTGACACTTAAGCCCGCAACATGAGAATCTCATCCTTTTGATGCTGGAAAGATTCTCATGTCACCCTTTTCATCCCGGCGACACAGTTAATGCGCCGTTTACTTGGTCGCCTAATAGTGGGTGACATTTCAAAAGGATACCCAAAAGACCAGGAATTAAGGATTTCCCTGTTGAGTTAATCAGTGGCTTAGTCATTTTGATTGGCCCATCTTTGCTCGAACAGGGAAATCCTTAACCCTCTGGCATTCAAATGGTTAAATCCAGAATGTTGCTCTGATTTAACATATATAATCACACATTTGTGCAATGGCCCCATTTATTATATTGTTGTGAACTGGAGGAGGCACTGGCTGGGACTGACGTTTGGGAGCATTTAGCTTACAGTGAGTTTTGAGAGCGGGTGCAGGGGGAGTGAACAGTGAGGTCTATTGCAAGGCAGGTTAAAGGGATAGTAATGCTTAAAATGTAAAAATAAATAAAATATATATATATATAATATAATATAATATATTTTGAACGGTTTATCCCCTGAGTAAAACAAGGGTACTCCTGCTATTGAAAGTTGTTTTATTCAAAAGTTATCAAAGCTCAAATTTGTATTTTTTTTTTTTTATGTAGAGTATCTCCGTGGCCTGAAATTTTACAGTGGCGCTGTTGCTGCAGCATCTTATGGACAACTCTGGTCATAGGATGGTGTAGCAACAGTGCCACTGTACAATTTCAGGCCACTGTGATACTGCACCTAAAAAGTTCAAGTTACAGTTATAATAGCTTTTGAATAACACATAAAACATTCTAAGAAGGAGGAAAGTCAGTGACTTACAGTTCTCCATAGAATGTGAAACTGCTGAGTCACTTCCTGTCAGAATAATCAGGAAGTAAACACACAGTAAATTCACTTCCTGATTATTTGAACTGTTATAAAGTTTGAATAGAATAACTGACAGCGGTTGGAGCTACATTGTTTTACTCAGCAGGAAAAGCCCTACAGCATATAGGTTTTTCATGAAACGTTTACTGCTCCTTTAAGTAGACTCATTTCCAGTTAAAAATAAATAAATCATGTAATCTTCTATGGACGTGACATCCAGGAATGCCTGTGCTATTTCTTGAACCAAAGTGCAAAGGGAGAATTCGTTGAAACCATTAGGATTTTCCATCCATAGTGAGATAAGTGGGGGTTATTATTAGGGGGTGCTTAGTTTTCCTTTAAAGGGATAGTAATACTTCGTTTTATCTTTATTTTATTTTGTAGGCATTAAAAAAACATGAAGAACGATATAAGTCTTATCTCTCAAACCTTTATGGTTTGAGAGATATTCACAAGCAAAGTTTTCCCCTCCCGCCCCTTTTACCTAGTGTAAGCCATCTGTTCTCAGATGTGGAATCCAGTCCATAGACCAGACAGATAACAGCAGGGGACGATCTTCTTCCTATGAGAACAATGAAACTCCTGCCCCCCTTGACAGGTTTTTCAGGTTTTTTTCCTTATCTTAATTGAAGATTGTCCCTCTCTGCAGTCTACCTGGGCACCTCCCTTCTGCTCTGGCTGAGCAGTGTTACATCAGTAAAAGGGGCGGGAGGGGGACACTTTGTCATTGAATTACTCTTGAACTACAACTCTGACAGTATTGAAATAACACTCTCCAAGGTCCAAATACTATGATGATTAATTAGAGCTGCTTTTATTAAGAAACATTACTATCCCTTTAAAGGGATACGTTCACCTAAATTGAAGTTTGCAAATTTGAAAGCTGCAAATAAATTAGTCTGTCACATGACAGCCAAAAGGCCAGCAAATGTACAGTTAAGGAGATAATTGCAGTAACCGTGAGATACCAGTAACATTTCATATGCTAATAAAGCCTTTTCAGTGACATTCCATATGTTATGAGACTATGTGTTGTACTAGGAAACTTTCGCCTTAATTTTTCCCAGAAATACATTTGTAAATATCTCCTGAACTAGTCATCTGCTAGACTTTTGGTTAACATGACATATAGGTGGTTTTTAATGCAGTTTTCAATAATACAAACTCGAATTAAGGTGAAAGGTCCACTTTAAACAGATGATATAGTCTCCTAAAGAACAAACAGGGCTTAAATGGTTAGGAACCAAATGATCAAGAATAACTTACATAAATACCGAAAAATCACATTGATCATACTCTTTGGAGTTTATGCACCCAAGAATTTATATATTTATATCTATATAATTTTTTTTTTTTTATTCTGGCTAGGAACACATGATATTTTAAATGCATGTGAGCTCTTAATTTTAGGATGATAATGTACCCTTTAAAGTGGACCTGTCATATTGATTCAAGTTCGCATATTTGAAAATGTCATTAAAACGGTGCCTCTGTATCATGTTAGCCAAAAGACCAGCTAATGTACAATTAAAAAATATTCATACTTGGTACTGTATGCTAATTGTGGTACCTGCGCTGTATCAGTGATGTTTCACACGCTAATTAAGGTTTTCAGTGACATTTCATATGTTAATGAAGTACTGTGCTGCAAAAGGAGACTTTCACTTTCCCCAGAAATAAGTGTATGTATATTTTCTTATCTGTACATCTATTGGACTATTGTTAATGACACACAGCCAGTTATGAATGAAGTTATCAGATATATACCTCCCAACATTTCTGATGGCTAAAGAGGGACAGTTTTTGTTTAGGGGGTGTGGCTAGTGGACGGGGCATTATCAAGAATTTTTAGGTTATTTCAAGACCTATTGACACGTCTTTGTGTAACTGAATAAATGACATAGAGCAAGACCAAACTATTTTATTTACACAGACTAATTTATAAACAAATATAGTGACATTTAAACAAACATTAACCCCTTCGCGTCCAACGTACCCGGACTGCCAAGCTGGTCCGGCACTTAAGGACCAGTGATGGTCCTGGTACATGACGTACTTTTACTCAGGAGCCGCGGTGAGTAATAAAGGGGACTGAAGTTGATCGCTCCAAGACCGGAGCAATCTTTCAGTCCCTCGTTCAGCGTGCCAGCACACGTGATCAGTCACATGGGGCGGCACATCAAACTTCCCTATCTGGTCCTTAAAGGACCACACACCCCGGTACCACTTGTCCTTAAGGTTAATGTCACTTTTATTGCTGTGGAGCCATGTGATACATTTATACACACAACACACAGTCTGATTTCCTAAACAGAGGGACATCAGGATGGGAAAGAGGGACAGAAGGATTTGGGTCTCAGAGGGACTGTCCCTCCTAAAGAGGGACACTTGGGAGGTTTGCAAATATATATATTAAACAAAAAAATCAGTGTGATAGGTCTACTTTAACGTTTTTTTTTTTTTCTTTCTAAAACCATATTTTATATACTAACCTTTTTTCTTTTTTTTATCTCCATAGGTAACAAACAGGGGTGAAGCCCACTTGGAACTCAATGCATTTAGGAGGAAACACGACTGTGCTCTAGTTATATCTGGGGATTCCTTAGAGGTACCTAAAATCTTTGGGTATATTGATATAGTACAGAAGTTGCAACTGCCAAAACTGCTGCAAGAGCTTTTTTATTGTTATGAAAATGATCACATTGCATCATATGTAGAAATTCAAACTGCAGCATTTCTGGGGCAAAACTATCGTACCATATGCATTCCTACCAATATTTCAAATGGCAAAGAGGGACACTTTTGTTTTAAGATGATATTGCTGGGGGTGTGGCTAGTGGGCGAAGCATTACTGAAAATGTTTAGGTTCTTTCAGGACCTACTGACACCTCTTTGTGTAAATGACTAAATGATTTAGAACAATACCAAAGGACTTTATTTACACAGACTAATTTATAATCACATATACTGACCTTTATACAAACATTAATGTGCATTTTATTACCGTGGAGCAATGTGATACATTTATATACACCACACTGTCTGATCTCCTAAACACAGGGACACCAGGGTGATACACATATATACACATCACACAGTTTGATTTCCTAAACACAGGGACACCAGGGTGATACACTTCTATACACATCACACAGTCTGATCTCCTAAACACAGGGACACCAGGGTGATACACTTATATACACACCACACAGTTTGATCTCCTAAACACAGGGACACCAGGGTGATACACTTCTATACACATCACACAGTCTGATCTCCTAAACACAGGGACACCAGGGTGATACACATATATACACATCACACAGTCTGATCTCCTAAACACAGGGACACCAGGGTGATACACATATATACACATCACACAGACTGATCTCCTAAACACAGGGACACCAGGGTGATACACTTCTATACACACCACACAGTCTGATCTCCTAAACACATGGACCCCAGGGTGATACACTTATACACACCACACAGTCAGATCTCCTAAACACAGGGACACCAGGGTGATACACTTATATACACACACACACACACACACACCACACAGTCTGATCTCCTAAACACAGGGACCCCAGGGTGGGAAAGATGGACAGAGAGATTTGAGTCTCAAAGAGGGACTGTCCCTTCTAAAGAGGGACACTTGGGAGGTATTGAGCCCTTATATCCCCTAAACAGGGATAATTGGGAAGTATGGACCCCTACTCTCTCCTAAAGAGGGACACTTGGGAGTAAGGACCCTTGATATCTCCTAAAGAGGGATACTTGGGAAGTATGCACCCCTAATATCTCCTAAAGAGGGACACTTGGGAGTAAGGACCCCTGATATCTCCTAAAGAGGGATACTTGGGAAGTATGTACCCCTAATATCTCCTAAAAAGGGATACTTGTGAGGTACAGACCCCTAATATCTCCTAAAGAGGGACACTTGGAAGGTATGGACCCCTAATAGCTCCTAAAGAGGGACACTTGGAAGGTATGGACCCCTAATAGCTCCTAAAGAGGGACACTTGGGAGGTATGGACCCCTAATATCTCCTAAAGATGGACACTTGGGAGGTATGTACCCCTAATATCTCCTAAAGAGGGACACTTGGGAGGTATGGACCCCTAATATCTCCTAAAGAGGGACACTTGTGAGGTATGGACCCCTAATAGCTCCTAAAGAGGGACACTTGGAAGGTATGGACCCCTAATAGCTCCTAAAGAGGAACACTTGGGATGTATGTGTTTGTAATAAATATACCAGCTTATTTTAATGGATCTTTTAACCGTTTTGATGTCCGACAGGTCTGTCAGGTGCAGGAGGGGGAATACTTTTACTTTTGAACTACAAGTCACACATTACTCATGTACAGAGCCACACGACCCATAATATAGGAACATTAATCGGAGCTACATGTATTTCCATCCATTACTGTTCCTTTAAACCTTTGAGTGCCAGAGGGGCAATGCGTTGCCTACCCCTCTGGCACTCAAAGGGTTAAATGAACTAAATAACGGTACAAAAAAAAAACCCTGTGGAAATGAAAGGGCAGAGAACTTGTATTAACCCTTTTGGTGCCAGAGGGGTACGCAACGCATTGCAAAGCAATGCGTTGCGTACCCCTCTGGCACTCAAAGGGTTAAACCTGTATTAGAGCTCTCCCTCCAGAGAACCAAATCATGAACATTTAGGGTTATTGCGTGCGGAGTATTGCTCAACCTCCCCCCTCGATATGCTTTAACCCTTTATTGGGATGTGGTGTTTGCAATGCTTCTCAATGTATTATGATTCCCCCCCAGTCCATAACCTTTTGAGTGCCAGCGGGGTGTGCAATGCATTAGAAAGCAAAGCGTTGCTTACCCCCTCTGGCACTTAAAGGGTTAAAAGTTAATACAATTCTCTCCATGTTCTTGTACACACACAAATGTAGGTTTTCAGGGCACTTTTTTTTTTGTGGTAACCCTTTGAGTGCCCGAGGGGTATAGAATACATTGCAAAGCGAGGGTTAATTTCTATCATGGCATATACACTTTAACCTATGATTCTGTGAATGTTACTGCCTATAGATTCATATAATACCAGTTTGTGTTTTAGCAATATTCTCCCTTAACACTGTAAGTGCTAGGGAAGTATCTGACGCATTGCAAGACAATGTTTTGGATACCTCTCGGGCACTCAGAGGGTTAAATGAACACCAACGTCTAATAATAATGTCCCCATACCTTACTAAGGACAGAAAATCTTAATGTCCACAATGAATTTTCCTTTTGCAGGAAAAGTGATAACATCTTAAAGGGATAGTAATGTTTCACAATAAAGCAGCTCCAATTAATCATCATAGTATTTGTGCCATGGAGAGTGTTATTTCAACCCTGTCGGAGTTGTAGTTCAAGAGTAATTGAATGATAAAGTATCCCACTCCTGCCCCTTTTTACTGATGTAACACTGCTCACCTAAGAGCAGCAAGACTGTCTGGATGGATCACAGAGAGGGACAATCTTCAGTGAGCATAAGGAAAAGCCTGTCAAGGCGGGGTGGGGTTTTCTTTATGATCACAGTAAGAAGACTGTCCCTTGCTGTGATCTGTCAAGACCAGATTCCACATCTGAGGGGAGGTGACTTATACTAGGTAAAAGGGGTGAGAGGGGGATACTTTATCATTCAATTACTCTTGAACTACAACTCGGACAGTATTGAAATAACACTCTCTGTGGCCCAAATACTATGAAGATTAATTGGAGCTGATTTTGTGAAACATTACTATCCCTTTAAATCCTTCCTGGATATTCTGTCCAATGAGATGGGGATAATGGTTGGCTGGTAGGACTACCAGGACCTAAAACTCCACCCACGAGAACTTTTTATATATATATATTTTTTTTTGCAAACTGAATCCTGCAGACGACATATTACCATGTGCAGTGAGCAGAAGTTGTTCACTTAGTTCCTGCGAGCAATTATCATATCCACCTCTATGAACATGAATTCCAGGACTGATTGAACATGTTATCTCTTGAACTAAGGTGCAAGAACTAAATTCATAGGGGCCATCAGGATTTTCTGTTCACAGTTAAATGAGAGGGAGGATATTATTCCTAAAGCCTCCAAATCCTCAACCCTCTCGTTAATCTGTGCAGAAAATCTGACCACTGAATCGATTTTGTGTTTTGGTTCCCCAAAATAATAAGTGATTAACCCTTTGAGTGCCAGAAAGGTGTGTGACACATTGCTTTGCGTACCCCTCTGGCACTCAAAGGGTTAATGCAAGAAATAATGTCTGCTGAGTCAGATATGATTATTTGTTTCAAGACTCCAAACTCCCACACTTATCAGATTCTTAAAGGAGCAGTAAACTTTTTTTTATGAAAAAATATATATTGTTGGATTTTCTTACTGAGTATGATAAGAGCACTCCCACTGCCCAGAGATTTATATTTCCAGACTTGTTACAGTTTAAGCCCATGTGTGTTTACGTTAGCAATGCCCTCTAGTGGTCAAATTCTAATTAGTTTTTCTATTAGATTCCAATGGAGAGGAAAGTCAGAAAAGTCAGACACATACAGTTCTCCATAGAATGTGATAGAAACTGCTGAGTCACTTCCTGTCAGTTAGAACTATCAGGAAGTAAACACAGTAAATTCACTTCCTGATTATTTGAACTGTTATAACATTTGAATAAAACATCTGACAGCAGTGGGAGTGACCTTGTTTTATTCAGCAGGAAAAGCGCTATAACATATGTGTTTTCATAAAAAAAGTTTACTGCTCCTTTAACACAACTTTAGTGGGAGGAGTTTGGTGTTCATGTCTGCCTCGATGGACGTGAGGTAGAAAACTAATTAAAGACTAAGTTTTGGGAACCAGCCCATTTAGAATTAATTCATAGCGGCCATTGGAATTTTCTGTTAATATTAAGGTAAATGGTGGTGGAGGGTTATGTTTAGGAAGTTTTCCTTTAACCCCTTAACGACTAGTGGTCCGGGTCCCTTAAGGACCACTTTGATCATTGTTGGTGCACTGGCACACGTGACTCGTGTACCAGCGTGCCTAACATGGGTCTGAGAGAGACCAATCCAGTCTGGAGCTGTCAAGTTCAGACCTCGCTAGTACGTACAGCGCTCCCGCAGGAGCACTGTAAGCACAAAATATGTGATGTGCCAGGACCGTCACCGGTCCGTCACGAAAAAAAAAACGGTGACTGTCCTAACATGTCATCATTCAACTGAAATGTTTTTTTTCCCCTTGGTACAATTTTTTGCTCAAATTTTATCTGTGCTTATGTCCTTATCACCCATGTGCACTGCCTCAAACTTTCCTAACCCCTTTAGGTTTGTCTGAAATACTACGAATACGAGTTCATGGAGTTGGCGTGCCAGTGTCCGGCGGTGGTATGCTGCCGCTGCGCTCCGACCCAGAAAGCCCAGATTGTTCGTCTGCTGCAAGAACGGACAGGAAAGCTTACCTGCGCTGTTGGTAAGAAAAAGAGTACTGAAAACCCCCCCAAAAAACTGTCCTCACTTACCCTTCCAGCAGAGTGTTTGTTCAGTGTAAACCTTGAGTCACAAGAAGAAGAAAAAAAATTAAATCACCTTGAAATTTTTTTTTTTCATAAATATGGCTTGCTTGCAATAAAATGGTTGTAATAACTACATAAGTGAAGAAAAGTTACCCAAAACATAACATTTTGGAAAGATTACCCACTTCATCAAATAAAGGGATCACTTACTTTTCTACCCATAGAATGGTGTGTATGCATATTTCTAGAAGGTGGTGCTGAATTTAAAAAAAAAAAAAAAAAAAAAAAAAAACATTTTTTCTTTTTAGACTTCCATCCTTTCAAATGTTCTGGATTCTTTTGAAACACACTATGAAGTGTCCTACTGTATCCATTAACTGCTGCTCTTAGGAGAAAAATAGCACCCCGTTGGTATGGATTCATATACTATAGTGCCACAGAAGCACAAAACTACGAAAACACTACAGTCTCTTATTTTTGGTGGTAAAAACTAAAGAAATAAAGAAATTATACATAAAGCACACCATTTTGGAACATAAACAACCATTTGCAGAAAATGAGGGGTCAATTGTCTTTCTACCCCTAGGAAATTATGCACAACTATTTCCGGAATGTGGTACTATAGGGAAAAACAAATACATTTCAGAGAGAGAAAATCCTTCAGCACCATGGCATTTCCTGCTGTATTAAGTTCCTAGTGCTAGCCCAAGAAAACGGGTACCAGAATCAGTTGACATACTGTAGGTGGTGTCAGGAGCATGGCTGCCAGCGGAACAAAGTGGGGCATTAGAAAGTGCTTGTGTGACTCTGTGGCTACCAGTGCAGCAAGGCTGGGGATGCAGCAGTGTATGTGTAGTCCTGTGTCTACCAGTGGGCAGTGATACAAAGCCGAGATGTCAGTGTATTGGTGATCTTTTGACTACCAATGGATAGTGGAACAAGGCAGGGGTATCGGTCAACTAATTTTGTATGTGTGCCAGAGCAGTGTAAAACACTTTGCAAAGTGGTGCACACATGGTGTGCTCTTATATATACTCAATTTATTGAGGGGGCATCAGGACCCCCTTCCCTGATCGCATACACAATTGTACAAGCGATCAACAACGAGATCCAGAAGACATTCAGTGCTTTCCTTTTTGTAAATGCAACACCATGTTCTACTAACATCTGAGTTGAGTTTGTGGACCTGGAAACCGCACTCGTATCATCAAACTGACACGAGTGGGAATTCCAAGGCTGGGTTTACGGACCTGAAGCTCAAAGAATGCTGAGCCGACTTTGCATGAAAAAGTGCAGAGTGCTTTTCGGGTCACATTACTGATCCTGTAGCATCAGATAGGCAAGCAATACCAGAGGGGGCATCAGGAATGTCAGGATGGTGCCTAATGATGGCACTCTAGGAGTTAAGGTATTATAAAGATGAGACAAACTCTTTGGAGTGAGAAATGCTACAATTCTTGCATTATTACAAGGGGCCAAAAACTAAATATTCTTTTTAACCCTTTGAGTGTGAGAGGGGTACGCAACGCATTGCTTTGCAATTGGTTGCATACCCCTCTGGCACTCAAAGGGTTAAACTCCTACCGTGCTTTCTGTCAGTTATTTCCAGACCCATTCTTTGGTCAGGATGGGTGACTTGAGTTCCTCCAACTGTTACTACTCCAATGCCTGACTGAGATTATGGGAATTGTAGCCAATAGCTGGAGGGCCTCGGGTTGGCCAACCCTACTTTAAGACTGTGCTATCTATCTCTCTTAATACAGGGGATGGAGGAAATGATGTCAGCATGATCCAGGAAGCTGATTGTGGAGTAGGAGTGGAAGGCAAGGTGAGAACCACTTTTTTTTTTTTTTTATTTATTTACATTTTGGTGAAGACTTTTATTTTGGCACTTTGTACTATTCTTTGAGGATCCCATGAGAAACACGTAGCAACAAACCTAAAGATTAATATTCCTCCTTTTTTTTTTTTTTTTTTTTTTTTTTTTTTTTTTAGTGGAACTTACACCATATAACCACACCTGGGAATTTCTTCTCTTTGAGCCACCACAGAGGGCTATGTGTTCCCGAACAGGGGATGTCATTGACATGATTTGTTTCATAAAAGGGGTGGGACTTAATTGGGTGGGTGGGGCGTAACCTGTTGATCATGGCTTACTCATCTGTATGTCATAAAGTGGGAGGAGAAGAGGGAGGGACAGGGTGAGAAGGAGGGGAAGTGGGCAGAAAGTGGGAGGAACAGGGTGGGGAGGAGAAGTGGGCAGGAAGTAGGCGGAACAGGATGAGGAAGATAAGTGGGCAGGAAGTGGGAGGAACAGGGTGGGAAGGAGGAGAAGGGGGAGGAACAGGGTGGGAAGGAGGAGAAGGGGGAGGAACAGGGTGGGAAGGAGCAGAAGTGTGGGGAACAGGGTGGGAAGGAGGAGGAGTGGGAGGAACAGGGTGGGAAGGAGGAGGAGTGGGTCGGAAGTGGGAGGAACTGAGTGGGAAGGAGGACAATTGGGCAGGAAGTGGGAGGAACGGTGAGGAGGAGGAGAAGTCTGTGGGAAATGGGAGGAACTTGGTGGGAAGGAGGAGAAGTGGGAGGAACTGGGTGGGAAGGAGGAGAGGAAGGAGGAGGGCGGGAAGGAGAAGAAACTCACCACCACTGGAGAATCAGCCTCTGCCCCTGGAGACCTAGTAATTCAGTCTCAAAACTGGAGTCTCTGGGGCAGATTCAGAGAGTTACAAGGTATGCTTATAACTCCTATGTTTAACATGCAGCCTTTTGGCTAAATGCAGCCTGTCTGAGCCTAAGGTGTGGCCCACCTGCAACTTTTATTTTTTTTTTATTTACCTGATTATATAGAACAAACAAAATAATAGACCACTAGTGACTAACCACCTGCTCATAGGGTTGCCACCCAGCCAGTATTTTACTGGCAGGCCGGTAAAAAATTGGCTTCTGTCCAATGTTAAGTCTATGGAGGGAATGCCTTGGCCAGTATTTTTTTTTAAGAAAAGGTGACAACCCTAGCTGCTCATTATTAACATAATATAGTGGACATTGTACAGTGCTTGAGAATAGTTTAGTTTGTAGAATACCAGTATTCTCACTGACATGATCACAATAGATACACAACTATCGCTAGGCCTATAGCGTTTTAATGAGTAACTTTGATTTTATATTGTTTTTGAATAGCTAACAGGCTATAACTGACCACTAAAACAAAATTATTAGGGCATATATATATATATATATATTTATTTATTTTATTTTTTTATTTTTTTTTTGGCCCACAGTTGGAAACTTTTTAACGCCTCTGCCATATAACCATTTACGTGATTTTGAAAGAGTTTAAAATGTGGTCAAAATGATTTGAAATTTAGCTTTATTAAATTGTCAGCTTGTGCAAATTGGATAGTGTGGGGGGGTGCAAGAACGTGGCGCATTCGCTGTTTTATAAAAGCCATAAATGAATGTGCTATTTGCGATTGGTCACCTTTTCATGCAAGAAACCTTTTAAGGCCTTGATACTGAATAGCGCATACTCCTAAATTAACAGCAGAGTTGGGCGGAAATTGTGTGCTAATTGCTTTGCTGAATTAAGCACAATTGCTAATCCTCTCACACGAAGTTGGACATTTTAGCCACACCCACTTTTTTGAAAATCATTCACTAAAAAAATTAACAAACGTTCGCTAATTGAGAAAAAACGCGTGCCATTCGGTATCATTTTGGTGCTAATCATTTTGCCATCACAAGTAAATTGTAAATGGCGATTGCACATATGTCTTGCATTCCTCCCTATATGTCTAGCCAGTGTTAAAGGGTCAGTAATGTCCCTTAAAAAATATTTAGATTTAGGTAGAGATTGAAAAAATAAACTAATTGCAACAAACCCTATCTCTCAAACCTCTATAGTTTGAGAGATATAGGGATTCAAAGTCCCCTCTCTTTCCTTCTCCTGATGTCAGTGTCTAGCTGACAGCAGGAGATCCCGGTCCAGGGACCAGCAGGAGGCGCTGCAGCAGAGCCGAAATCGCGGTACTTAAAAATAATTCATTCATTGGAAAGGTCTACAAAGTGTGCTTGTAAACCAGGCACAGTTTGTAGATCATTCCAATGAATTAATTATTTTTAAGTACTGCAATTCCGGCTCTTCTGCAGAACCTCCTCAAGTCGTACGACTCGAATCTCCTGCTGTCAGCTTTATAGCTGACATCAGGAGAAGGGGAGAGAGGGGGGACTTTTGAATCCCTATATAAATAGGGTTTGTTGCAATTAGTTTATTTTTTCAATCTCTACCTAAATCTAAATATTTTTTATGGGACATTACTGTCTCTTTAACATTCCATATTGCTCTCCCTCTTTTTGTCATCAAACTTAAATGAACACATCTTTGAGTGACAGGTCAACATGAAACTTTTGGATGTTGGAGACATCTCATTATTGTAGTCATAGAACTATACATTCTGACCCCCCACCCCAGCCTCTTCCAGACGCACAATACACCAGTACTAAGGTGAGACCAGCACAGCAATATATCATTATGCAGTTGAGACCAGCAGAGTATGACATGAGGCCAGAGGGGCAATACACAATATCCATTGATTTAATGGTATATTGCATTACTGGTGGCTTGTAATGATGTGTTGCTGTTCTGTTGGCCTGTAATTGTGTGTTGCCTTACTGGTGTCTTGTAATGACTTATTGCTGTTCTGTTGGCCTGTAATTGTGTGTTGCCTTCCTGGTGCCCTGTAATGGTGTATTATCCTGCTAGGCTTATGTGATATTGGGAATAAAAGCTACCTGGAGTCACAGCAGTCAAAAATCCTCGCTGCTCATATGAATGCCCTGTGCATCAGTACCTGTTCTGGTTATCTGTTGATCTTATTTTTCTTTGTGTTTCAGGAAGGGAAGCAGGCATCACTGGCTGCGGATTTCTCTGTCACCCAGTTTAAGCACCTGGGTAGGTTACTGATGGTTCACGGAAGGAACAGCTACAAGAGATCTGCAGGACTCAGTCAGTTCGTCATACACAGGAGCCTGTGTATCAGCACAATGCAGGTAGGGAAAACCCACATTCTATGGCAGCGAGAAGCAACAAGAGCCAACGCCTGTGTGGCCCTGAGGTCAGCCAAAGGGCTGCTCATTCTGGTTAAAAATTCTAAATGAGGTTGAATTAGATTAACCCTTTGGATGCTAGAGAGGTTGCCAGGTTGTCGAAGACATAGAAACATAGAATTGGATGGCAGAGAAGAACCATTCGGCCCATCTAGTCTGCCCATTTTTCTGCTGTAAAAACCTCAAACTTTATTCGGTCCTTGGTCTTGTCTTATGTTCAGGATAATCACATGCCTATCCCATGCATGCTTACATCCCATCACTGTATTAACCTCTACCACTTCTGCTGGTAGGATAGAAACATAGAGCCCACTCTTGCTCCCAAAGGATAAAGTGGATTTGTGTCGTGAGCTCCTACCAGATTACAACTCCCATCATTCCCCACCAGCCAACGCTGATGTGGATGATCAGAATTGTAGTCTTTTAGCAGTCAGTGGGCCTCACTCTACCCAGCCCTGGTATATGATGAAATGTGCTCTTAGGATGTGTACTTTGGAAGGCAAACATGGTGTATATTTGTGTGTGATGTTTGGTAGTGGGACATTTCCTCCTCCCCACTTTACCAGACAACAGACTGGGGGCCGCAAGAGAAGCCTGTGCAATGCATTGGATACCTCTCTGGCACTCAAAGGGTTAAATATATAATTCAGAAGTGACAACACTCCTTTTACATGAAAACTATACCTATAGTGTTAAATGGTTCTTTACCAGTTAGTCTAAAGATGTCTCCAGCTTAAAGGGTTAGTAATGCCCATACTTAATTTGATGCAGTATTGTAGATGTTAAAAAAATAAACTATGTGGCGAAAGTCCTATCTCTCAAACTTTACGGTTTGTGAGATATATATATATATATATATATATATATATATATATATATATATATATATATATATATATATACACACACACACACACACATTTTTTGTCCTATATTATAGTCTTTCTTTTGAGTAAAAGAGTGGTATTCCTGCGTTCAGATGCTTTCTTTAACCCTTTGAGTGCCTGATAGGTATCCAGCTCATTGCTTTGCAATGAGCTGTCAAGCACTCTGTTAAAACTTTATTAAAACTCACACATGTAGATCTTTTTTTTCCTTTCTTTTAACCCAAAAATTCACTTTATGAAAAATCTCCATTAGGTGGCGATGTTGCTATAGTTTCCTTTGGAAACTTTTCTCTGGAACAGAAGTCTTTCAAACACACAATTTTAAAATGGATTTAATGGTCTGTCTGTTCTGCATTAAAAAATGAATGAGTAAAGCATCTCATTAAGAAAAGACCTGCAGTATATACATTTTCATTAAAAAACGCTTTAAACAAAGGCAAATCCATTTATTCCTGTAGGAATAGTTATTTTTGTCCCATTAAATGATCACATTCCTTATAAGTGATGTGGCTGCAGTTCAGTTCACAAGTGACTGTATTGTTAGGGGTCAGTTTGTGTGAAGAAGGGTACCCACATATCTATTCAGGGCAGATGCGGAGATGAGAGCAGCAGAATACTTGTTCTTGTATCTTGTGCAACTATGTGTGTGTGTGTGTGGGGGTGAGGTTTCTCTATACGTCACTGGCATACCTGCGATCTTTGTCTTCTGGGACTCCTGTGGTGCCGCAAGGGGATATCACTTTGCGATTCACATCAAAAAGGGCGGAGCTTACTCACAAGTGGGGGCAGGACTTAACGGAGACCCGGTAATCTGCTGCAAAACTCGGGTCAAATCCACAGAGTTCCCCGGCATCATCACTAGATGTGTGCAACCTACTCTTTCTCCGGTGCACCACACAGTTCTGAACACTAGAGGGACAACTGCTCGCTGACTGCTGTTACAGAACGCAATGCCTGTGGTGGACTACTGGATAATGTACATCACTCACAAAGCCTTAGACTAGAATTCCATCTTACGTCTAAAGCCCTGCGTCTTGTTGCCAGCTTGAGGTATGTATTTGTGGGTGCACTGATAATGCATTGGGTTACCATAAACCCCGGGTCTTCTG
Source organism: Rhinophrynus dorsalis (assembly GCA_037306005.1). NCBI lineage: Eukaryota > Metazoa > Chordata > Amphibia > Anura > Rhinophrynidae > Rhinophrynus > Rhinophrynus dorsalis. Next base: position 165,222,459 of record CM074727.1, read on the forward strand.
AGGAATACCCCCTGGTCTTATAGTGACCTAGGAACTCCCCTGAGACACTTCATTTACCTTTGTGCATCACAGAGGAGTGATCAGCAGTAGCCAATCTACTGTGATCAGAGATGATACAGGGAAATATCTGACTGCCATTTGGAGTCAGGAAGGAATTTTTTTACCCACTTGGCCATTAATTTGGGTTCTTTTTGTCTTCTTCTGGATCAACAGTGGGGTTGTATTGGCATGGCCTGGACTTGATAGACGTGTGTCTTTTTTCAGCCTCATCAACTGTGTTACTATGTAGACATAAGGTGCCTGGATAGAACGACCTTCAGAATTCCCTCTTTTATCTTTCATCATTGCACTTTCATCAAACCCTTGAATGCCAGTGATACCCTGTGTACGTATAAAATGTGTGTATATCTATATACTCCACTCCTTTCCATCACCCAGTGTCCAGACTTGGGTATACAAATATCGATGTAAAAAACTGAACGACACTCAAGTGTTTATGTATAAAAAAAAAAAAAAAAAAAAAAAAAAATGGAAAAAAGTCACACCAATGTTTTGGCCCTTAGCCCTTTACGAAGATATATATCTATACATACATATATATTATAATGGGTTAAAAAGGTTTGTCCTTTTCTGATCTGAGGGGTAAGAGTGATTTATGGGTACCTGAAAACCAGCACTTTGTTTGCTCTTAATTAAATTCTTATTAATCCATTTATTATGTTTTTGGAGTTTTAAAGTGTGGTCCTTTAATCCTTTGAGTGCCAGAGGGGTACGGAACACATTGCTTTGCACTGTGTTCCGTACCACTCTGGCACTCAAAAGATTAACCCCTTAAGGACCAGCGGTCCAGGGAACTTGCCTTCCTTTAAAAGGGATATTAATGTTTCACAATAAAAGCAGCTCCGATTAATCTTCATAGTATTTGGTCCATGGAGAGTGTTATTTCACTACTGTCAGAGTTGTAGTTCAAGAGTAATTGAATGATAAAGTATCCCCCCTCCCGCCCCTTTTACCTAGTGTAACACTGCTCACCTTGGAGCAGCAAGACTGTCCTGATGGATCACAGAGAGGGACAATCTTCAGTGAGCATAAGAAAAAACATGTCAAGGGGGCAGGGTTTTCATTGTTATCACAGTAAGAAGATTGTCCCTTGCTGTGAGCTGCCTGGTCCCAGGACCAGATTCCACATCTGAGGTGAATAGTGTTACACTAGGTAAAAGGGGCAGGAGGGGGATACTTTATCATTCAATTACTCTTGTACTACAACTCTGACAGTACTGAAATAACATTCTCCATGGCCCAAATACTATGAAGATTAATTGTTTTTGTGAAATATTACTATCCCTTTAAGGACCGCTTTCATCCTTGCCGATGTGCCGGTACACGTTACGTGTTGCATGTACTGGTGCACCAAGTGGGGGTCTGAAAGAGACTGCTCCAGTCGTGGACCTTGTTTTTACTTACAGCTCTGCCGCTGTGCTAGGACCGTCACTGGTCTTTAAGGAAAGAAAAACGGTGACGCTCTGGAACGTCACACAGTCCTTAAGGAGTTAAATGAGTGTAATCAACTTTTACCTCTTTGTACCCATGACTCATTTGCTATTAAAAATGGATATAACAGCATATTTTGGGGGTGGTCGGCAGCGTTCATATGCTACAAATAACCAGGTTTGTAAACAGAAGGAAATTGTACAATCGAAGCGGTGACAGAAAACGTCATGTAATGACTAATATTGTTTAATAGGAGGAAATTCTTTCTTCTCCAAACAATGTTATTCAAAATAAACAAATGCTCAGCGATACAAGTGTAAGTATATAATAAACTGGCCTGACTTTAACACTCCGAACCTATTTTTTTTTTTTTTTTTTGTGTATAATTATCCATAGTTCAATCTACGGCTGTCCCTGTAGGAGTAGAGCAAATTCTGAATGTAGCGATAGTGAATGGACCGGAAAACCTGTTCTGATAATAAGCCTACGCTTGTATATTAACCCTTTGTGTGCCAGAGGGGTACGCAATGCATTGCTCTGCAATGTGTTGTGTAGCCTTCTGGTGCTCAAAGGGTTAAACCGGGAATGTGTGCATTGGTTCTCCATATTTACCTTTAAAGGGATTCTAATGTCCAATAATAGATATGCAGCGTTGTAGATTTAAAGGGATAGTAATACTTTAAAAATTACTTATCCCTGTTTTGTAGCCCTTAAATAAAGAAGAAAAATGCCACCAGAGGCATCTCTCAAACCCTTATGGTTTGAGAGAGAACCGCTTAAAAGTTCTCCCCTGCCTGACATCAGCGTTCTAGCTGACAGATTTGTCCGGTCAAGAGACCAGATTCCACATCTGAGGGGAGGCGGCTTACACTAGGTAAAAGGGGCGGGAGGTGGGATACTTTATCATTCAATTACTCCTGAACTACAACTCTGACATGACCGCAAAGACTCCCAAACAAACTAGCCCCCTCTTCCCCCCAATAAAACACGACTACCGATTGGGAAGAAAGGGCCACAGCATTTATTAACATAAAATTTTTATTAACAATGTGCCTGCCCCCCAGCACAAGCCAGGGGGGCACAATGTACAACACAACTTCCCATGAGTCTCTGCTCCCACTCGCGCCGTTAGCTCAGGAGTGGGAGACTAACTCCCCAAATCACCAAGGCCAATTACAAATGTAACCGTTGGCGAGGACCCACCCCCGCCTTAACAAACTAAGCGCTGTGACAAAATAACAACAAATAGGGAGGGAGCTGACGGCTGTACAAAATGGTGCCGAAGACTCAGGGGGAATATTTATAAACAAATAACCCCCCCTCGCCCACCCAGGCAAACACCCAATAGTAAACCCCAGAAAACAAAATATTGTGGCATAAGGCTCAACCGGCCGTCCCGCAGTCATGCCCCCCTCCCTCACACTTGGTTCAGGGAAGGGGGGGGGGTCCTTTATTGATATAACACTCTCCATGGCCCAAATACTATGACGAATAATTGGAGCTGCTTTTTGGGTGAAACAATAGGGGGTTATTTTTTTACAGACTTTCCTGTTTCATTAATGCTGGGAACCATTTAAACGGAGGTGGACATGAGTTTTGTTATAGAACTTAAAGAGGAACAAACTCCTTACAATAAAGTCTTTGTAGGAAGCATCAAGTGAGTGAGGCATTGAGGGCCCTTTGAGTCTGGTAACAAAGTTTCCTCCCTTTTCTCTAAAGTTCCAATTAGAGGTTGTAGTCCAGCAACAGCTGGCAGGCTTCACGTTCCCCTCCTCTGATCTAATACCTTTCCAGCAGGATTCAGTGGTCCCTCATCATCACGTTCAGACATGTTGCACAACATTGTGCAGGATAAAACAAAAGAAACTCAGAGCAGGTCATCCCTGATAGAAATCAGGTCAGTTCAGCCACGAGGACTTTAAAAAGTTTCAGCTTTTTATATAAATAATTTTTGTAAGACTTAAAGGGATAGTAATACTTCGTTTTATCTTTATTTTATTTTGTAGGCATTAAAAAAACATGAAGAATGATATAAGTCTCATCTCTCAAACCTTTATGGTTTGAGAGATATTCACAAGCAAAGTTGCCCCTCCCGCCCCTTTTACCTAGTGTAAGTCATCTCTTCTCAGATGTGGAATCCAGTCTATAGAACAGAAAGATAACAGAAGGGACAGTCTTCTTCCTATGAGAACAATGAATGCCCTGCCCCCCTTGACAAGTTTTTCTGGTTTTTCCCTTATCTTAATTGAAGATTGTCCCTCTCTGCAGTCTACCTGGGCACCTCCCTTCTGATCTGGCTGAGCAGTGTTACATCAGTAAAAGGGACAGGAGGGGGATACTTTGTCATTGAATTACTCTTGAACTACAACTCTGACAGAATTGAAATAACACTCTCCAAAGTCCAAATACTATGATGATTAATTAGAGCTGCTTTTATTATGAAACATTACTATCCCTTTAAAGTGATAGTAATACTTGTAATTCAAACCATTTCATTCTGTAGATTTTTACAAAATAAACTAATTGCGCCATTTCCGATCTCCCAAGCCTTTATAAGTCTGAAAAGTCCCCCCTTCCCTCCCCTTGTGCTGATGTCAGCTTTAAAACTTACAGACGGAAATCGCAGTCCATAGACCTTCCTGCGGCTCTTCAGCATAGCCGCGATTGCGGTAGTTACAAAGAAATACTTCATTTGAACGGTCTGCAACGTGTGCTTGCAAACCAGGCACATGTTGTAAACCGTTCAAATGAAGGGAATATGCGAGAATAACGTCTGAACATTGGAGGGTGGAGGGTGGAGATTCCTACACACTGTATCCTTTTAAAGGGATAGTAATGTTTCATAATAAAAACAGCTCTAATTAATCATCATAGTATTTGGACTTTGGAGAGTTCTGTCAGAGTTGTAGTTCAAGAGTAATTCAATGACAAAGTATCCCCCTCCCGCCCCTTTTACTGATGTAACACTGTTCAGCCAGATCAGAAGGGAGGTGCCCAGGTAGACTGCAGAGAGGGACATCTTCAATTAAGATAAGGGAAAAACCTGAAACACTTGTCAAGGGGGGCAGGGATTTCATTGTTCTCATAGGAAGAAGATTGTCCCCTTCTGTTATCTGTCTGGTCTATGGACTGCATTCCACATCTGAGAAGAGATGGCGTACACTAGGTAAAAGGGGCGGGAGGGGAAACTTTGCTTGTGAATATCTCTCAAACCATAAAGGTTTGAGAGATGAGACTTATATCATTCTTCATGTTTTTTTAATGCCTACAAAATAAAATAAAGTTAAAACGAAGTAGTACTATCCCTTTAAATGGTCGCAGTTGAAATATCGTGCAACTGCATGCTTCAATCAACTTGTCACCTGGATGAAAAGGGCAACGTGAGAATCTTGCCCTGCATATAAGCGCAATATTCTCATATCGCACCCTTAAAGGGGGGGTTAAGCTACATATGGAACAAAGGACTAAAAATCCTACATATGTTTGTTCATATGTAGCTTAACCCTTTGAGTGCCACACACACAAAAAAGTATTGCACACCAGGAGATGACAGGCAGTCCACTGGCCATCCCAAAAATCCCTTGTAATGATTATATTATACAGCAGCAGTACACAGAGGGATTTATAGATGGCTGGATCCATAGTCAGGTATGCTGGCAATTTGATGCGGCATTTGAGAGAGCAACATGAGAATCTTGCGCTTATATGCAGGGCGAGATTCTCATGTTGCTCTTTTCATCCAGGCGACATGTTGATTGTGGAGTGCAGCTGTACAATATTTCAACTGCGACCATTTATAAGTGAACCCCTCCAAACAGAGGATGGCTAGCCAGGAGATTTACATGTCTGTGGTAAAGCAACAATGAATGAAGTCACAAGATACACATTTCATAGACTACGTCTTCCAAATGCAGCAATTGTCTAAAAAAAAATTGAATTATAACTTACTAAGGTTTACCTATTTCTTTATATGGCAGCAAGTTAGTTTTAGATGAAAGCACCACTTTAAATGTGGCTTTTAACCCCTTAAATCTTAGAGATGTATCCAGTGCAAACCCGACTCAGCATGAATCTTCTCAAGGTCTGGCAGTGTCCATTTAGTTAAGTTATCTACTGGTGTATCGCTAGGTACCTATTGGGCACCCCTGTTTTAAGGTGACAGGTCAGGTTTAACCCTTTGAGTGCCAGACTCTCTGGCAATCAAAGGGTTAAGTCAGCGCAAAATTTTGTTTGTAACCTCCGGCTACAGAAGTACTCCAATTTTTAATTTTTTTTTTTTTTTTGCATATGGTCCCAACTTAAATAAAACATGTAAAGTTTTCCATCACATACGTTAGATTTTTTTTCAATACAGGATTTCCAGCATTACAGTGACCACACAATACATAACACTTTCAACATATACTTCCTCTCTTGGGAGTCGTGTGTGACCGTCGGCCATTGTTACGCTTTACTGCTCCAACTGACCTCAGATAAACTTACTTTGTCCTACTGCTGCACACACCAAACTGAAGGATCACTGACATGTACAGATAATACCCCCAGGGCCAGATTTCTCAGTAGGCAGAGCTGGCAGTTTCCTAGAGCTCAAAATTTTGAGGGGCGGTGCCTCAGCTTTTCTGGCCACACCCACATTCTGAATCATGGGTGGGGCCAAAGCAATCTCCTTGTCCCTGCAACAGTTTTATACCCTTAACCCACTGAATGCCAGGGGGTACACAACGCATTTCAGAGCAATGTGCTGTGTACCCGCTGGCACTTAAAGGGTTAAAGCTAATATTTAACCCCTTGGATGCTAGAGAGCTCTCCAAAGCATCGCTTTGCGATGTGTTGGAGATCCATATAGGTTTGAGAGATGCCGCTGGTCTCATTTTTTTACTGGCTACAACATGGGGGATGGTAATTTTTAAGTATTACTATCCCTTTAAGGACTGGTGACAGTCCTGGCACGTCATGGAATTCTGGGATTGAACGCCACTCTGCAATCCCAGAATGCTTTTCTGAAAAACAGCTGCCCACCCCGGACTGTGCCGTCCATAAGAGATTAAAAGGTTGAGATTATGTCCAGTGAACACAGTTTCAGGTCCTGCTAGTACTGTCATGTTCGAGGCCAGCACTAATTGAAGGAGATATCCCTCGCACACACGTAAAAGGGCAAAATTCACAAACGTCATTAAGACATTCTCACCACAGTAAGAAAGGCTGATTGTTATTATTAGTACGTGTTAGTTCTCTTTAAATGCTTTCAAGTTGTATTTCCTCTCTTGAGAGCTTTGCAGAATGGTGGACCATTGTTCCTGTTCCAGCTGATCTCAGATAACCTTGCCTTTGTCCTATCTGTTGCACTGTACAGACTAATGATTGCCATATTGTTTTTGGAGGAATTCTAGTTCGTACCGTTTTGTGATGCCTTTTAATTGAGCAAAATAGAGACCTACCTCTCAACATTTCAAATGGCCAAAGAGGGACACTTGTGTCTTTGGTGGTCTTGCTGCGGGAGTGGTTGGTGGGTGGGACATTACCAAGAATTTTTAGGTTATATCATCATGACCTATTGACACCTAATAAATTATTTAGAGCAAGAACAAAGTATTTTATTTACACAGATTATATTAACTTCAGTATAGGTGTTTATAAATTTAACATTAAAGTAGTTTTGCTGTGGATCAATGTGATGCACTTATACACACACCACACAGTCTGATCTCCTAAACACAGGGACACCAGGGTGATACACTTCTATACACACCACACAGTCTGTTCTCCTAAACACAGGGACACCAGGGTGATACACTTATATACACACCACACACTCTGATCTCCTAAACACAGGGACACCAGGGTGATATACTTATATACACACCACACAGTCTGATCTCCTAAACACAGGGACACCAGGGTGATGCACTTATGTACACACCACACAGTCTGATCTCCTACACACAGGGACACCAGGGTGATACACTTCTATACACACCACACAGTCTGATCTCCTAAACACAGGGACACCAGGGTGATACACTTATATACACACCACACAGTCTGATCTCCTAAACACTGGGACACCAGGGTGATACACTTCTATACACACCACACAGTCTGATCTCCTAAACACAGGGACACCAGGGTGATACACTTCTATACACACCACACAGTCTGATCTCCTAAACACAGGGACACCAGGGTGATACACTTATATACACACCACACAGTCTGATCTCCTAAACACAGGGGCACCAGGGTGGGGAAGAGGGACTGAGGATTTGGGTCTCAAAGAGGGACTGTTCCTCCTAAGCTCCATGGACTCTGTTTCCAGAAAGCATAACAGATATGAACTGAAACAACTTTTGAATATCAAATCTCTCAGCAGTAGGAGTGCCCTTAGTTTACACGGCAGGAAGCAATTTTTTTTAATTAAAAATAAATCATTAAAATGTGATTCTCTTTGAAATGGTTATTTCTACTGCTTGAATGCTAGATTATTGTATTGGAGACCTCTTGTATTCAATGGGTAAATAGCATATACACTCGCTCTGTATGATCACCAGTGTGCCTGGGTGCTGTTAGTAGCATCACTGTAGAAGTCGGGCATTACAAAAGCACACATCGCCTTGGTCCTGAGGAAGGTCTGTGTAATTGACTGAAATGTTGACAGTAAAATAAGAAAGTAAGATTTTTTTTCACCTGATTCGAAGTCCTGCATGTGCCTTTTTAATGCCTGATATATATATTTATTGTGTGTGTGTGTGTATAATATTGATGTATGTATGAGTGTATGTTTATGATATATATGTATAATATAGAGAATGTTGCATGGCATTGCCCGTGGGATTCGGTACTTCTTCACTGTGTGGTGTACATAGCTGGAAGTCAGTAGTGGTGAATCTCACTGCAGCAGACATGACAAGATTGACCAGACCAGGAGGCCGAAGCCCCACTAGCCACACATGACAAAATCTCTGCCCCGTGGCGACTGCCTGGTTGCAGGTGATTTCTCACCCCTTCAGCCCTGGGTAGGGGTGGACAGTGAACCAGAAACCACTGTCATATTTAAAATAAAATAAAAAAAAAAAAAAACCTTGGCGGGTGGCTGGATCTTTTTGCCCGCGCTGCAGTAATGTGAAGTACTGACTGCCCGAACGGTCTGAATTCGAATCGCCCTGCTCTGTTATCAGCTGCGGCGTGGGCAGTCTCTATTGCGCATGACTGCAGCAGGCGCAGCCATCTGTACGCATGACGGCTTCTGACAAACATACTTTTAGTGAATTATTATATAGGATATATATATAAAATATAACAGAACTAAAGGGCAGCACCTGTGGGACTTTTAAACAGCAAAGCTGTATTTGTTTTTTCCTTTTAAAAGTCCCACAGGTGCTACCCTCTTTTTGTTTTTGTTGCTCTATCCCTTTGGGAATGTGCACCGGGGTGCCAGAGCTAGTTAGACTGAGTTCTTTCACCATCCACGGTTGTCTATATTGTCTGGGATTAAAGGGATAGTAATACTTCAAAATTACTATCCCTTATATTGAAGCCCTTAAAAAACTGAATTAAATGCCACCAGCGGCATCTCTCAAACCTTTATGGTTTGCGAAATATGCGCTTTTAGACTTTGCTCCCCCTTGCCTCTCCCCTGACGTCAGCATTCTTGCCGCAGCAGGGGAATCCGTTCATTGAACCAAGCGGAGGCTTTTCAGCAGACCCAGATCTCGTTATAGAAGAAACGATCCTTCACTAAAACTGCCTTCTACATGTGCTTGGTTTTAGTGAAGGATCTTGTCTTCCATAATGAGATCTCGGCTCTGCTGAAGAGCCTCTGCCGGTCCCGGGACCGGATTTCCCTGCTGCAGTAAGAACGCTGATGTCAGGGGAGAGGCAGGGGAGAGCAAAGTTTAACAGTGGCTATCTCTCAAACCATAAAGGTCTGAGAGATGCCGCTGGTGGCATTTAATTCAGTTTTTTAAGGGCTTCAATATAAGGGATAGTAAGTTTGAAGTGTTACTATGCCTTTAAATGAAGGGGGAGAAGAAACTGAGGTGTCTAAATCCACAGAAGAATTGTGGTTAGTTCTCCAAGATGTTTGGAGCAATCTACCTGCCGAGTTCCTTACACAACTGTGTACAAGTGTACCTAGAAGAACTGATGCTGTTCTGAAGGCAAATGGTGGTCACTCAAAATATTTAATTGATTTAGATTTCTCTTCTGTTGTCTCAATGTGCATGCTGTCAGTTGATACAAATATACGTCTATTTTTGAAAGCATTCTTACTTTACAGCATTTTTCATACCTGCCTAAGACTTTTGCACAGTACTGTATATATGTATGTAATAAAATATATAATATAATTATACACCACCCTTTCCCTGTAATTAAAAGATAAATGATAAATCCTAATCTCTGATCTCTTCCCAGGCCGTCTTCTCATCTGTATTTTACTTTGCTTCCGTTCCTCTGTACCAAGGATTCCTTATCATTGGGTGAGTACCCTGTTCTTCCTGTCGTGTTGTCTCCAAACACATCATGGGGCCTTCCGCATCAAAGAGAGCTGGAGCAATTGTGGGTGAAACCAGGTGCACTATAGGGGGCATCGAAAACATCGTATTGGTATAAATGGACTTTTAACCCCTCGAATGCTGTCATAGCTTGGAGACCCATTTAAATCAAAGGCCATTTGGGGAATGATTATTTCTCCTCTATGGTGCAGCTGCTAAAATTGATCCATTTTGAGTTGATACATTAGGCCCCATGTGTATACAGATCTCGTTTACTCATTGGCCATACACACAATGGAAAGGGGGGAGCAATTCTAGAGCAGATCAACCTCACCATAAAGGACAAATAATAATTCCCATTGATTAAACTGGATCTTTTACCTACTTGTACCTCTTATACCATACTCCATGCTAACATCTGTACAAATTATATGTTTCCTGGAGCCTAGAATCTAGCCTTATAAATCTTCTGTGGGGGCAGCCATTCCTGCCTCTTCCAGGGCTCCCTGACTCCATTTCCCAATAGGCATAGTAGGCAAATGCCTAAGGATTCACATTTTGAGGGGAGGTGCCTCAGCTTTGCTGGCCACACCCATATTCTGAATTGTGGGTGTGGTCAGAGCAATCTCAGTGCCTGCACAAGATTTATACCCCTTTATAAGCTATTGTTTAACCATCTGAATTCTAGAGAGATTTACAATGCATTGAGGAGCAATTGATTGGCGGTAAGGGCACCTAGAATGCCTTGCCTAGGAGAGCCTGGGTTGTATATCCAGCCCTGTTGACTCCCATTACCATAGTAACATACCTCCCAACATTGTAAATGGCCGAAGAGGGACACGTTTGTTTTAGGTGGTGTTGTTGGAGGTGTGGCTGGTGGATAGGACATTGCTGAAAATTGTTATTATTTCATGACCTACAGATACCACTTTGTGTAATTAATAAATGATATAGAACAAGACCAAAGTATTTTATTTACTGATTTATAAACACGTACTGACGTTTATACAAACATTAATGTCCGTTAATGTGAGATTACATACACATCACAGTCTGATCTCCTAAACACAGGGTGAGAAAGAGGGATACAGGGATTTGGGTCTTAAAGAGGAACTTTCCCTCCTTAAAAAGGGACATTTGGGAGGTATAGACCACTAATATCCCCTAAAGAGGGACACTTGGGAGGTAAGGACCCCTGATATTTCCTAAAAAGGGACAGTTGGAGGTATGGACACCTAATATCCCCTAAAGAGGGACAATTGGGAGGTATGGACCCCTAATATCCCCTAAATAGGGACACTTGGGAGGTATGGACCCCTAATATCTCCTAAAGAGGGACACTTGGGAGGTACAGACCCCTAATATCTCCTAAAGAGGGACACTTGGGAGGTAGGTACCCCTAGTATCTCCTAATGAGGCACACTTGGGAGGTATGGACCCCTAATATCCCCTGAAGAGGGACACCTGGGAGGTACGGACCCCTAATATCTCCTAAAGAGGGACACTTGGGAGGTACGGACCCCTAATATCTCCTAAAGAGGGACACTTGGGAGGTACGGACCCCTAATATTTCCAAAAGAGGAACACTTGGGAGGTATGGACCCCTAATATTTCCTAAAGAGGAACAATTGGGAGGTATGGACCCCTAATATTTCCTAAAGAGGGACACTTGGGAGGTACAGACCCTAATATCTCCTAAAGAGGGACACTTGGAAGGTAGGTACCCCTAATACCAGGGGCGGACTGACCATTCGGGCATTCGGTCACGGACCGAGGGCCCGTGACCGAAGGGGGCCCGCCGCCACCGCCACTTCCAGAGCTGCTCAGCAGCTCTCCTACAACGGCCGCCGGCGCGCCGTTTAGTAATACAGAGCGCTGGGAGATGACATCATCTCCCAGCCTCTGCATAACTAGAGGCGCGCGGGACGTTGCAGTGGTAAGCCACGCCGCTAGACCACCAGGGACTGCAGGTAGGGGCATTGTGGAGATGAAGGGGGGTATTGTGGAGACGGGTGCATTGTGGAGATGGGGGCATTGAGGAAGGGGCAATGTGGAGATGAAGGGGGTATTGTGGAAGAGGGCATTGTGGAGATGAAGGGGGGATTGTGGAGAGAAGGGGGCAATGTGGAGATGGGGGCATTTTGGAGATGAAGGGGGTATTGTGGAAGGGGGCATTGTGGAGATGAAGGGGGGATTGTGTAGATAGGGGGCAATGTGGAGATGGGGGCATTTTGGAGATGAAGGGGGTATTGTGGAAGGGGGCATTTTGGAGATGAAGGGGGTATTGTGGAAGAGGGCATTGTGGAGATGAAGGGGGTATTGTGGAAGAGGGTATTGTGGAAGAGGGCATTGTGGAGATGAAGGGGGGATTGTGGAAGGGGGCATTGTGGAGATGAAGGAGGCATTGTGGAGATGAAGGAGGCATTGTGGAGAGAAGGGGGCATTGTGGCTATGAGATGAAGGGGGCATTGTGGAGGTTGAAGGGGGCATTGTCGAGATGGGGGCATTGTGGAGATGAGATGAAGGGGGCATTGTGGAGATGGGGCATTGTGGAGATGGGGGCATTGTGGAGGTGGAAGGGGCATTGTGGAGATTTCTGCAGGGGGCCCAGACCTCTTTTTGGACCAGGGGCCCTGGGTCCTGTCAGTCCGCCCCTGCCTAATACTGCCTAAAGAGGGACACTTGGGAGGTATGGACCCTAATCTATATATATAAAAGAAGACTTTGTGCCTGCCAAAACACACCCAGGGGAGGCATAAAGCATGAGTTACTATTCCTATTGGGTGATTCAATCATGCAGGGAGTTGGCCCGCCCCCACTATGCAGCCCGCCCACCACTATCAGAAAAAAACAATATGGCCTCCACTTGCTCCTACACCACAGACAAACACACATGCCTCACTCATACAGCACCAAACTCACACACATGCCTCACTCACACAGCACCACACAAACACACACACATGCCCCACTCACACACACAGACCACCACACACAATGCCCCACTCACACACACAGCACCACATACACACACACAAAGCCAGAAATAAATATGGCTGACACACACACACACTCACTCACCCTGACTCCCAGTGGCCTCAGCAGGACCTGTAGTGCAGCACCAGAAGAACAAAATGGCACTCAAAGGGTTAAGGTAGGCCCTCATTGCTCAATTATTTCTTCACTGTCATCATTTGGCATTCAAGACACAGGACAGACAGCCATCAGATTCACACTTAACTCACTGACTGCCACAGGGTTGTGTATTAAGTTTTAGCCCTCAGAGAGTGTGTTCAAACCCCTCACATTGCAAACTTGCATTTCCCTCCCACATCTCCTCCTTACCCAGCCTATTATTAGCACTTTTCCACATTTATGTTAAGCCCCGCCCCCTACTCTCGATTAAGCCCCGCCCCCTTTTAACCCAGATTGCCCCATTTGTCTCTCCACATCAGCACCACATCAGTCCCCTCTAGGGACTCCACAAGTCAAAGTTCCCAGGTATGAACACACTTCCCACTGCTATTTAACTCTGACATGCCTCTGTATATCTTAACCCTTTGACTGCCAGAGGGGTGCACAACTCATGAGTGCATGTGTTTCTGCTCATATATGTTGCATGTGTGTTTGTGTCCATCTCTGTTACATATATGTGTCCATGTGTGCATCTCCAGTGTGTCTGTGTGTGTACATCTGTTACATATGTGTGTCCATCTCCAGTGAGTCTGTGTGTGTGCGTGTCTTTTGCATGTTTCTGCCGCTCACTGTGTGTATGTGCATACCTCCCAACATTTCACATGGCTAAAGAGGGACACTGTAGTTTTAGGTGATATTTTTGGGGGCGTGGCTGGTGGGCAGGGCATTAGTAAGAATTTTTAGGTTATTTCATGACCTATTACTGGCTATTTATGTAACTGAATAAATGATTTAGTGCAAGACCAAAGTATTTTATTTGCACAGACTAATGTATAAACACATACACTGAAGTTTATTGCTTTATTGCTGGAGAGCAAAGTAAAACACGCCACACAGTCAGGGCTGGTGCAAGGATTTTTGCCACCCTAGGCAAAACCTAATTTTGCTGCCCATTTCGCTCCGCCCCTTGTGTCCCACGCCTTTATACCCCACCTACTTATACCCAACCTCTTTTCATGATTGTTCTCTCTCTGCCCCCTGGGCCAGTCTGCCTCTGGTCTGGAGATGCCTGTAAGAGATGCCCCCTACCAGCTCCAACTTGCCCCTTATCAGCTTCACTTTGGCCCACCAGCTACACTTTGCCACCATCAGCTCCAACTTGCCACCATCAGCTCCACTTTGCCCCCCATCCACTCCAACTTGCCCCCATCAGCTCCACTTTGCCCCCCATCCGCTCCAACGTGCCCCCACCAGCTCCACTTTGCCCCCCATCTGCTCTAACGTGCCCCCACCAGCTCCACTTTGGCCCCTCAGCTCCACTTTGCCCCCATCAGCTCCACTTTGACCCCCATCCTCTCCAACTTACCCCCATCAGCTCCACTTTGCCCCCCATCCACTCCAACTTGCCCCCCATCCGCTCCAACTTGCCCCCACCAGCTCCAACTTGCCCCCACCAGCTCCACTATGCCCCCATCCGCTCCAACTTGCCCCCCATCTGCTCCACTTTGCCCCCCATCCGCTCCAACTTGCCCCCCATCCGCTCCACTTTGCCCCCCCTCAGCTCCAACTTGCCCCCCCTCAGCTCCACTTTGACCCTCATCCGCTCCACTTTGCCCCCATCAGCTCCAACTTGCCCCCACCAGCTCCACTATGCCCCCTCAGCTCCAGCTTTCCCCTAACAGCTCCAACTTGCCCCCACCATCTCCACTTTGCCCCACATCCGCTTCAACTTGCCCCCTCAGCTCCACTATGCCCCCTCAGCTCCAACTTGCCCCCCATCACATACCTGTAGCTCCCGCGCAGTCTTCTCTTCAGTAATGCAGAGCGCGGCGGGAGATCATGACTTCCAGCACGCTCTGCATTACTAAAGATCCGACCAGATGAGGGAGTGCTGTAGCGACACAGACCTGACTGGTGTGTGCGGGTGCAGCTCTTCTCCGCTGCATGCCCGTGCCCCCAGTACGTGTGCACCCTGGGCCGGCGCCTACGTTGCCTATAGGTGGAGCTGCCCTGCACACAGTCTGACCTCCTAAAAAGAGGGACAACAGGGTGGGAAAGAGGGACAGAGGGATTTGGCCCTCAAAGAGGGACTGTCCCTCCTAAAGAGGGACACTTGGGATGTATGGTATGTGTCTGCCTGTGTGTTGTATATGTCTGTGTTTATCAGTGTGTCTGCATTTCACACACGTGCGCCCAACGGTCATAACATGACGGGCAACGCCGTCCCACATTGCTAGTATCTCCTAAAGAGGGACACTTGGGAGGTAGGTAGTAATTCTGATAGGTATGTGGATGTGCTGTATTGTCTGTAAATAGACTGAGATAAGGTACCAGCATTTCTGAACAGTACAGTAATAAGTACTACTCACAATAAATTGTATAGCTCTTATCTTTCATTACCACTGCACAGAGAGAGTAGGACAATGGACACATTAAAAAAAAAAAAAAAGGTTAGAATTATTTTTGAGGGATCCCACTTCAAATAAATACATTTTAAAGTGAATGAACCAATTTAATTTCTAGGCGTGTCTGTTCCATTTAATACTCACTAAATTCAGTGTTATTTTTGATTTTAACCCCCCTCACTTCCCTTTCCCTGACGTCAGGTCCACTTTAAGCTCATTAACCTTGTGAATGCTGGAGGGGTGAGCCCTAATGTGTTGCTGTCCCTTGCAGCATTCAAGGGAATAAACACTTTGATTTTACCACCTAATTTTAGTAAATGCTTCCATGAGACCCTGACGCACACCTCCGGCGCAACAAAGGTTAAGAGCGGAGCGGTTCACATCACCACAATACTGTATTCACCTCTATTAGTAAGCAGAATGATGGGAGCTGTAAAGGGATTCATTGCCTGCTATTTTCATTGCTTTTGATTCCGCCCTTCCTGGATAGCTTTGTACAGTATTGCGGTTCATGGAAAGGCCACCCAGACCACTCCCTACCTCACTTCTTTTTTCAAAGAGCTGAGATCTTTTGAATCGATGGCCTCTCGGGGCCTGCGTGACGTAAGCCAGATAAAGAATGGGGAGGTGTTTGGCCAAGCGCTCCGCAGGCCACAGCGAGCACCATTTTATTATACTGTGGGAAATGGCTCAGGAAGAGCCAAGGTTGTGAGTCACAGAGCTCGAGTAATTAACAGGCCTGTTAACTCTCTCGGGGGCATTTTCTAAAACTGCATTTAAAAAACGCACAGCAAAAATAATTGTAATTTATGATTTACATTTTAAATATATATAATATATCGCTATCCTAGCTCTGAACACCTTGGGGGTTATGCACTAAGGAGTGATAAAGTGATGTCACTTCTCCGGTTCCTATGTTATTCTGTGGATCCAATGCACTAAGATCTGGAGACATGTTAGTGCATTGGATCAATAGAATAACATAGGAACTGGAGAAGTGATTTCACTGAGAAGTCATGTCCTCTTTCTAACCTCTTTATCACACCTTAGTGCATTTATTTTCTTACCTTGTGTTTTTAAAGGGGATGTGTCACCCCTATATGTTATCCTGAATAGTTAGGTTAATGAGTGAAAGTGTATTCATTTTTATCTCTATTTGGTCAAAATTGCAGTTATAAACTCTGCCCTGCACCTATTTCCACATAGACCTCTACCCAGACTCCTCCAATAACAGAGGTTTTCTGCCTGTAAGCTGGAGCGATCTCATTGGCAGAGATCAATATCTAGTAAATGAGATTGCTCCAGCTTACAGGCAGAAGCCTCCGTCATTGGAGGAGGCTGGATAGAGGGAGGGGAGCAGAGGCAGAGTGACGGACTGCAGTTACAGAGCAGGTAACCACAGTCTGTCCGGAAGCAGGCGCAGGGCAGAGCTTATAACTGCAATTTTGACCAAATAGAGCTTAAAAAAGTTATTACACTTTTACTCATATTCAATATATAACCTAACTATTCAGGCTAACTTATATAGGGGTGATACATCCCCTTTAAACTACCTGTGTTTTGGCAGCAGAAGTTAATGGGAACATGCTGTGCTGTGGGAGGGCCTGGGGTGGGGAAAAGCACCAGGGATCTCTGTCTGGTCCAAACCCTTGATGGCATCATGCACAGCTCTTGTACTGAGAAATGGTGCAGAAGAATAAGGAACACCAATATGTTCTGGCATTGGCTCGATCTGTCACTACTTCAAAAATGCACGAGAAATGAGCCATTCTAATGTATTATATCATGTGGAGGGTGGGGCAACCTTCTGATCAAACACCAATGAGGGTACAGGGACTGTCTCCCCACTGGTGTCCGTGTCAGAGGTGGTGTGTGTGTGTGGGTGGTTTGGAAAGCCCGAATATAGGTTGCAGTTGAGGGGGAGAGCACCTATTCAATGAAACCCAACAGCCAGCTCTTTGCTATTTAAAGGGATACTAATATTTCACAATAAAAGCAGCTCCAATTAATCTTCATAGTATTTGGACCACGGAGAGCATTATTTTAATACTGTCAAGAGTAATTGAATGATAAAGTATCCCCCTCCCCTTTTACTGATGTAACACTACTCACCTCAGAGCAGCAAGACTGGCCAGTGTTATGGACCAGGAATCAGACAGACACAAGAATGTAAAATGCAAAACACCTTTATTAAAAATAACAAAAGCAAACAAAGCAAAATCGTGATGCAGGAGCATAAACCAAAAGGCAAGCTGGGGTCAGGAACCAAGATAGGTACTCAGACAAGCCAGAGTCAGGAATAAGGAGATCAGCGATATCAGGAACAAGCCAGAAGTCAGGAGCTAGAAGGGATGTCAGAGGAAGCCAGGTCATACAGAGATAATCAGGAACTCAGGAGAAGGCACTTGCAGCCAGAATCAGACACAAGGGCAAGTAGGAAGTGAGCCAAGCTGCTTTAAATATCCTGGAAGGGGTTGGCTGATAACAGTCAGGTGAGTAACCATGGAGACTGAGAGGTCAAGGCAGATCATTAATCATCAGCTGACTCAGCCTGATCCAGAGAAGGAAAGGCAGCAGTAATCAACAGGTGAGTGTTAGTCCAGATTAGTCAAACCATGACATCCAGATGAATTGCAGGTGGGGACAATCTTCAGTGAGCATAAGGCAAACCCTGAGAAACCTGTCAAGTGGGGGGCAGGGTTTTCCTTATACTCACATTAAGAAGATTGTCCCTTGCTGTGAGCTATCCAGTCAACAGACCAGATTCCACATCTGAGGGAAGGCGGCTTACACTAGGTAAAAAGGGTGGGAGGGGGATACTTTATCATTCAATTACTCTTGAACGACAACTCTGATAGTTTTGAAATAATGCTCCCCATGGCCCAAATACTATGAAGATTAATTGGAGCTGTTTTTTTTGTCAAACATTACTATCCCTTTAAGTACATTGCCCAAAGTGTAAAATAAATGGCCCACATTTACACCTCCCAAGTTTCCCCACATTAGGTTTCCTGGTTCCCGGGATCAGAACTCTAACTTCAGCACCATGGACAAGGGTTGAGATAGAGGTTACTAAATCCTGGGAATCCACTCATTTGTGTAACGTAGAGGCCACAAGCAGTCTGCAAGTGCTCAAGTGATAACAGTATCAATGGGCACATGCACTAGCCCAGAACAATGGCTGTCACCCTAGCAGGTTCTTTGGATGGGAACTGCTTGGAATATACAAAGGGAACAGGGCAATAGGTTTTTCCTTGTTACATGTTGATCAGCAACAGGACTTCTATTCGATTATTTTCAAATCCTGAGTCCTGCCAGCATTTCCTCATTGGTTGATTTTCATTTCCCTGACGTAGCTTGTCTCCTTATTGGTTGCTAGGCCTCCAGGAGGAGAGAGGGGAAAGCCAAAACTGGGAGCTGAGGAAGCATTCCAGGATTGTGGGGTGAATATATACCAGCGCCAGATGGGTGTTTTGGTAGATTAGTTTGGATGTTTCAGCCATGCTTCAGTGCTGCATCCTCTGACCTTGGTGAAATAAAATTGTGCTGGACATGATCCCCGCTCAATGAGTTATTTCCACTCAAGAGGAAAAATAACCTGTGATGAGTCTGGACTTCTGTCACATAGGAAACTTAACCCTATCAGTGCCATAGGGGTATGCAAGGCAATGCACTGCAATGCATTGCGTACCCCTCTGGCATTGAATGGATTACGCTTCCTTATCTCTCCAAAGCTGTCAGAGAGAAAACATAAGAACTATTAAGACAGCACTGCTGGATGTCAGACAGGCTTAGTGTTAAAGCACGCAGTGTGGGCTTTAAAGGAATAGTAATACTTCTTTTTATCTTTATTTTATTTTGTAGGCATTAAAAAAACATGAAGAACGATATAAGTATTATCTCTCAAACCTTTATGGTTTGAGAGATATTCACTAGCAAAGTTTCCCCTCCCGCCCCTTTTACCTAGTGTAAGCCAACTCTTCTCAGATGTGGAATGCAGTCCTTAGACCAGACAGATAACAGAAGGGGACAATCTTCTTCCCATGAGAACAATGAAAGCCCTTTCCCCCTTGACAAGTTTTCAGGTTTCTCCTTTAACTTAATTGAAGATTGTCCCTCTCTGCAGTCTACCTGGGCACCTCCCTTCTGATCTGGCTGAACAGGGAGGGGGGATACTTTGCTTGTGAATATCTCTTAAAGGTTTGAGAGATAAAACTTATATCGTTCTTCATGTTTTTTTTAATGCCTACAAAATAAAATAAAGATAAAACAAAGTATTACTATCCCTTTAATACTGGCTGTAAAATGTCATGCATTTCCATGTGTGCTTTTGTTTTGTTTTTTTCTTTGAGCAGTATAGATTTTTCGAACCCCTTGGGTACTCTCCAATTTATTGTGAATATAAACTGTGATATTCAGACACCGTTTTAATTAATTTTTCATCTGTTCTTTGAAACGAGAGACAAGAGCTAATACAGTTTTATTTTTTTTTTCTTTACCTACCAATATTGTATTTAAAAATGCTGTTACCGTAATTAGGCCACTTTACAGACACACTACACTATCACTTTGGAGACACCTAGCAATACTGCTACTGTAATAGGAATGTGTAAGACTAGAGTTTAGGCCACAGAAAATAGACACCTTACCCCATACAAGTTCATGTTAGTATCTGTATTTGTTTGTATAACCCTATATCATTTTAGATTGGTGCTCCTTTAAATAAAGAGCTAACCATGTTTTTACCCCTGTAGGTATTCTACAATCTATACAATGTTTCCAGTTTTTTCTTTGGTCTTGGATAAGGATGTCAAGTCTGAAGTAGCCATGTTGTATCCTGAACTGTATAAGGACCTGCTTAAGGTAAGGGAATCCCATGTTTTTAGAAGAACATCTGCACTATAACATCCCTATTGGTTTAACCCTTTGAATGCCAGTGGGGTATGCAACACATTGCGCCCCACTCTGTCACTCAAAAGATTAAAGGAGCAGTAAAGTTTTTTTTATGAAAAAATATATATTGTGGGGTATTTCTTGTTGAATAAAATAAGGGTACTCCCACTGCCGAGAGTTGCATATTTCCAGAGTTGTTCCAGTTTAAACCTGTGTTATTATACATTAGCAGTGCCCTCTAGTGGACAATTCCAGTTAGTTAACCTGTCACATTTTAATGGAGAGGAAAGTCAGTGACATACAGTTCTCCATGGAATGTGATAGAAACTGCTGAGTCACTTCCTGTCAGAATGTACAGAAAGTAAATGCACAGTAAATTCACTTCCTGATTATTTGAATCATCATAAATTTTGAATAAAAAAAAACTGACAGTGGAGGGAGTGACCTTGTTTTATTCAGCAGGAAAAGCTCTATAACATATATACGTTTTTATAAAAAAATGTTTACTGCTTCTTTAAATGGGGGTTTCAACTCCTTGAATACTATGTTTGTGTCACTGGGGAGAGAGAATTTTGAGAGAGCAGCCATGTATTGAGATTCAGATGATTTCGATATTGAACCTGGGGACACTTATTATCCCAGATGCATTTAAAGGGATAGTAATACTTTGTTTTATCTTTATTTTATTTTGTAGGCATTAAAAAAACATGAAGAATGATATAAGTCTTATCTCTCAAACCTTTATGGTTTAAGAGATATTCACAAGCAAAGTATCCCCCCCCCTGTTCAGCCAGATCAGAAGGGAGGTGCCCAGGTAGACTGCAGAGAGGGACAATCTTCAATTAAGAGAAGGGAAAAACCTGAAAAACTTGTCAAGGGGGGCAGGGCTTTCATTGTTCTCATAAGAAGAATATTGTCCCCTTCTGTTATCTGTCTGGTCTTACAACCAGATTCCACATCTGAGAAGAGATGGCTTACACTAGATAAAAGGGGCGGGAGGGGAAACTTTGCTTGTGAATATCTCTCAAACCATAAAGGTTTGAGAGATAAGACTTATATCATTCTTCATGTTTTTTTAATGCCTACAAAATAAAATAAAGTTAAAATGAAGTATTACTATCCCTTTAAAGCTGGGACTGGCATATGCGATATCCCCACAACTATCTTTGTAAGAAGACACCTAATGGGTGTTGGTGGTGAATACAGAATATCTGTGTTGATCTGCACAGTGGCGTGCCCTGTTTTGTTTCTCCTTCCGTCTCATTATACAATAAACCTCCATAGAATGATGTAGCAACAGTGAGATACTGCACCTGAAAAAATTCAAGTTTGGGTTGTAATAACTTTTTCATAATACACCTCTCGCCAGTGGAAGTACCCTTGTTTTACTCAGGAAGATAAATATAAATAAATATATATAAAATATATTACCTTTTTAATTGAGTCAAGCAGAATAACAACTCATAATAACATGCAACTTGACTTGTTATGGCCTCTTCAATCATTCGTGAATGTTTTGTCTGTGGAGGCAGACATGACAGTTACTAGTAGAACCACAGGACACAAACTCCTTCCACTGCACAGCAACTATGTCCACCCCCACAGACATGACATCCAGGACTGATCTGAAGATGTTTTCTCTTAAACAAAAGTACAATGTAAAAGTTGATAAGGAAAAACATGATTTTATGGGCCTAATAAAATCCATGAGGTGTTATTATTATTGGTGGTGTTACTTCTCCTTTAACCCCTTAAGGACACGTGATGATCCTGGCACGTCATGAGTTGGCGTGCCATAATGGCTGTCATAGATTCGGGGAAAAAAAAAAAAAAAGGTCCGTGGTACTTAACCCTTTGAGTGCCAGAGGTGTACGCAACGCATTGCTTTACAATGCGTTGCGTATCCCTCTGTCACTCAAAGGGTTAAGTGCTGGACGTATGTTCTAGTATATTTGACATACCGTTATACAGCTGGGAAATGTTGTGTATTTCTCATTTTCTGTCCTATACTGTAGCAAAGGTTGAACTTGATGTATGCTAATTAACCCTTTGAGTGCCAGAGAGGTATCCAACACATGCGGTTTTCAGAAATAAAAGGGTCAGTACCTCATAAGCTATGAATCTGCTGGTCTTCTGATGAACACAATACACAGGGAGAGATAAAGTGGTGTGATTAACAGATCACCGGAACAAGTAATTCATACCGTAAAATCTCGGATATAATACTCACGTTTTTTTCCTCTTTTTCACCTCAAGTTGAAGTGGGGAGTATTATACAATAGTACATAAAAATGCTCATATCTGCACTCGCCTGCCTGTCTTGATTTCTGCTTCTCCCCCCCCCCCCCCGCCTGTACTCGCCTCAATGTTTTAGGTAATGGGACCCCAGTGTGCGTCCCGCCTGGCCCCAGATTACACCCCTGATATTTTTAAAAAACATTTTTCTACCTACGTGAACTAGTAGGTCAGCAAGACCTGATTTCCCCCTCCCCCACTTGCCAGTACCATATAGTTCAAGAATATATGCCTGATGCATATCTGTATTGGAGACAAATATAGTAAAGTTGATGCCTTTATTGGCTAACTAAGCAGATTTAGGAGGCAAGCTTTCAAGACCTATCAGGTCTCGATAACATGTCTGAGGAAGAGACCTAGGAGGTCTTGAAAGCTTGCATCTTAAATCTGATTAGTTAGCCAGTAAAGGTATCAACTTGATTACATTTACCCCCTTTGTTTCTATGTCTAACACGTTACCAACTCTCATCTTTTATCATCATATCCATTGTCACTGATTTGGCCAATAAATAAATCCATCCATATTTCTGACTAGATGACAGTCTATAATTCATCATAATCATCATTATCAATAAAAAAAATAATGCGGCCATTGCCCTTATGACTTTCTGGTTACGTTGCCCATATGACTTTCTGGTTACGTTGCCCATATGACTTTCTGGTTACATTGCCCATATGACTTTCTGGTTATGTTGCCCATGATTGAAAAAACTTGGACGTCTCTGATTTAGACCCATTCAGAGGCAGCTGGGCAATATCTCCATAGTGCAGCACAATTGGCTATGCCACCTGCTTCCTTGGCTGCGTCTCCCATGCTTTCAGGTCCTTCCAGGCCATATCTTTCAAAGCACAGGCTCGTTAGACTGTGCACTGAAAGACCAGGACTTCCAGGACCTCAAAGGATGCAGCCAAGGAAACTGGAGGGAAATTTTAATCCTTTGAGTGCCAGAGGGGTATGGAACGCATTGCTCTGCAATGTGTTCCATACCCCACTGACATCCAAAGGGTTAAACCTTCTGCCTGCGGGACTGATTTCCTGGCGGTCTCCAGCTTGGTCTAAAGCATTGAGGTGGGTAAAGGGAGGAAAGGGGAAGGAGACCAAGATGGGGAGGGACGAGAAAGAGAGAGAGATGGAAAGGGGGTGGAATTGTGGGTGTAAATTATACACAGGAACATAACGTTTTACAGGTGTGTGTTATACCCGAGATTGTACATTCGATATTTGTTTGTTTTAAGACAGTTACCGCACAAGTGCTGCCAACTAGTTTTTCTATTGTGCCATTCAGGAGTATAAATGTCCATTTTTCTGAGAATAAACCCCCCTCACAGATGGCCCATTCCTGAAATGTCAGGCATATCTCCTCTGCATGAGAATGAGCCACCTCAGACTTAGGTTTTAGCCTGGCATGGGCCATGTCCGCAAGGAAGCTGACCTCTATAGCCACAGAAAGGAATGGTCCACACAGGGCCTAGAGCGCCAAGGCTTGAGGGGAGCCTCATCTATAGGGTGACCACATATCCATTCTGCCATTCAGGGACACTGTGGAGATACGAGCAGTGGAGTACTTGTCCTTGGCTCTAGTGCAGATATGTGGGAGGAGTCATTATACATCAATGGACACCAGTGCACAACCTGCTCTTTCTCTGGCGCACTACAGACTTCTAAACACTAGAGGCAGAACTGCCCATTGACTGCTGTGACAGAAAGTGAAGCCTGTGTTGGGCTACAAGAAAATGTACATCATCCCAAAGCCTTAGACCAGCATTACACTGCAACAAAAATGCACTGCATCTCCTGACTGATATTTGGCACAGTTCTCTTTCTATTTTTTTAGACCTTTAGATTTTTTTTAGGTCATTTTTTGTAGCCCAGCAGAGGCCTCAGTTTGTCACAATAGGCAAGAGGCATTTCTCCTTCTAGTGTTTAGAACTCTTGTTGGAGGCCATTTTGTTGTAGCCCAGCAGAGGCATCACTTCCTGTCACAGTAGGCAATGGACCGTTCTCCTTCTAGTGTATAGAACTCTGTGCTCTGATGTCATCATTACAGGACTTTGTATTGTCCCAGAAGGGGGCTGCCCAAGACATGGGACACACACAAAATCCAGGACTGTCTTGGGCAATCTGGGATATGTGGTCACCCTACTCAGATATGGTGGCTACCCCTACATTCTGAGTTATATTTGTGGCCAGAGCAATCTCTGCTGGCCTTCAACACCCGTTCCTGGGTTAAAGTGGATGGCTAATTTGACACTTGATTTAACATTTAACTGGCTGTTGTTTAACCTCTTGGATGATTGATGATTAGTGGTCAGCGATGAACGGGGCTGGGGTGGGGTCATGTATAAAGTGGGAATGTGGTCATAAGTGGGGCTAAGGAACCCTAAAATTACTTTCTTAGCTCCCCTGGAGGTATAAGTCCAGCCGTGGTTCCACTTGTGAATGACCCTCAAACAGTGGAAAAGATGTGTGATTAGCGCGTCACTGGGAACAAACAATGTAGATCTATTTTCTTCTTCTCTGGCATGGTAACCACCAAGGGGCTGCCAGTCATATTGTTTAACCCTTTGAGTGCCAGGGGGTACGCAACGAATTGCAGAGCAATGCACTGCGTACCTCTTGACACTTAAAGGGTTAAACGTGTTACACAAGGCGCTTCGAGTGATGTTTCCAAATATTCAGTCTTGAATTAAAAAATAGCATTGCTTTGCTCTCTGTGCATTTCCCCCTGTACTAACTCTGAATTATCTCTGAATATTTTTCAGGGTCGACCTTTGTCTTACAAAACCTTTCTTATCTGGGTTCTGATAAGTATCTATCAAGGTAAACAAGCATTCTGTTAGCGTGCCTTTCAGTGGATACATTTTTTTTGTTAAACTGATGAAAAAAATCTTTCTGACTTCTTAAAGGGATAGTAACGTTTCATAATAAAAGCCGCTCTAATGCATCATCATAGTATTTGGACTTTGGAGAGTGTTATTTCAATTCTGTCAGAGTTGTAGTTCAAGAGTAATTCAATGACAAAGTATCCCCCTCCCGTCCCTTTTACTGATGTAACACTGCTCATCCAGATCAGAAGGGAGGTGCCCAGGTAGACTGCAGAGAGGGACAATCTTCAATTAAGATAAGGGAGAAACCAGAAAAACTTGTCAAGGGGGGCAGGGCTTTCATTGTTCTCATAGGAAGAAGATTGTCCCCTGCTGCTATCTGTCTGGTCTATGGACTGCATTCCACATCTGAGAAGAGATGGCTTACACTAGGTAAAAGGGGCGGGAGGGGGAAACTTTGCTTGTGAATATCTCTCAAACCATAAAGGTTTGAGAGATAAGAATTATATCGTTCTTCATGTTTTTTTTTAATGCCTACAAAATAAAATAAAGATAAAACAAGGTATTACTATCCCTTTAAGTTAGTTTGTTTTACACTAGTGGTATTTGTTGTTGTTAACCACTTAACGACCCATGGTGTGCCAAGACCATCACACTGGTTCTGGCATTTAAAGGGGAACTACCACCCCACATAAAGTTTACCCCAAACCCATCTGGCGACTAGCTGCTCAACTGTACTAGTTTCCAGAATAATTACCTCCTTATAGAGAATTCCTACTGTTCCCGAGACTGACGGCCAGGAAACAGCGCTTTAGAAGAATCTGTGCGCCTGCGCCATCAGTCCCTTCCGGTACCTTAAGGTACAAAGTGATGTCTCCTGGAGCAGACTGGGACTGACTGTGCAGGCGCACAGATGTCACTATGCAAATATGTCTGCGCTGTTTCCTGGCTGTCAGTCTCAGGAGCAGTAGAAATTATCTATAAGGAGGTAATAATGGTGGCAACTAGTACTATTGATCAGCTAGTCTCCAGATGGGTAATTCTTCACAGGAAACTTTATGTGGGTTGATAGTTCCCCTTTAAGGACTAGTGACTGTCCTGGCACATCATGGAAATCTGGGGTTGCATGCTGCCCGGCGATAAAAGAACCATAGTCCTTAAGGTGATAGTAATGTCTAAAAAAAAACTTTTTTGCATTTAGAAGAGCTTAAAAAGCTGATCTACATGCAAAAAAACGTATCTCTCAAACCGCTATGGTTTAAGAGATACGGGCGTTTAAAGTTTGATTTCTCCTACTGACAGCTGTAAAGCTTTCAGTAGGAGATCCGTGTCGGCCGACACAGTGGCGCTTGAGAAGTGCCGAGATCTCGTTACTTACACGGAATCCCTTCATTGGAATGGTCTAAAACGTGTGCCTAGTGTTCAGGCACACGTTTTAGACCATTCCAATGAAGGGGTTCCGTGTAAGTAACAAGATTGCGGCACTTCTCAAGCGCCACTGTGTCGGCCGACACTGATCTCCTACTGAAAGCTTTACAGCTGTCAGTAGGAGAAATCAAACTTTAAACACCCGTATCTCTTAAACCATAGCGGTTTGAGAGATACGTTTTTTTGCATTTAGATCAGCTTTTTAAGCTCTTCTAAATGCAAAAAAGTTTTTTTTTTTAGACATTACTAACACTTTAATGTTCGGTCTGCGCACCTCGCCGGCTGGTCGTAAGGGGATTAATAATATTCTCTTTTATTTGAATGTGAACATATTCCAGAGTAGAGGTTCTCAGCCCATGCCCTCAGTGGCCACTAACAGGCCAGGACTTAGGAATTTCCCTGCTAGAACACAAGTGTGTTGATCAGAGGCTCAGTTGTATTGATTAACTCACCTGTGCTCTTTAAAGGAAATTCTAAAATCCTGGCCTGTTAATAGCCACTGAGAGCACAGGTTGAGAACCACTGCTATACAGTGCCAGACCATTGTAGAGAATTTTTAACCCTTTGAGTGCCAGGGTGTAAGCAATGCATTGCATCCCCTCTGGCATTGAAATGGTTAAGTTACTGTTTCTGTAAGTGAATGATTTAGAAGAAGATGAAAGTATTTTTTTACACAGACTAATTTATAAGATATATACAGAAGTTTATTCCCACATTACTGTGGGTTTTATTGATGTGGAGCAATCTGATACACTGGTATATACACCACACAATGTGATGTCCTAAATAGAGGAGCAGAGGGATTTGGGTGTCAAACAGGGACTGTCCATCCTATACTGTATAGTACCAGTCCTTATACACAAACACATGCAGACTGTATACTGTACAGCAGAGGTTCTCATCCCTTGCCCTCAGTGGCCACTAACAGGCCAGGACTTAGGAATTTCCCTGCTAGAACACAAGTGTGTTGATCAGAGGCTCAGTTGTATTGATTAACTCACCTGTGCTCTTAAAAGGAAATTCTAAAATCTTTGCCTGTTAATAGCCACTGAGAGCACAGGTTGAGAACCACTGTTCCAGAGCAATGTACAAAATAGGGGTGATAAGACTATGCGATGACATGAGAAACCCAATGGAAATACATGGTAGGGAGGGCCCATTTGTGAGCATTTACAATCTAGATCAGGTGTGGGCACAGTTAGGCCATCCACCTGTTGCTGAACTGCAACTCGCGACATCATTACCCTAAAGACTTGGCATTCTAAGTGCCCGAGTGGTATTCAAAGTATTGCAGAACTTCTCTGGCAGTAAAGCTTTTACTACACAGAAGGGTGGCTCTACCAAATATTAATTTGTGGGGTTTGAATTTCTATGCAAACAGCCTATTTCAGTTGTTTTATTTTTCTTAAAGGGATAGTAATACTTCATTTTTACTTTATTTTATTTTGTAGGCATTAAAAAAACATGAAGAATGATATAAGTCTTATCTCTGAAACCTTTATGGTTTAAGAGATATTCACAAACAAAGTATCCCCCCCTGTTCAACCAGATAAGAAGGGAGATGCCCAGGTAGACTGCAGAGAGGGACAATCTTCAATTAAGATAATGGAAAAAGCTGAAAAACTTTTCAAGGGGGGAAGGGCTTTCATTGTTTTCATACAAAGAAAATTGTCCCCTTCTGTTATCTGTACTGTCATACAACCTGATCCACATCTGAGAAGAGATGGCT
This sequence comes from Rhinophrynus dorsalis, assembly GCA_037306005.1. Lineage (NCBI taxonomy): Eukaryota > Metazoa > Chordata > Amphibia > Anura > Rhinophrynidae > Rhinophrynus > Rhinophrynus dorsalis. Next base: position 165,251,153 of record CM074727.1, read on the forward strand.
TACACTAGGAAAAAGGGGCGGGGAGGGGAACTTTGCTTGTGAATATCTCATAAACCATAAAGGTTTGAGAGATAAGACTTATATCATTCTTCATGTTTTTTTAATGCCTACAAAATAAAATAAAGTTAAAACGAAGTGTTACTATCCCTTTAAAGAGATGGTAATACCGTAATATAAACATACATCAGATTGTTCATTGTACTTATATATAATGCATAGTATAGTTTGTACTGTCTGTATCTTTATATTTTTCTTGAAAATCGAGTCAAAAGTTTCTCCGTCTTGCTCATTTCCATCACGTCAATAACAGTTCACTGAGATCTGAAAGCTTATCACTTGACCAGATGGATCGCTATGAGAGACTGTATTATGTGTGTCAGTATAAGGGAAAAACCTGCTCCGCTTAATGAAGAGGGGAAGGTTTTCAATATGCTGACTGTCACATCCGTGCCTTGCTTCTCTTTTGTGTCTCCACCCCTGAATCCTCTGATTGGCTAGTTCACATTTATCTACCTGGCTTCCATTCCAGTAGGTGCGCGTTCTTCAAGTTATTTCCGGTATGCTGTTTGTTCCTGAAGTTGTTTCAGCATTTTGACATTGGCCCGTTTCAGACCTTGCTATGTCTTGTCCTTCTGACGTGAATATATGACTCTCCAGTATCTGACCTCGGCTTTGCCCACTACAATCCAGCTTCTATAACTTTCCGGTACCCAGCAACGGCTTTGTCCACAACTATCCAGTTCCTACAACTCTCTGGTTCCTGAACTTGGCTTTGCCCATGTTTATAAAGCTTCTACAGCTCTCCGGATCCTGACCTCAGCTTTGACCATAACTATCCAGCTTCTACGACTCTCCAGTATCCGACCTCTGCTTTGTCTACAACTACCCTGCATCTTCAACCATCTGGTTATCTACATCAGTTCGACTTCGACCAACCCTGCTTGTTTGACAATCTGGTATCTGACTTTGGCCCATCCTCGACTATCTCTTCCTCCTTGACCTTTCGGTTACCGACATCAGCTGGACTACGACAAACCCTCTTTCTCCGACTCCCCGTCATCCAACCTCAGCCTATCTTTGACTATGACTCTTCTCATCCACCTGCAGCTTTGTCTGCTCCAATCCTGTATTGAGCTTTAGCCTATTGTTGACTTTGTACGACTCACTGACCCTGTATATTCAACTCCTACAATGCCTCAGCTGGTTACTCATACTGCAGTCTATTTAGCGGTATGCCTCCAGTGGAGACTGGGTTTATCCATCCAGCTATCATGCTTCATTGCCTTCACCTTTAAATCCGTCTCTGCCACAGCAAGGGTATATACAGCGCTACCAGCACTGCCAAACCACGATTCCCAACTAGCGCTTCCCTGCTACTCCACCCAATATTTTTCCAGTTGCTATCAACTCCGGCGTTCCACTGACAAAATGTAGTCCCTCGTTACCATCCGTCCAGACCGACTTTCAGATCTCATGACCTGTGAATAACATGCTGGAAAGGGGTAGGAGAGGGAAACTTTTGACTCTCTTTTCAAGAAAAATACATAGGTACAGACTGTATGAAACATACTATGCATTATGTAAAAGTACGTATATTGAACAATTCCCTGTATGATTATATTATGACATTACTATCTCTTTAAATATATTTCCTAACACAAAACCAACGTCCACTTACAATAATTAATTTTGAAGTTTGGGGTTTTAAAATAAAATATCACACATAACAAAATTAGAGTAGTTGGAGACAATTGGTCAGTGGTCTGAATACTTTTGAAAGGCGCACTGTGTGTATGTGTGTGTGTGTGTGTATATGTGTGTGTGTGTATATAATATAATACTTATTTATAAAGTATACACTCTGATTTCCTTAAAAATATCATCCTTCCCATAAGAGGACAGATCGCTCTTGCCAAGCAGCATTTAGAACCGCTAAAAAGCAAATTAAGATACATTTTTAAAACGAAAGATATTTTTATGTAGCTTCTCTAATGAAATATGTAAAAGACCGGCGTCCGTAATCTTCTCTGTAAATTGTAGGTTTGTTCAAAGAATTGTTGCATTGTTTTTCGGAAATTGAATCTCACAAGACATTGTAATGTTTTCACAGTCGATATGATAAGTAAAGCATTAACTCCTGATACTCTAAAGCAGTCTCTAATGGTGCATTGCAGTGCAATTGCCTCTAGCATCCAACTAGGTTAATTAAAAAAAAAAGGGGGGGGGGATGTATACATTGAGACAAAATAGTCCTATTACCTTTTTTTTTTTTTTTTGGATGATTACAATACATAAAAAGCATTTTAATTGGGCTGCTTACATTGAGATAAGTTTAGATTAGATTATTTTGAGAGAATTAACCCTTTTGAGTGCCAGAAGGGTGTGAAACACATTGCTTTACAATGTGTTGCATACCCCTGTGTCATTCAAACAGTTAAAATCTACCTTGAATGCATTGGAGGGAGCATGCAAGTAGGAGCGGATTGTAGGGAAATACCAGCAGCCCACTAGCTGGTGTTTATATATATATATATATATATATATATATATATATATATATATATATATATATATATAATATAATTTTTGATACATATCTGGCACTCATAGGGTTAGATACAACCCTAGCTACTCTCTTGCATTCCCTGGTGGTCCAGTGTGGAGAGCGAGAAGTCAGTGCAGCCTCCAGCACCAACGTCCCTATCGACGACCCCTAGTGGTCCCTGTGCGGCATGGGAGAGCAGGCGCCAGGATATTATGTCATATCCTGGCGCTCTGCATTAACCAGGAACACAAAGGCTGTCACAGAGAGTACGTGTGCCGGTGGCAACACAGACCTCTCCTTCAAAATATCCTCTGATCTCCCCCACCGACCCATGATCTAGTGTCCCACCATGGTATACCCGATCCCCCAATAGGACAATGCGCCCACGCATACAAGACAACCATGTGTCCCTCTCCTACCCAAGATACAGACGCATACATCCTGCTTGGATGAGAAAAAGACTTTAGCAATTTTATTAACACAAGACAAAACCCTAACCTAAACAGTTTACCAGCATATAAGTACACGCCCAAAGGCAAGACAAGGGACGCCAAGTACAAGAATCTTTGCACCCACTTTCTCCATTCCCCAGCAAGTGAGAAATGAACTCCTTGAAGCCAAGCCACATACAGGATCTGTCATTCCACTCAACCGAACATCAACTGACCGTTTTTCCCCAAGCCAGTTCTTTCTACCCAACTACTGTAAGCTCCCAGATATAGAAATTCATTTAATTCAAACAAAGGAAATCAAGAATTAATCAAGAAAGTCATTCCAAATGACACAAACCTCCCTACAAATGGAATACCTGCTTTGATATGGTTAATTTTTTTCCATTGTCACTGGCGTCATCCCTGTTACTGGTATCCTCAACCAACTTAGACCCCAACTTGCCGACTTTTGAATCATGGACACGTGGGATGCGTTCTGCTGCAGTGGTTGTACTCATGCTTGTAACAGCAAGAGGAATACCATCAACACTGGCTCTCTGTGTACACAGGCCCTTTCTGGAAAATGTTGCAGCATCCGCAAGGATGAAGGCCTGTGTGGAGTCATAAACACTAGCCGAAGTTTTACATCTTGGCAATCGAATATCAATCAATATTGCCCTCCGTGAGTGCTGTGCTGCAGGCGACATTGCTATTACTTCCTGGTTGTCGCGCTTGGGCGCATTCGCTATTCCTATAGGCTGATGGTAATTGCCAGATTGAGTCTCCACCTACATGCTAGGCCTTATGGACCTCGGCCTGCCAGTACTTCTGTGCCCTTTCGTGGTGTACCTGTGCACTAGCTCTTGTGTTATTCCGATGTTCTGATCCTGTGTATGACTCCTGGCTACGTTTGATCCATGACTAGTTGCCTTCCGATCCGGTCTGACCCTTGTCTCTGTCAGACTGCCCGCTCCGGTCTGACTCCTGGCTTTGGCTGACTATCCGATCCGGTCTGACTCCTGGCTTTGGCTGACTACCCGCTCTGTGTCTCCGGCATTCCTACTACCTGTTGCCTACAGCCTTTGGGTATACCCTAGCGTGCTAGGGATCTCAGTCACCATTGCCTGTAGGTTAACCCTAGCGTTATAGGGATTCTCTGTCACAGTTGCCTGTAGGTTAACCCTAGCGTTATAGGGATTCTCTGTCACCACTTCCTGTAGGTTAACCCTAGCGTTAAAATGTCTTCTACATGTGCTTGCAAATCAAGCACGCATAGATGACCTTTTCAGTGAATGATTTCTTTTTTATTAACGCGATCTCGGCTCTGCTGCATAGACGCCAGACGGTCGTACGACAGGCTTCCCCTGCAGTCAGCTAGAACGCTGACTTCAGGGAAAGGGGTGGGAGGGGGGAACTTTGCGAGTGAATATCTCTCACACCATAAAGGTTTGAGAGATGTCACTGGGGGCAATTAATTTATTCTTTTTATTACTACAATATTGGGATTAGTAATTTTAATTATTCCTATCCCTTTAAACATGCAACAGAATCATATTTATTTGAAACAAGTGCATTAATAGTGGTATAATAAATGCTCGACACAGGGTTCACATTTAATTTGTATGAAGCGGCGCAGGGTTGTCTCCTGTTCTTGTTGCTCAACATCTGTCTTCTTACATCGCCTGTGTATACAGAATAACAATGGACCAAAACAATATGTACAATAATGTAAAAATAAAATCTGTGAAAATCAAATCATTCTGGTACTAACCATCTGCACCACAGGTAAAGCTTTCCAAATTTCTATTCGATTTAAAGTGGAAATATCAACTACAGCAAACATTCCCCCTCCACCCCAATATTTCTAAATATACCAGCAAGCCCTGTTTTAATTAACCCCTTAGGGACCCTTGACGTACCAGGACCGTCACGGTCCTTGAACTACTCAAGGACCGATGACGGTCATGGTACGTCACGTACTTTTTACTTACAGCGCTCTACCGGGAGCGCTGTAAGTAAAAATAAGGCATGAAATAGACCGCTCCAAGATCGGAGCGATCTCTTTCAAGCCCCATAGTGACGCACCGATACACGTGACAGGTCACGTGTACCGGTGCGTCAAAGTGCCCCTATGCGGTCGTTATGGGACGGAAATGTCCCATAACCTCCGGTCCTTAAGGGGTTAAAAAAAAAAAAAAAATTGCTGTATTTTGAATTTAACTTACTTCCCCTTCGCATTGATGAGGAGACTGCTGCCATCTTTATTACATAGTAAAAGCTTGGCAGCGCTCTCCCCCTCCCAAATCCAAATCATTCCTTGTTTTTAAAGGGATAGTAATGTTTCACAAACTGCTCCAATTAATTTTCATAGTATTTGAGCCATAGTGTTATTTCAATAATGTCAGAGTTGTAGTTCAAGAGTAATTGAATGATAAAGTATCCCCCTCCCGCCCCTTTTACCTAGTGTAACACTGCTCACCTCAGATGTGGAATCTGGTCTTAAAGGGATAGTAATACTTTGTTTTATCTTTATTTTATTTTGTAGGCATTAAAAAAAAACATGAAGAATGATATAAGTCTTATCTCTCAAACCTTTATGGTTTAAGAGATATTCACAAGCAAAGTATCCCCCCCCGTTCAGCCAGATCAGAAGGGAGGTGCCCAGGTAGACTGCAGAGAGGGACAATCTTCAATTAAGATAAGGAAAAAAGCTGAAAAACTTGTCAAGGGGGGAAGGGCTTTCATTCTTTTCATACAAAGAAGATTGTCCGCTGCTGTTATCTGTCCTGTCATACAACCAGACTCACATCTGAGAAGAGATGGCTTACACTAGGTAAAAGGGGCAGGAGGGGAAAACTTTGCTTGTGAATATCTCTTAAACCATAAAGGTTTGAGAGTTAAGACTTATATCGTTCTTCATGTTTTTTTAATGCCAACAAAATAAGATAAAGTTAAAACAAAGTATTACTATCCCTTTAAGACCTGACAGCTCACAGCAAGAGACAATCTTCTTACTGTGAACATAAGGAAAACCCTGCCCCCTTGTCAGGTTTTTCGGTTTTCCCTTATGCTCACTGAAGATTGTCCAGATGGATCACAGAGAGAGACAGTCTTGCTACTCCGAGGTGAGCAGTGTTACGTCAGTAAAAGTGGCAGTAGGGGGATACTTTATCATTCAATTACTCTTGAACTACAACTCTGACAGTATTGATATAACACTCTCCATGGCTCAAATACTATGAAAATTAATTGGAGCTGCTTTTATTGTGAAACATTACTAGTCCATAAGTTTCCGTTTTGGAAAACTTAAATTAAAAACTTCCTATGTGTAATATTAGCGAAAATACAAAACATGAGATATTGATTCTTTCTTTCCCGAAAAAGGGAAAGTCTTTCAATACAGCACATAGCTCAATTAGCATATGTAAATCTACATTAGCATACAGTGCTGCTTTCAGTAATAAATGTATCAACATCTCAACTGTGTATCTCCTGTTTTTTGGGGTAGTATGATACATTTTTATTTACGTTTTCAGAAAAGCAAGATTGAATTCAGTGTGACGTCCACTTTAACCTCTTAACCCCTTGAGTGCCAGAGGGGTACGCAAAGCATTGCGTACCCCTCTGGCAATCAAAGGGTTAAGAACCAGCAGTTGCACAGACCTCTGGTTCTTAAGAGGTTAAACCAATAAAAGCTTACAATACAGTATTTATTGGTGTATCAACCCCACTGATATGTACAATTCCTCCTTTGTTTCCAGGAAGCATCATCATGTATGGCGCTCTGCTGCTGTTCGAGTCTGAATTTGTCCACATCGTGGCGATCTCATTCACGTCCCTCATCCTCACAGAGCTCCTTATGGTGGCGCTGACCATTCAGACGTGGCATTGGCTCATGATCGTGGCGGAACTCCTCAGTCTATCCTGCTATGTTGCTTCTTTGGTCTTCTTACATGAATTCATTGGTAAGGTCAAACACAGATGGGCCACATTCAGTTAGCGAAGGTGAAAATCCAAAGGCAATATTAAGGGAAATCTAGTATTAAGGGTATTTTGCTGTCAGAGACAACAGAGGAAAGGGATTTTGGAGTAATTATTTCTGATGACGTAAAGGTAGGTAGGCAATGCAACAAAGAGGTGGGGAAAGGAAGCAGGGTGCGGGGTTGTATAGCTAGATGCATTAGGAGAGGAAAAAGGGAAGTGGTCGTGCCACTCTACAGATCTCTGGTTAGACCTCAACTAGAGTATTGTGTATAGTACTGGAGATCTAGAGTATTGTGTACAGTACTGGAGACCCCATCTCCAGAAGGATATAGATACTCTAGAGACAATTCAATGAAGGGCTACTAAAATGGTGACTGGTTTACAGGAAAAGAAATATCAGGATAGACTAAAGGATCTGAACATGTATAGCTGGGGGAGAGAAGAGAGAGAGGGGATATGATTGACACATTCAAATACATGAAGGGATTCAACAAAGTGCAGGAGGGAAGAACATTTCAAAGGAGTAAAAATGTTAGGCTATGAGGGACTAGAGGGACACAGGTTTAGATGTCATGTAAGAAAGTTTTATTTCACTGATAAGGTAGTAGATAAATGGAATAGCCTACCAGTAGATGTGGAAGGAGTTAATTCAGTGAGGGAATGTAATCATGCATGTGATTATCACAAACATAAGACAAGACCAAGGACCAAATAAGGTTTGAGGTTTTTACAGTAGGAAAATGGGCCGAATGGTTCTTATCTGCAGTCAAATTCTGTTTCTGTGTGATGCTACTCTGGATGAAGCCAACTGCGCCGTAGGGGAGAAATAAAGTTCCCAAGAATTTAAATGAGGCTTTTAACCCCTTGGATGCTAGACAGCTTTTGCAGTACTTTGGAGACATCTGGGATATTCAATGGGCTGAAAACTCCATTTAAAACAATGGGAATTTTAGGGCGTTTGTCTCATATGGTACAGTTGGCTTGGAAGATGCTCCCAAGTACACAAGTTTATTAAAGGGATAGCAATAGCTGAAAAAAATATACAGCTCTGATTGGTCCTCAAAAAGAAGCTGTATTTCGATAGCTTGTTTTTGAGTGAACATCATCATCCAGTCCAAGATGTCATGTTGATGGAGGCGGACATGACAGTTGCACGCAGTTTTTTTGGGGGGGGTTTTCCCCTCCAAATTGAAGCAGAGTACCTGAGCCTATTTACCCCTCTCCGGTCTTTAAAGGGTTAGTAATGTCCCCAGAAAAATATTGGGCATTTTGTAGGGCTTAAAAAGTTTAATTGAATGCAAAAAACGGTATCTCTCAAACCACTATGGTTTGAGAGGTATCTGCTTTCAAAGTTTGTTTCCTGCTGTCAGCTGTAACGCTGTCAGCAGGAGATCCGTGTCGGCTGACACGGAGGTTCTGCAGCAGAGACGCAATCACGTTTCTTTAAAAAGAATGACTGCACTGGAATGATCTACAACACGTGCATGGTTTTCAGGCACACTTTGTAGACCATTCCAATGAAGTAATTCTTTTTTAAAAAACACGTTTGCAGCTCTGCAGAGCCTCTGTGTCGGCTGACACGGATCTCCTGCTGACAGCAGGAAACTTCAAACTTTGAATTCAAATATCTCTCAAACCATAGCGGTTTGAGAGATACAGTTTTTTTGCCTTCACTTATACTTTTTAAGCCCTACAAAATGCTCAATATTTTTGGGGGGATGTTACTGTCCCTTTAAGACTACCAGATGCAGCGGTCAGGGCTTTTGTGTCCTTTGGTACTTCCTCATTGACATGATGTCCAGGACTGATAGATGATGGCATCTTCTGAATCAAGGAGCAAGAAAAAAATGAAGAAGGGACATTAGAATTTTCTGGTCATGCGGAGGGGGAGGTTATTACTGGGATGCGTTGCTTCCCATTATGGCTGTCTGACACCCAGCTATGGCAGAGGAGATCTTTATCCACAAGATGTCACTCCTGTCCTAGTGGAACATGCACGTATACAGGCCTTGTATTCTGCTACTGAATAGGGGAATTGTACTTTCTGTTCATTGCTTCCATTTCTGTGTTTGTTCATTACTAACCCCATGAATGCTGGACACCTCGATGACATTGAGTGAGAGCTCTGACATCCAAAGTGTTAAATTAATATTTTTGTAATTAAAGGCATGTCTCCTGTTGCAAAATTCAAAGGTTCTGCTGAGAGAGTCTTAATTCCAAAGTTATTAAAGGGATAGCAATGTTTGTTATAAAGTAGATCACCGAGTCTTCTCTATAGTAAATGTAACACATTGCGCTATGTTTAGCTGCTTACTTTTGCATAGTTCAAAACAGGGCTTATAATTTTAAGTTCTTTTCTACTAGCCAGACCTGAAAAGTTACTCGCCACTGCAAGCCAAAACATACCAACCAGGGCTGAATTTCTACTCGCCAGGGTTAAATTTTCACTCTCCATTGGCTAGTGGCGAGTGGAAATTTTGAGTCCTGGTTCAAAAGATATGAAGTGGATAAAGTTCCCCTTCCGGCCGCCTCCCACTGAATCTGCAGTCTGGTCCTGGGACCAAACGGATGGAGCGAGGGACGAACTTCAGTAAGTATAAGGAAAACCTTGTCCCCGCTTGAGGAAGGAGGGCAGGATTTTCCCTTTGCTTACTCAAGTTTGTCCCTCACTGCATCCATCCAGGCCAGACTGCAGATGCAGAGTGATGCGGCCAGATAGGGCGGACGGGAGCTTTTTCTCCACTTAATAACTTTTGAACTACACAAAAGTAAGTAACCATAGTGCAATTTACTATAAGGAAGACTCTGCAAACTACTTTATAACAAACATTACTATCCGTTTAACAGCTCAAGACAATGCCTCTCGAGTATTTTGAGAGTTTTTGCAGATGGACAGAAATTTTCAATAGGGACTAATGAAACTGCTCCACCTATTGGCCACTTTGATTAAAGAGGACCTGTCACCTTTCCAAATCCGCCTTTCAGTGGGAGTCTCCAATTTGGAAGGATGTGCGGAATATTTTTTCCCCATTAATTTATTCAACCCCTCTGGATAATGATAGCTTGCAGCATCCTGTGATGGTGAAGGGAGAGGATTCTCTGAACATTTGAGTAATATGCAGCTTTATCAGAAAGCAGAGCTTTGGTGTTCTGATCTAAGATTAGATTCCCCAACTACTAAACCAAAAATGTCTAAAGCTATGAAAATGATTATCTAGTAACAAAGTTGATGAGGCGGAAAAAAAAAACCTGCATCCGTATCAGCCCATTCATCCAGAGAAAGGCAAAAAAACAAAAATTTGAAGCCTTTTCCGGTCAGGCCCCAAATGAGAAATGTTCTTTCCTAAAAAGGCAGTCGGATATTTATCTAGATCAACATCCTAGCTGATTGTAAACAAACTGTCTTAAATCTCAATATAATTCTCAATATTCTGAGCTAGAATGGTATCCATTACTTTCTGAAGGTAACTACAGTATCTGCAATACCGCATCCTGGACAAAGAATTCCCCAGCTTTACTGCCCTTACTGTAAAAGAAAATCCCTAGTTTTGTTTTAGTCATAAGTGCCTTTCCTGTGGTCTTAATGGATGACTTTTTTGCTCCGTTCTTTAACTAAATAGTTATTTTTATTAGAACACTTGAATGCACTGATGATCCAATTCATATAAAATTGATTCATAGTGGCTTTTGGATTTTCTGCCCAGATTAAGGTAAGTTAACCCTTTGATTGCCAGAGAGGTATCTGCATTGGGTACCTTCTGAACTCAGAAGGTTATGTTTTATTTTTCTTTAAAAATGGTTACTCTTCCTTGTTCAACTGCCTTTCTGATTTTATGCATTGCAGACGTTTACTTCATTGCAACACTGTCGTTCGTGTGGAAAGTAACTGTGATCACATTGGTCAGCTGTCTCCCCCTCTACGTTCTCAAATACCTGAGAAGGAAATTCTCCCCTCCAAATTACTCGAAGTTAACATCCTAGATCCACATCAGTGTGAACTTGGTTGGAAGGAGAGAGAACAAAATCTCTTACTTTACCAACTGTCATGTGGATTGTGCAGTAACCAACACATTATGCTGCTTTTATGAACAAAATGATAAAAAGGGATATTGAGATTTCGACTGTGAACAAATGTCGGGCATTGGATCACAAGGTCAGTACCGGATCGATGTTTGTCCCCCAGACAGGAGGGGAGAAGTGTCCAAGGCTAGAAGACTTTTCGCAGACTGCTGGATTTTAAAATCTCACCACCCAGTAAGGAGCTATGGGGAGTAATATGTTGAGAGAACGGACACGTCCTAATAACAGAACTCCACTTACCTTCCTATGGACAGAAAATCCTAATGACCGCTATTAATCTTACTCTTGTGCTTTCGTTCGTGCGATAACCTCTTCGATTATTCTCTAATATCATATCCATGGAGGCGGACATGACAGTTGCTGGAAAATTTTTCAAATTGAAATGGTCAGAGTGCTTGAGTCTACGTAAAGCTTTAAGGACAAGAGAAGTAAGTTGACCACACATCCCTAATTTTAAATGTGTGTCCCATGTCCTGGGCAGCCCCTTTCTGGCACAATACAAAGTCCCGGAATGAAGACTCCAGAGCACAGAGTTCTAAGCGCTAGGAGAACTGCCCATTGCCTACTGTGACAGGAAGTGATGCCTCTGCCAGGCTACAAGAACATGTCTTCCAGGCAGAGATCTAAATGCAAGAGAGAGAACTGCCCATTGCCTACTGTGACAGGAAGTGGTGTCTCTGCTGGGCTACAAGAACATGGCTTCCAGACAGAGATCTAAATACTAGAGAGAGAACTGCCCATTGCCTACTGTGACAGGAAGTGATGCCTCTGCTGGGCTACAAGCAAATGGCTTCCAGACAGAGATCTAAATACTAGAGAGAACTGGACCTTGACTTTGACATTAAACAGGAGCTGCTTCTCAAATTTTTTTTGTAGTGTAGTGCTATTCTAAGGCTTTGGGTGTGATGTACATTCTCTTGTAGCTCACCACAGACATCATATTCAGTCACAGCAGTCAATGGACAGTTAACTCTCTAGTGTTTAGAACTCCGTCATACACCAGAGAAAGAGCAGGTTGTGTACTTATGTTCAGTGATGTATAATGACAAGTTCCATATAGCTGCACTAGAGCCGAGGACAAGTATCCTGCTACTCTCATCTCCCCGGTGTCCCTGAATGGCAGAATAGAAATGGGGCCACCCTACAGAAGTGTGCGGCACATTGTGAAGGGATAAAGAGTTGATTACCATGTACAACGAGCAGAGTTTGAGGTCCTATGGCCCTGGTAGCAACTGTCATGTCCACCTTCAAGAACAAGACATCTAGGACTTATTTGAAAATGTTATCTCTTGAAAACAGCTGCAGGATCAAAATCCTTAAGAGCCATTAGGATTTTATGGCCGTAGTAAGGCAAATGGAGGCTGTTATTAATAGGTGTTAGTTCTCCTTTAACACAGTCCTTACATTGTGCTGGGAGTGGGTCTCCTGTGAATGTGTCTACAAAGGGAATGATCTTAAACATTACTAAAAAGAACTGGAGATTTATTTATTTTTTATTCTGCCCTTCACTTGCCACCTGTTGCCCTTGACGCTTGACCTCTACATAGTTACTGGACATCGATGGTCAATGTTTACTTTACTAAATGGATAGTAAAGCCGTATACCTGGATGTATATTACACTAGATTGCTCTGTAATGTTGATATGACCTCATGCGTGAACACCAGGGGAACCATAGGTGAACTTTCAGGCCACTAGAGGGCACTGTTAATGTGTAAAAACAAAAAAAAAGTTTAAACTGTAATGGCTCTGTAAAGAAGCATTTCCCAGCACCAATAGTAAAACTGTTTTGTTTTTTGTTTTTTTTTTTTTTTTTTTTTCCCCTTTAACCCTCTGAATGCCAGATAGTAGGCAACACATTGCTTCTCAATTTATTTTGAAGCCCTCTGACAATCAAAGGGTTACCGTTCTTTAGGAAAGTAGGCATTGTTAGCTTAGCTGAAGTAACCACTGGTTAAAAAATGTTTTCTGTGTAGCTGGTTAGCAAGTAAAATGTTTCGTCTCCATTAAAAGAATAATGATTTTTTTTATTTTATTTTAATGAAAGAGATATTGTGTGGTCTTTCTGGTTGAGAAAAACAAAGGTGCTCCCACTGTTGGTTAGATTCTCAATTCAAAAGTTATAACCGCTCAAGATTATGCTTCCGTCTTTCAGTGTTTGTAGAGATTTGCAGTCGGTGACAGAAATTCTCCATGGAGACCAGTGATACACCACCACCTAGTGGTCACTTTCTAATTTTTTTTTTTTTAAATGAAAAAAGGGACAAGAATTCAAACAAGTCTGAACTGTTCTTACCAGTGAGAGTATCCTTACTTTACTCACCAGGGAAGGCCCCACAATTTTTTTATGTATGTTTTTTTTAAACAATTTGAGTGCCAGGGAAGTATCCAATGCATTGCGTTGCAATGTGCTTTATGCCTCTTTGGCACTGAAAGGGTTAAATAAAACAGTACTATACTTTTAACCCACTGGATGCAATAGAAGTCTCGGACGCATTGCAAAGAAATACGTCGGAGACGTCTTGAGCATTTAAAGGTGTTAAAATGCTAAATACTGGGTTGTAATATTAATATTGCTTTTCCATATTGGCTTATGTGGCATTTAATATTGGAGTTTGCAGAATAGCCCACTGGAGGGTAGAGACGTTTCTAATGTAATACACTGGAGATTACGCTAGAATCCAAGTTGTTGAATATCAGTAGTAATTTTCGTAAGGAACCTCTAACAATGAAGATCTCTGCTTCAGCACCAGAGAATCAGTCAGAGCGAATGAGTCACTGACTGACCCACTTGTGCAGGAATACATTTGGTTAACTTTTTGAAAGCACAAGAACATCTCTGTTTGCTAACTCCCTGACTGTAGTTAAAGAGCTGTGGGTGGGTGCCTTCTTTTTTAATACTTCATTGTTTCTTTCCAGTCTTGTATTTAAAGGGATAGCAATACTTTATTATTAGTATCTCCCATATTGTAGATATTTGTAAAATAATTTAATAGCCCCCAGGTTCATCTCTCAAACCTTTATGGTTTGAGAGTTAGCCAAAGGCGAAGTCCCCCCCCTCCCTCCCCCTTCCCTGAAGTCAGCGTTGTACTGACTACAGGGGAAGTCTGTCGTACGACAGTCAGGCGGCTCTGCAGCTGAGCCGAGATCCCGTTAGTGAAAAATAATTATTTAACTGAAACGGTCTTCTACGTGTGCTTGGTTTGTGATTGGTTTGCAAGCATATGTAGAAGACCGTTTCAGTGAAATAATTCTTTGTCACTAACTCGATTGCGGCTCTGCTGCAGAGGCGCCTGATGAAAGTCAGACCGGATATCCCTGCAGTCAGCACAACTCTGACTTCAGGGAAGGGGAAGGGAGGGGGAACTTTGCCTTCGGTTATCTCTCAAACCATAAAGGTTTGAGAGATGAACCTGGGGGCTATTAAATTATTTTGCAAATATGTACAATATGGGGTAGTAATAATAAAGTATTACTATCTCTTTAAGGTTTCTTTCGCACAGGTGACAGAATTTTTGAATCCCCATGCGAGTTCTGTTGCCCTTGTTTCTACATTCATCCCTCTCCTACATCCCACCTCCAACTGGAACACACGGGAGGAGTGTCTGTTGGCCAAAATATTTTCTGCACTATTATAATAAAACAGGTTCAGTGGTATGAATAGTAAAAACAAGTCAATTGATTCAAAACCTCTCTTAAAAAAGTGGTACAAAATCAAAACTCTCTAAATACTCAAGACCTCTGTCGACTCAAGACAAACTTCTTATCCCATCTACGCGTTTTGCGTGAATACCGCTTAATCATGATGTCTGCGTTTGTGATGACAGACCTAACCATCATGATTAAGCGGTATTCAAGGGAAGCACTTTGATGGGATAAGAAGTTTGAGTTGACAGAGGTCAGGAATCTATAGAGAATTTTGATTTTGTACAATCTTTGTTTTGCTTTGCACATTGTTTTTGACCAGTCAGGGGATTTGCACTCTAATATATTAATTGTTTTTTTATCCTTTTGTATTCTTGAGCCGCTTAACTCTACACAGGTGGTCTTGAGGAGTGTATATTGGCCAGGCCAACTTGGTGCCAGCCAATATTAATGGCTGGTGCACACGTGGATTGACCATTCATTGCAGGTTGTGATGAATATTTCAACATCCAAAGCTGGTTGTGTGACAGGTCAGTAGGTGATCCCATTGGCCACCATGCAGACCTTCCTTACTGCAACTTTTCTGCATTCTTGAGTAAAGCTGCAGCATGTTGGAAGTTACTTTGTTCACAAGAGTGATAATTGCCAGTGTGTAAGGCACCATAAACCAGGATGTTACCTTTCATCATGGGCAACAGACACAATGCAGTAATGTTACGTTTGTCACTACATGAAAGGGGCATAAAGGAGCACCAACATCTTCTAATACTTATTGCCCACTTTTTTTAATCCAGGCAGAAAATTCTAATGCCCACTGTAAAGCAATTCTGTGTGGGTTGATTCTTGAAAAGTAATCTTTAATTAGTGCTAGAGATCATGTCCATGAAGCAGGTTTTGTTTGCAGGAATCCAGGACCACAGACGTCGCCTACAGAAGTCATCATAGGAAGCCCGCATTGGGAGGCATTTGGGTGTCCTACAACACAGACCCATGTCCTCCTTCATGGACATGATATAGAGTTAGGCTGACCATATTTCCTTGAGACAAAAACGGGAAGGGGTGTGGGACAGACAGACAATGGAACTCTGTCACTCCGAGTCCGATTGTAGTAAGCTGCAAGCAGAGAGAACGCGTTTGCTCCATCTCTTACTAGTGGTGTTAGCTCTCTCTGGACAGAAAGCCTGCCCCTGAAGTAAATCGTAACTTCCTGTCTTCGTCACTCACACTAGTGGACATCATAGTAGGGTGACCACGGGTCCCGGAATGTCCGGGACTGTCCCTTATTTTAAGCCTGTGTCCTGCGTCCCGGGTCATCTCCCTCCGGGACAATGAAGTGTCCCGGAATGAAGCCAGTGTTTGTTGTGTTTTTTTTTGTTTTTTTTTTATATATGCCGCCCTGGATGTCAGCCTGCAAGCGGTGTGTCACATCATGGACGCCGCGAGGGAGCGCATGGTAGCATAAATCAGCGCTCCCTCTCGGCGTCCATGATGTGACACCACGCTTGCAGGCTGACATCCAGGGCGGCAATCCAGCGGATCTCCTGGAGGCAAGCGCTCTAGTAATACAGAGCGCTGGGAGATGACATCATCTCCCAGCGCTCTGCATTACTGAGCACTGCGCGCGGGAGCTTCAGCTCTATGCCGGAGGAGGCACAGAGCACTCAAGGTAGGGCATCAAGGGGCAATGTGGCGATGAAGAGGAGTAGGGTGACCACATGTCCCGGAATAGCAGAACGGAAATGTGGTCACCCTACATCATAGTCATATCACTGTCTAAGAGACTTTATGGTAATTTACCATAGACTCGGGAGTCTTAGACCATTATGAGTCACTCGAGTCATAAGACTCTATGGTAATCAATGTGTACAGTAAACCACAGTAAAACCACTATGTGACGAATGGAAGTTCCGATTTACTTTATCTTATGAGAAATAAACAAGCTGCATTCAGTTTTTACAAAAAATTAAAAACTATATATGTTATATTAAAGACGGGACAAAATTGATATTTATATTAAAAAGACGGGACGGTCTAGAAATATGAAAAAAACGGTACTGTCCCTTTTAAAACTGTACTTATGGTCAGCCTATATAGAGTGCTAATTAAAGATCAGTTCTGGAGAATCAGTCTACAGAGAACTGAACGGATTCATAATGACCATTAGGGATTTCTGCTCAGGTTAACCGCATGTGGACCAGTTGTTGCATGCCCCTCTGTTCATCAAGAGGTTAAGTGGGTGGGAATGATAGTGTTCCTTTAAAACATGTCCATCATATTAATGACAGAGCAAGAGCAATGGTTCTGCATCCACTTAACCCTTTGAGTGCCAGAGGGGTATACGACGCATTGCAATGCGTCGGATACCCTTCTGGCACTCAAAGGGTTAAACAGCGCCCCACAAAATCTCCATATGGCCCTACGGCTCTAGCTGGGCTGGCATTTAAAATTATCTCAGGCTTACCCTGGTGGTGGTGGTGCCTGGAAGGGATACGCACCGGGCATTAATTTATGGGAGAGTGTCTATGTCAAAATCTCGTTCTAGTGCCACATACCTAGGAATGTATAGGATTAGTACTGTAATTCATGCTGATACAGATGTCTGTAATATAAACCGTTTTATTGCTATAAAAATGCATCAAATGTATACAATTAAATCTGCAAACAGGTAAACCCCCTCAGCAAATGTCCTAACTGCTAGTATCCTATATAATAATTCGCTAATGTATGTTTGTCAGAAGCTGTTTTGCGCAGTACAGACGGCTGCATGCGCTGCAGTCATGCACAGTATAGACTGCCCACGCCGCGGCTGATAACGGAGCAGGGAGCTCTGAATTCTGACCGTAGTCCTCTCTGCGCACCTTCGGACTATGGTTGGAATTCGGAGTGCCCCACCCTGTTATCAGCCGCGGCGCGGGCAGTCTCTACTATGCATGATTGCACCTCAGGCGTTGCTGCCTGTCATTGTGGCCTGTGTACACGGGCTGTTCAACTAGTGGCTATATATTCAAGAGGAAGTCATACTAATGAGGTCACTGTAAAATAACACATGTGTATAAATCTTTCCTTAGCTTCGCAGATCTTCTTTATTTGCATACAACATAGTGGTCTCTACCTATCTCTCTCAAAAATGAAATAAATTTTTATATATAAAATGTATTTCTCTGTCGTCCAATACATGTTACTGGTAACTTTGGTAGGCGATCCACCCCTTTAAGTAGGCAGGAACAATTCTAGAAATGACTGCAGGGGGTGAAGCCTACTTTCCCTCCTTGGCTGCAGCTAGCCAACCAACTCCAGAAAGATTTGTTCCTTGGTGAAGATAACACAGGCAAGAGAACAGTTCTGCTATAGTTTTAGAAACTTTTTTATTTTTCTGTTAGATATGGAATACCACCATTAGGCGGATTAACATAACTGAAATTGCCCTTACATGTGGCTAGCTCAGTAACCAGGTGCTTTTTGTGGACCTTAAGCCCTGGGGGGGAAATCGTGGGTTCAAGTTCTTTCCTCAGGTGTTGCCCACTGAGGTTACTTCTGTCTTCAGATTACCATGTATTAAAAAGATCTGCAGGAAAAGTGAGCAACCCTTTGAGTGCTGCAGGTCCACTTGTCCCACAGTGCCCCTCCACACAGGGGTTATTCCTGGGAGTTCTTATTGCACACTCCTGCACTCACTGGGTTTTTCTGTTATGTCTGTCAGTGTTTGGAGCAACTTTATATGGTAAATTAACCCTTTAACTGCTGGTTGGCATCTTTTGGGGTGGTTATTGGCACTGTCCCTACTGGGTTCAGTGTTTTCTGGGTCTGATTACATGTTGTAGTGATGTTTCATGTATTTTTATTTCTCAGTTCTAACTCTGACAAAATTGAGTTATGGCGCGCTTTACCACATACACGCCATTGCTCCATTCACTTCTATGGGACTGCACAGTTTGGGACATATCTCTGCAACCATTCGACCTAGTGACTTCAGGGATGGCTCATTTTAATTGTCTGACCTTGCTCTATCATCTGGTTCACATTGCAAGTGTGTTGGGGGGTTCAGGGGGCTTCGGGCACTGTTGGGGTACTTTTTCTGGGAAAACTACATTTCCCATGATCACTAGCTTCGTACGCTTGTTTCTGATTGGCTCCCGCAGCGGCAGCCATCTTGTGAGCTTTACAGAAGGAGTTTCTTACGCAGGGCTTGGACTCTCCTTCTCTCCTTTGCAGATTAACCCTTCGCCTGCCAGATAAGTGTATTATAGCGACTTCTGGGGTGAAATTTTAATCTTACACACTGTAAATTGGGTGATTAATTATTCTGAACGTTGTTGACACTGTGAGAATGTCTACTCCATTGGAGCTTGGGGCCAGGCCTAAGACTAAGGACGCTGGGGTTTCTGTGTCCCCTATTGCGCATTGCTCCTCATGTCATTCAGGGTTGCCTAGAGAATTCTGAGGTCATTTATGCCCAGCATGTTCTGATGTCCCTGAGTCTCTCCCAGGGACCTCCAGCCATGCATTAGAGCCAGTTTGGGTGCAAGAGTTCAAGGCTGCTACCAGGGACCTCAGGTCTACATTGCAACTCTTTCCATCCCAATTACAGGGGGTCTTTCATTCCTGGCAGACCCCTTCCTCAGTCAGATCTTCCCTGCCCCAACCGCAAGGAGTACCTGACGTTTCAGATTCCTCTGAGGAGGAACTGTTGGTGGATTCAGATGTTGAGGACTGTTCTGCTGTGGGCTCCTCAATTTTTTGTGGATCCCTTTGAGGTTGATCCAGAACCCTCGGCTGAGGGCCTGATCAGGACTGTCTTAAACATGCTAAACATTGCCCCAGTTCAGGAGGTTTCCTCAGATCCCTCTGATGTATTCCGTGAGCTTATAAAGCCCCATACTTGTTTTCCACCTAACCCCACTCTGGACCGCCTAGTGGCTGATGAGTGGAAATCTCCGGACAGAAAGCCTTCTGTCTCCAAGAAGTTTGCTAAGCTTTACCCCTTTTCTGAGGCGGCACTTGCTCAAGGGATCCATCCTCCTAAGGTGGGCGCTCCTGTCTCAAGGCTATCTAACTCTACCACCTTGCCAGTTTCTGATGCGTCCTCTCTGAAGGACTGGACTGACAAGAAGCATGAGGTTTCCCTCAGTCCGGTTTTGCCACTGCTGGTACTGCCATGCGTCCAGCATTCGCTGCAGCACGGGTTAACCAGGCCATTGCGGTCTGGACTGAACAGCTCACTCTAGCTGTACGTCGGGTTGATTCATCTTCGGATATGTTATGGCTTCTTGCCAACATATCTGAGGCCCAGCACTATGTTTCTGCTGCCTTATTTGGTGCTATCAGTCTGGTGGCAAAGGTTTGCACCTTGTCTGTGGTTGCCAGATGAGCTCTTTGGCTCAAGATCTGGGCTGCTGACACGCTTCTAAGAAAGTCTTGCTGTCCTTGCTTTTTAGGGTACATCCTTATTTGGGCCAGATCTTAAGGATCTGATCAGTGAGGCCACTGGGGGTAAGAGAATCCATCTGCCCTTGGTCCCCAGGAAGAAACCTCCTCTCAATCATAACAGGTTTTTTTTGTCCCTTTCAGACTGAGACACGTCCGGCGAACCAGGCGGTTCTGCTCTGTCCTGTAGACCACCATTTTTGGTGTTTCACAAGGACAAAGCGGTGCTCCCCACCTCTAGGGAGTTCCTTCCCAAGGTGGTTTCGGAGTTCCACATCAATTGGGAGATTGTGATGCCCTCTTTCTGCCCTGACCCTACCTCTGACAAGGAGAGGGATCTCCACTTGTTGGACATGGTGCATTGTCTCAAGTTTTATGTACATCGCACTGAGTCTATCAGGCAATTGGACGCGCTGTTTGTCATTCCTGAGGGTCCCAGGGCAGGAAGACCTGCATCCAAAGTGACTATTGATTCTTGGATCAAGTCCACTATTGGTAAGGCTTACGAGCTGAGGAAGAAGCCTGTCCCTTTCAGGGTCACTGCTCATTCTACTGGATCTATTGGGGCCTCTTGGGCTTACAAGAATCAGGCCTCCGCTGATCAGTTGTGCAAGGCTGCCACCTGGTCGTCTGTGCACACCTTTTCGAAGCGCTACCGTGTTGATGTGTTGGCATCGGCTGATGCCAACTTTGGGAGGAAAATCCTGAAGGCAGTCTTGCCTGTCTAGGATCTTCGGTTCTTGGTGCTTCCTTCACTTTTGAGCCCTGCTGGCTCTAGTTCTGTGTGCTGTGTAACAGTTTGGGGTGTTGTTATCCCTGTTTAGTGTCCGATCTGATGGTTCATATCTGCTCTGGTGACTTTGGGGGGCTTGCATCTGGCCCTTCCTGCCTCTGGGAAACTCAATGGTTGGACATCCCAAAGTTACCAGTAACCTGTATTGGACGACTGAGAAAAGAGGATTTTAGTCTTACCTGTTAAATCCTTACAGGTTACTGGTCTCCCACCCTGTCAAGAGACCATGCTTAGCTCTCCTGTGACAGGCCTTGGGGGGGTCCTTCTATCTAGTCATAGTGTCCCAAATATTTCTGGAGCTGGTTGGCTAGCTGCAGCCAAGGAGGGAAGGTAGGCTCCACCCCCTGCATTTACTTCTAGAATTGTTCCTGCCTAGTTAAAGGGGTGGATTGCCTACCGAGAGTTACCAGTAACCTGTATGGAGTAAGAGAACAGGATTTAACAGGTAATGCTAAAATCCTCTTATAAACTCCTTCCTTGAGCAGTCCCAAATCAAAAGCTCGGTCCACGTCAGCACAGCAATCTCAACCCCTTGGATGCCAAAAAAGACTGCCAAATAGCATTGCACCGTCCAAGGAGTTAATGATTTCATTTCAGTCAAGTGAGGTGTTAATAGCCAATATTTTTCAGAAATCACTGCATATTGCAATTCCCTAAAATTCACTTTTCAAGTGCCAAAAGTAAGTCAATGCTTTTAGTGTAAAATTCTGGTTTTACACATTTTTTTTAAGCTTATAACAACAATGTTTCAACCATAATGGCAGAAGATCTGCTTTCATTTTAGTTTTTACGAAGGTCTTCACGTACACACAGGTTCTCTCTTGAAACACCCTTGAAAGTAAATATCAGCATGTACTAACGTATTGTATCTGAACTGATATAAAGTGCCACTTAGTGCAAAATTCTAGGCTGTTATTTAAAGTAAGGAATGTATCTGTTCTTGTATGTAAATAATCCTTGTGGACTTTTGCCTTTGTGTCATATGTACACCTGCTAAATGTGATGTTATCTTAATAGCACAAAGCAATAGTTTTATTAGCTATCCTATTTCTGACACCAACTGTAACTCTGTACATTACATTCTGTGTACTTTTGGGGGTTTCTGAGAACATGAGAGTGATGCGTAGAGAAAAAAGTGTAGCAATTACGTGGCAAACCAACTGCACCCTAGGGGCCAAATACTTGTTTTTGTTGCTTTAAATTGAACTTTTTAACCCTTTGAAAGCTAGAGACATCTTAGCGTATTGCTTTGTAATGTGTTGAAGCTCTCTCTGGCTGTTAAAGTGATAGTAATGTCTAAAAAAAACTTTTTTGCATTTAGAAGAGCTCAAAAAGCTGATCTAAATGCAAAAAACCGTATCTCTCAAACCGCTATGGTTTAAGAGATACGGGCGTTTGAAGTTTGATTTCTCCTACTGACAGCTGTAAAGCTGTCAGCAGGAGATTCGTGTCGGTCGACACTGTGGCGCTTGAGAAGTGCCGCAATCTCGTTACTTACACAGAATCCCTTTATTGGAATGGTCTAAAACATGTGCCTGAACATTAGGAACACGTTTTAGACCATTCCATTGAAGGATTCCGTGTAAGTAACGAGATCCCGGCACTTCTCAAGCGCCTCCGTGTCGACCGACACGAATCTCCTGCTGACAGCTTTACAGCTGTCAGTAGGAGAAATCAAACTTCAAACGTCCGTATCTCTTAAACCATAGCGGTTTGAGAGATACGTTTTTTTGCATTTAGATCAGCTTTTTAAGCTCTTCTAAATGCAAAAAAAAGGTTTTTTTAGACATTACTAACACTTTAAGTGCTTAAAAACCCCATTTCAGTCTATGGAAATTATGAGACATTTTATTTGTTCTCTATTATGTACCTGGATTGCCCCAGAACTGCACTTTATTCTTTGTACATCAGCCTTAGGGCTGCAATTATAACTTAAAGGGAACAACATATTTAATATGTTCACATAAGGGCATGATTAACTAGTTTACACAATGTAGAGCAGGAGTAGTTACTAGTCAGTTAGATCTCCAGCCTTTGACTGATTATGGATGAAGGGAATTTTATTATCCAACAGCTGGAGGTCCAACAAGCGACTGGTCCGATCATAGAAATGCATGCATCTGAAGGGCTTGATCTATACAGTCAGGTGCATCAGTACTGTGCTTGTTTCTCATTGTTTTATGCACTTTAGTATATGTATGACCTGGATATTTTTACTTCAATAGGAAACAAACAAAAAAAAAACATTATTTTCTCTCCTATTTCATACATAATTACATGCTTGTCCTCTTATTAAAGGGATAGTAATACTTAAATATTACTAATCCCTATATTAAAGTCCTATTAAAAATAAATGTATTGCCCCCAGTGTCATCTCTCAA
This sequence comes from Rhinophrynus dorsalis, assembly GCA_037306005.1. Taxonomy (NCBI): domain Eukaryota; kingdom Metazoa; phylum Chordata; class Amphibia; order Anura; family Rhinophrynidae; genus Rhinophrynus; species Rhinophrynus dorsalis. The sequence goes on from CM074727.1 coordinate 165,274,435, forward strand.
ACCTTTATGGTTTGAGAGATAATCACTCCTAAAGTTGCTCTCTCCCCTTCCCCGTAGTCAGCGTTCTAGCTGACCGCAGGGAGGCCAGTTGTACGACTTTCAGGCGGCTCTGCAGCACAGCCGCAATCGTGTTAATAAAAAAGAAATCTTTCACTGAAATGCCTCCTGTATTTCTATGGCTAACACAGTACCAACTCTCATCCATTATCCAATGAACTGGTTAAAAATGTCCTCTTGAACTAAGAAACCAGAGCAAAATTTATAGGTATTTCCCAGCCATAATAAGTCAAGTAGAGATGGGTAATCAGGAGATGTTGGCTTTCCTTATAGTTCAGTATTTTGTGTTAACCCTTTGAGTGCCAGCGAGTTATCCAACACATTGCAATGCATTGGATACCTCTCTGACACTCAAATTATTAAAGATTGTGAAGCTTTGGGACTTGAAAGATTAAAGAAACCATGAATTTTTACTATGAAATAAAACATATGTTGTGTAGCTTTTACTTGCTACGTAAATCATGGGTGCTACTCCTGGTGGGAGATGATTTGTTCAAAAGCTATTTGAGGTCAAAAATGTTTTAATTTTTTTTTTTTATGTATTTATTTTTTAATCAAAATTTAGTGTTTGAAAAGTCATCAGAATTTCTGCAGAAAGAAATCTAGTTTTTGTAGCCTGGTTTCCTCTGAGATAACTTTCAAATGAATCACTTCCATAGGAGTATCCTTGTTTCTACATTGCAGGAAAAGCCCCAAAATATATTGTTATTAATTTAGGAGAACATTGCAATTATCTCCTCTTTATCCTTTATCCCACTGTAGTACATCTCCCCTGTAGTCTATAACATAACTCTCCCATAGAATAACATAGGAACTGGAGAGTTTTTCACACTGGATACGTTTTCTCCTCTTTATCACACCTTAGTACATCTCTCCTGTAGTCTATAACTAAAGATCTCCCATAGAATAACATAGGAACTGGAGAGATTATCACACTGGAGAAGTTATCTCCTCTTTATCACTACATGGTAAATCTCCACCTTGGTGTTTTTTCATAAGACATCAGACCAGTCTTTTGCTCTGGCCTTGTAATTGGGTACTTTAAAGGGCAATTACACTTAGGAGCAGATTGTGTAAAACAGGATATCTTAAAAAGCAGAGGCTGCGCATTCCAGGTCCTATCAGAGGTTCAGAAAGCTGTCCCCCACCCGCCAAGGTTGCCCTTTGGAGGGAAAACGCTGAAGTTTTGCAGGTTGTGAGCAGAGTCTCCACAGACCCTAGTGTAATGCCTGGAAACCCTTCACTTGTGTTAACCCTTTAAGTGCCAGAAAGGAATGCATTGCTTTGCAATGAATTCTGTACCCCTCTGGCACTCAAAGGGTTAATGGGGGCTTCATGAGTAGCCCAGTGAGACTGGACTAAGACTTCAGAGTCTCGCCGTTCAGTCTTTGTCACAGGACCAATGAGGGAGCGCTGGAGGTCTCTTCACACGCCCCATTCTGCACCTCCGGGGCTCACAATGAAGTTCCGGCATCTTTGACAAGTTTGCTCCCAAGGAGGCGGACCTGCTGATCCCGCACTATCCACGTGATAGTTGAGTGCCAGAGTGGTATCCAATGCCTTTCAAAGTAAGGCACACAAAGGGTTAAGGTTTAACTCTTCATTTTCCCATGTTTGTGTGTTTACAGAAGTGCCATATTGATATGTGCAATAATGGAATATTCTCACCCCTGGGAGAAGGGGATTCAGTGTAAAATTATTTTGTAGCAAAAATAAATTCATAATTGTTATTACGTTGAATCCGAGACATTTCATAATTGTACAACTGCAATCTCTCAACCCCGACTGTCGCCAAACCTGTACAGTAATTTACCCTTTGAGGATTGTAGCGTGGTGTGATGCATTGATACTCAATGTGTTTCATAACTCTCTGGTTTTCAAATGGTTAAATAACACTAATGCTAACCATTTTGATCAGAAGGATATTTCCAAAGCATTTAACCCTTTGAGTGCCAGAGGGGGTACGCAACGCATTGCAGAGCAGTTTACTACATCTTTTAAAATAAAACAGTTAGCAACAGAGCCAACTTGTGTCCAAAAGTTTTTTTTTTCTTTTTTTTTTTTCCTCCTAATGTATTCTGTGAGAGCGTCAGTCAGCGACCACAGCTCTCCATAGTAAGTGATAAAAAGAGCACCGCCTGGTGACGCCAATAGAACACTGCAATTTCATGTCTAACCCCTTGAGTGCAATGCGTTGGATACCTCACTGGCACTCAAGGGGTTAAAAAGAGTACACTGCTCATTTAACCCCTCAAATTGTTGAGACATCTGCAACACATTGCTTCAATAAGGAATTGAGGAATGATTTTGCCCCGTGGTACAATTGGCTTGCTTCAGACTCACTCCACATTTCCTGGTACATCAGCGTCTGTTGGTCAAATTGAGTTTTTCTGCAGCTGAAGCATTTTGCATTGTTCTATACAAATATATTTGCATTATAGTGTCTCTTGGAACTCTGTACTGTGTTACTGATCATTTTGTACCTGTTCCTAATTAACGAGATGTACATATTCTTAACGGACACTTATGAATTTATTTATTGTTCTAGTGAAATTACATATCATGCCTGTCTGAGAATTAGAAAAGGGAAGAGAAAAAAGGGATTTTTTGGGAAATAAATATCATTTTGTGCAGTTTTGTGTCTTGTGGTTTTTATGTTCGGAGATTAACAAAAAGATCAATTGTTGCCCATAAAACACACCCACCCACACAGACACTGTGTAATATACTGTCTCACTCACACACACAGACACTCGGTGTTATACACTATCTCACACACACAGAACACACACACAGACACTCGGTGTTATATACTGTCTCACTCACACACAGAACACACAGACACTTGGTGTTATATACTGTCTCACTCACACAACACACAGACACTCGGTGTTATATACTGTCTCACTCACACAGAACACACACACAGACACTCGGTGTTATACACTGTCTCACTCAAACACATAGAAGCAGAGGCGTAACTAGAACCCTCCGGGCCCTGGTGCAGGAAGTGCCATGGGCCCCCCCCAACCACATTGGGCCTCCCTGACCACAGTGCCCCCCCTCCCAATCTCCACATTGCCCCCATCTCCTACCTCCCAATCCCTGGTGGTCCATTGGAGTGGCAGGAGAGACTGGTGGGCGAGTTGAGCTCCCGCGCGGTTCTCTTCTGTAATGCAGAGCACTGGGAAATGATGTATGCATTACTAGAGCACCGGAGGGAGATTGCGGGAGCCAGGCAAAGGGGGCCGGGCCCCTGGAGTGACGGGCCCAGTCGTGGGTGGGACCCGTATAGTTACGCCACTGTGTGGAAGAACACATACACACACTCAGTGTTATACACTGTCTCACTCACACATAGAAGAACACACACACACTCAGTGTTATACACTGTCTCACTCACACATAAAAGAACACACACACACACACTCAGTGTTATACACTGTCTCACTCACACATAGAAGAACACACACACACACACTCAGTGTTATACACTGTCTCACTCACACAAAGACGAAAACGCACACAGATACACTGTCTCACCCACACACACAGAAGGGCACGCAAACACACGCACACTTTCAGAAATGCATGGCCTAGCTCAGCTTTGAACCACTGTTGGTCACAGACAGACACATACAGTGTCCGATTCCCTATCCTTGTTCCACTGTCCATTGGTGGCCACAGAACCACACATGCACAGTTTACGCCCACCTTGTCCCACTGGCAGACAAAGGACTACATACACACTATGTGACCCCCCCCCCTCCTTATTCTTACACCGCTGCCCTACTGGTAGCCCCAAATCCCCACTTACATTGTCTGCTTCCCCCAGACAGCTACTACCATCCACTGGAAGGCACAGCACACACACACATACATACTCTGTCTGTATGACATGGGCAGGAGGGCCCGGAAGAGACAGGGAGAGAGGGGGTGAATTATACTGGGAGGGAGGGAAGGAAAGGATGAAAAGCTACTGTGAACAGGTGTATGAGCAGGGGTGACATAGAGAATGGGAGAAATACTACACTAGACTGGTGTATGAGTGTGTGGGGGGGATAACCATACCTAGGAACGTCCTCCTGCAACCAGGCTAAAGTTAATGATGCGATTTGCATATAAAGTAGGAGAGGCTTAATCTGTACTGGGCGGAGGAAGTGGACAAAACAGGGTGGAAAGGGTGAGAAGTGGGCAGAAAAGGCGGAAAGGAGGAGAAGTGGGTGGCACAGGAAGGAAGAGAAGTGGGCGAAACAAGGCAGGAAGGAGGAGAAGTGGGCTGAACAGGGTGGGAAGGAGAAGCGGGCGGTACAGGGTGGGAAGGAGGAGAAGTGGTTGGAACAAGGTGGGATGGAGAGGAAGTGGGTGGAACAAGGTGGGAAGGAGGAGAAGTAGGTGGGGAAGTGGGCAGAACAGCTGGTAAGAAGGAGAAATAGCAGAGTTTCCCAGGAGCCCCGCCAGGGCCAGAGAATCAGCCTTTGTTGCCCCTGTTCCTGGGAACTCTCCAGCTCTTCCCGAAGACTCCAGTTTTTAGTATTAATTACCATAGAATAACATAGGAGAGTTTATCACACTGGAGAAGTCATAACCTCTGTATCACCTCGTTATCACACCTTTGTGCATAACACCCTCCTGAGGGTCGTGTCCAAGAGCTAAAGCAGCTATGGTGTGTAAGTCAGCTTCAGAGTAACGTGTAGAGCATGGAGTTCGTGTCCTGTCATGTCCATCTCTTTGGACATAGCCTCGTCAGTCAGTTATGGATGTCATCTCTTGAACAAAGGCACTATGCCAAAATTCAAAAGGACCATTATGATTTCTGTCCACATTTCTGAGGTGTTACTACTCTAAACGGAAGTGATATGGAGAGACAAAGTTTTACTTTTCAATAGAAAGAGGAGCTTTTTAACATGACCCCTTTCAGATCTACTGAAGGAGATAATGCAGGGTATTGGAGTGTGTGTGTTGGGGGGTGTTATATGCACTAACGTGTAATAAATAGGTGAACGGTGTTCTAAACTCTCTAATTCCTGTGTTAGTCAATGGAGCCAATGCACTAGGATCTCTCAAGTTAAATATTTTAGTGCATTGGCTCCATAGAAAAACCTAGGACTAGGAGAGCTTTGTCACACTGGAGAAGTAATCTCCTCTTATCACCTTTTTTGTCACGCCTTAGTGCATCTTCCCCCTGGTGTCTTATCTGGCAACAAGTTTTCCTATAAGATTATTTGTGGCCATGCGTGCTTTTAGTCTTTAAAGGGATAGTAATGTTTCAAAATAAAAGCAGTGCCATGGAGAGTGTTATTTCAATATTGTCAGAGTTGTAGTTCAAGAGTAATTGAATGATAAAGTATCCCCCTCCCGCCCCTTTTACCTAGTGTAAGCCTCCTCCCCTCAGATGTGGAATCTGGTCTCTTGACTGGACAGCTCACATCAACGGACAATCTTCTTACTGTGATCATAAGGAAAACCCTGCCCCCTTGACAGGTTTTTCAGGTTTCCCTTATGATCACTGAAGACTGTCACTCTCTGTGATTCATCCGGACAGTCTTGTTGCTCTGAGGTGAGCAGTGTTACATCAGTAAAAGGGGCGGGAGGGGGATACTTTATCATTCAATTACTCTTGTACTGCAACTCTGACAAAACTGAAATAATGCTCTCCATGGTCCAAATACTATGAAGATTAATCGGAGCTGCTTTTCAAGAGTAATTGAATGATAAATTATCCCCCTCCCACCCTTTTACTGATGTAACACTTCTCACCTCAGAGCAGCAAGACTGTCCGGATGGATCGCAGAGAGGGACAATCTTCAGGGATCACAAGGAAAATCTTGTTAAGGGCGCAGGGTTTTCCTTATGCTCACAGTAAGAAGATTGTCCCTTGCTGTGATTTGTCCAGTCCCAGGACCAGATTCCATATCTGAGGGGAGGTAGCTTACACTAGGTGAAAGAGGCAGGAGGGGGATAGTTTATCATTCAATTACTCCTGACCTACAACTCTGACAGTATTGAAATAATGATCTCTATGGCCCAAACACAATGAAGACTAATTGGAGATGCTCTTGAAACGTTGCTATCACTTTAAAGAACTTATTTATAGCCGTGTAAGGATACACTTATACACTATAACATGTACAGTTCTGTGATATCACTTCTTATACACTGTAACATTCTACAGGCCTGATATCACTTCTTATACACTATAACATGATACAGTTCTGATTTCTGATTTATCACTTCTTATACACTATAACATGTACAGTTCTGTGATATCACTTCTTATACACTGTAACATTCTACAGTTCTGATATATCACTTCTTACACACTGTAACATTCTACAGTTCTGATATCACTTCTTATACACTATAACATTCTACAGTTCTGATATATCACTTCTTATACACTATAACATTCTACAGTTCTGATATATCACTTCTTATACACTATAACATTCTACAGTTCTGATATCACTTCTTAAACACTATAACATTCTACAGTTCTGATATATCACTTCTTATACACTATAACATTCTACAGTTCTGATATATCACTTCTTATACACTATAGTATTCTACATTTCTGAGATACCACTTCTTATACACTATAATATTCTACAGTTCTGATACCACTTCTTATACACTATAACATTCTACAGTTCTGTGATATCACTTCTTATACTCTATAACATTCTACAGTTCTGATTTATCACTTCTTTTACCCTATAACATTCTACAGTTCTGATATCACTTCTTATACACTATAACATTCTACAGTTCTGTGATATCACTTCTTATACTCTATAACATTCTACAGTTCTGATTTATCACTTCTTTTACCCTATAACATTCTACAGTTCTGATATCACTTCTTACACACTATAACATTCTACAGTTCTGATATCACTTCTTATACACTATAACATTCTACAGTTCTGTGATATCACTTCTTATACACTATAACATTCTACAGTTCTGATATATCACTTCTTATACACTATAACATGATACAGTTCTGATATATCACTTCTTATATATTATAACATACTACAGTTCTGTGATATCACTTCTTATACACTATAACATCTTACAGTTCTGATATCTCTTCTTATACACTATAACATTCTACAGTTCTGATATCACTTCTTATACACTATAACATTCTACAGTTCTGATATATCACTTCTTATACACTATAACATTCTACAGTTCTGAGATATCACTTCTTACACACTATAACATTCTACAGTTCTGATATATCACTTCTTATACACTATAACATTCTACAGTTCTGAGATATCAATTCTTATACACTATAACATTCTACAGTTCTGTGATATCACTTCTTATACACTATAACATTCTACAGTTCTGATATATCACTTCTTCTACACCATAACATTCTACAGTTCTGATATATCACTTCTTATACACTATAACATTCTACAGTTCTGAGATATCAATTCTTATACACTATAACATTCTACAGTTCTGTGATATCACTTCTTATACACTATAACATTCTACAGTTCTGATATATCACTTCTTCTACACCATAACATTCTACAGTTCTGATATCACTTCTTATACACTATAACATTCTACAGTTCTGTGATATCACTTCTTATACACTATAACATTCTACAGTTCTGATATATCACTTCTTATACACTATAACATGATACAGTTCTGATATATCACTTCTTATATATTATAACATACTACAGTTCTGTGATATCACTTCTTATACACTATAACATCTTACAGTTCTGATATCTCTTCTTATACACTATAACATTCTACAGTTCTGATATCACTTCTTATACACTATAACATTCTACAGTTCTGATATATCACTTCTTATACACTATAACATTCTACAGTTCTGAGATATCACTTCTTACACACTATAACATTCTACAGTTCTGATATATCACTTCTTATACACTATAACATTCTACAGTTCTGAGATATCAATTCTTATACACTATAACATTCTACAGTTCTGTGATATCACTTCTTATACACTATAACATTCTACAGTTCTGATATATCACTTCTTCTACACCATAACATTCTACAGTTCTGATATATCACTTCTTATACACTATAACATTCTACAGTTCTGAGATATCAATTCTTATACACTATAACATTCTACAGTTCTGTGATATCACTTCTTATACACTATAACATTCTACAGTTCTGATATATCACTTCTTCTACACCATAACATTCTACAGTTCTGATATCACTTCTTATACACTATAACATTCTACAGTACTGATATATCACTTCTTATACACTGTAACATTCTACAGTTCTGATTTATCACTTCTTATATACTATAACATTCTACAGTTCTGAGATATCAATTCTTATACACTATAACATTCTACAGTTCTGTGATATCACTTCTTATACACTATAACATTCTACAGTTCTGAGATATCACTTCTTATACACTATAACATTCTACAGTTCTGATATATCACTTCTTATACACCATAACATTCTACAGTTCTGATATCACTTCTTATACACTATAACATTCTACAGTACTGATATATCACTTCTTACACACTATAACATTCTACAGTTCTGATATATAACTTCTTACACACTATAACATTCTACAGTTCTGATATATCACTTCTTATACACTGTAACATTCTACAGTTCTGATTTATCACTTCTTATACACTGTAACATTCTACAGTTCTGATTTATCACTTCTTATACACTATAACATTCTACAGTTCTGAGATATCACTTCGTATACACTATAACATTATACAGTTCTGATATCACTTCTTATACACTATAACATTCTACAGTTCTGATATCACTTCTTATACACTATAATATTATACAGTTCTGTGATATCACTTCTTATACACTATAACATTCTACAGTTCTGATATATCACTTCTTATACACTATAACATTCTACAGTTCTGTGATATCACTTCTTGTACACTATAACATTCTACAGTTCTGATATATCACATCTTATACACTATAACATGATACAGTTCTGATATATCACTTCTTATACATTATACCATTCTACAGATCTGATATATCACTTCTTATACACTATACCATGATACAGTTCTGATATATCACTTCTTATACACTATACCATTCTACAGTTCTGATATATCACTTCTTATACACTATAACATTCTACAGTTCTGATATATCACTTCTTATACACTATAACATTCTACAGTTCTGATTTATCACTTCTTATACACTATAACATGTACAGTTCTATGATATCACTTCTTATACACTGTAACATTCTACAGGCCTGATATCACTTCTTATACGCTATAACATTCTACTGTTCTAATATCACTTCTTATACACTATAACATGATACAGTTCTGATTTCTGATTTATCACTTCTTATACACTATAACATGTACAGTTCTGTGATATCACTTCTTATACACTGTAACATTCTACAGTTCTGATATATCACTTCTTACACACTGTAACATTCTACAGTTCTGATATCACTTCTTATACACTATAACATGATACAGTTCTGATATATCACTTCTTATACACTATAACATTCTACAGTTCTGATATCACTTCTTAAACACTATAGCATTCTAAAGTTCTGTGATATCACTTCTTATACACTATAACATTCTACAGTTCTGATATATCACTTCTTATACACTATAACATTCTACAGTTCTGATATATCACTTCTTATACACTATAACATTCTACAGTTCTGATATATCACTTCTTATACACTATAGTATTCTACATTTCTGAGATACCACTTCTTATACACTATAATATTCTACAGTTCTGATACCACTTCTTATACACTATAACATTCTACAGTTCTGTGATATCACTTCTTATACTCTATAACATTCTACAGTTCTGATTTATCACTTCTTTTACACTATAAGATTCTACAGTTCTGATATCACTTCTTATACACTATAACATTCTACAGTTCTGAGATATCACTTCTTATACACTATAAGATTCTACAGTTCTGAGATATCACTTCTTACACACTATAACATTCTACAGTTCTGATATCACTTCTTATACACTATAACATTCTACAGTTCTGTGATATCACTTCTTATAAACTATAGTATTCTACATTTCTGAGATACCACTTCTTATACACTATAACATTCTACAGTTCTGATATATCACTTCTTATACACTATAACATGATACAGTTCTGATATATCACTTCTTATATATTATAACATTCTACAGTTCTGTGATATCACTTCTTATACACTATAACACCCTACAGTTCTTATATCTCTTCTTATACACTATAACATTCTACAGTTCTGAGATATCACTTCTTACACACTATAACATTCTACAGTTCTGATATATCACTTCTTATACACTGTAACATTCTACAGTTCTGATTTATCACTTCTTATACACTATAACATTCTACAGTTCTGAGATATCAATTCTTATACACTATAACATTCTACAGTTCTGTGATATCACTTCTTATACACTATAACATTCTACAGTTCTGATTTCTGATATATCACTTCTTACACACTATAACATTCTACAGTTCTGATATATAACTTCTTATACACTATAACATTCTACAGTTTTGTGATATCACTTCTTATACACTATAACATTCTACAGTTCTGATATATCACTTCTTATACACTGTAACATTCTACAGTTCTGATTTATCACTTCTTATACACTATAACATTCTACAGTACTGAGATATCACTTCTTACACACTATAACATTCCACAGTTCTGATATATCACTTCTTACACACTGTAACATTCTACAGTTCTGATATATCACTTCTTATACACTATAACATTCTACAGTACTGATATATCACTTCTTACACACTATAACATTCTACAGTTCTGATATATCACTTCTTATACACTATAACATTCTACAGTTCTGAGATATCACTTCTTATAATCTATAACATTCTACAGTTCTGATATCACTTCTTATACACTACAACATTCTACAGTTCTGATATCACTTCTTATACACTATAACATTCTACAGTTCTGATTTATCACTTCTTATACACTATAACATTCTACAGTTCTGAGATATCAATTCTTATACACTATAACATTCTACAGTTCTGATATATCACTTCTTATACACTGTAACATTCTACTGTTCTGATTATCACTTCTTATACACTATAACATTCTACTGTTCTAATATCACTACTTATACACTATAACATGATACAGTTCTGATATACCACTTCTTATACACTATAATTTTCTACAGTTCTGATATCACTTCTTATACACTATAACATTCTACAGTTCTGATATATCACTTCTTATACACTATAACATTCTACAGTTCTGATATATCACTTCTTATACACTGTAACATTCTACAGTTCTGATTTATCACTTCTTATACACTATAACATTCTACAGTTCTGATATATCACTTCTTATACACTGTAACATTCTACAGTTCTGATATATCACTTCTTATACACTGTAACATTCTACAGTTCTGATTTATCAATTCTTATACACTATAACATTCTACAGTTCTGAGATATCACTTCTTATACACTATAACATTCTACAGTTCTGATTATCACTTCTTATACACTGTAACATTCTACAGTTCTGATATATCACTTCTTATACACTGTAACATTCTACTGTTCTGATTATCACTTCTTATACACTATAACATTCTACAGTTCTGATTATCACTTCTTATACACTATAACATTCTACAGTTCTGAGATATCACTTCTTATACACTGTAACATTCTACTGTTCTGATTATCACTTCTTATACACTGTAACATTCTACTGTTCTGATTATCACTTCTTATACACTGTAACATTCTACTGTTCTGATTATCACTTCTTATACACTATAACATTCTACTGTTCTAATATCACTACTTATACACTATAACATGATACAGTTCTGATATACCACTTCTTATACACTATAATATTCTACAGTTCTGATATCACTTCTTATACACTATAACATTCTACAGTTCTGTGATATCACTTCTTATACACTATAACATTCTACAGTTCTGATTTATCACTTCTTTTACACTATAACATTCTACAGTTCTGATATCACTTCTTATACACTATAACATGATACAGTTCTGATATATCACTTCTTATATATTATAACATTCTAGAGTTCTGTGATATCACTTCTTATACACTATAACATTCTACAGTTATGTGATATCACTTCTTACACACTGTAACATTCTACAGTTCTGATATATCACTTCTTATACACTATAACATTCTACAGTACTGATATATCACTTCTTACACACTATAACATTCTACAGTTCTGAGATATCACTTCTTATAATCTATAACATTCTACAGTTCTGATATCACTTCTTATACACTACAACATTCTACAGTTCTGTGATATCACTTCTTATACACTATAACATGATACAGTTCTGATATATCACTTCTTATACACTATAACATGATACAGTTCTGATATATCACTTCTTATACACTATAACATTCTACAGTTCTGATATATCACTTCTTATACACTGTAACATTCTACAGTTCTGATTTATCACTTCTTATACACTATAACATTCTACAGTTCTGAGATATCACTTCTTATACACTGTAACATTCTACAGTTCTGAGATATCACTTCTTATACACTGTAACATTCTACAGTTCTGATTTATCAATTCTTATACACCATAACATTCTACAGTTCTGAGATATCACTTCTTATATACTGTAACATTCTACTGTTCTGATTATCACTTCTTATACACTGTAACATTCTACTGTTCTAATATCACTACTTATACACTATAACATGATACAGTTCTGATATACCACTTCTTATACACTATAATATTCTACAGTTCTGATATCACTTCTTATACACTATAACATTCTACAGTTCTGTGATATCACTTCTTATACACTATAACATGATACAGTTCTGATATATCACTTCTTATACACTATAACATTCTACAGTTCTGTGATATCACCTCTTATACATTATAACATTCTATAGTTCTGATATATCACTTCTTATACACTATAACATTCTACAGTTCTGATATATCACTTATACACTGTAACATTCCACAGTTCTGATATATCACTTATACACTGTAACATTCTACAGTTCTGATATATCACTTCTTATACACTGTAACATTCTACAGTTCTGATTTATCACTTCTTATACACTATAACATTCTACAGTTCTGAGATATCACTTCTTATACACTGTAACATTCTACAGTTCTGATATATCACTTCTTATACGCTGTAACATTCTACAGTTCTGATTTATCAATTCTTATACACCATAACATTCTACAGTTCTGAGATATCACTTCTTATATACTGTAACATTCTACTGTTCTAATATCACTACTAATACACTATAACATGATACAGTTCTGATATACCACTTCTTATACACTATAATATTCTACAGTTCTGATATCACTTCTTATACACTATAACATTCTACAGTTCTGTGATATCACTTCTTATACACTATAACATTCTACAGTTCTGATTTATCACTTCTTTTACACTATAACATTCTACAGTTCTGATATCACTTCTTATACACTATAACATGATTCAGTTCTGATATATCACTTCTTATATATTATAACATTCTACAGTTCTGTGATATCACTTCTTATACACTATAACATTCTACTGTTCTGTGATATCACGTCTTATACACTATAACAGTCTACAGTTCTGTGATATCATTTCTTATACACTATAACATTCTACAGTTCTGATATATCACTTCTTATATACCATAACATTCTACAGTTCTGTGATATCACTTCTTATACACTATAACATTCTAGAGTTCTGTGATATCACTTCTTATACACTATAACATTCTACAGTTCTGACATGTCACTTCTTATACACTATAACATTCTACAGTTCTGTGATATCACTTCTTATACACTATAACATGATGCAGTTCTGATATATCACTTCTTATACACTATAACATTCTACAGTTCTGATATCACGTCTTATACACTATAACATGATACAGTTCTGATATATCACTTCTTATACACTATAACATTCTACAGTTCTGTGATATCACTTCTTATACACTATAACATTCTACAATTCTGATATCACTTCTTATATACTATAACATTGTACAGTTTTGATATCACTTCTTATACACTATAACATTCTACAGTTCTGATATATCACTTCTTATACACTATAACATTCTACAGTTCTGATGGGTCACTTCTTATACACTATAACATTCTACAGTTCTGAGATATCACTTCTTATACACTATAACATTCTACAGTTCTGTGATATCACTTCTTATACACCATAACATTCTACAGTTCTGTGACATCACTTCTTATACACTATAACATTCTACAGTTCTGATATCACTTCTTATACACTATAACATTCTACAGATCTGATATCACTTCTTATACACTATAACATTCTATAGTTCTGAGATATCACTTCTTACACGCTCACAAGACAAGCAGGACTTCTCACTCTGCCTTTCTGGTAGAAATGTCACTAATTTGAATGAATGAATGAATGAATGAATTTGTTTAATTATATAGAGCAACAAGTGTACTTAGTGCTTTACAATTTAAGGGTTTAAACAATACAGGGTTACAAGTGCTTTGTAGAGTGAAACATTGGGTGTGAGGTCCCTGCCCGAAAGCTTACAATCTAAAGTTTGGATATTAAATATTTTTAATTAATTTTGATATTAAATAAGCAGTAAATTGGTATAAATCATGTAAGAGGAAACACTAGACTCTCTCACCCTGAGACACTGAGATTTGGGTCAAAAACCAATTCCAGGTTTGTTTATCAGAGAAAAATCAGTTGGGTACATTGAATTCTGGGATGCAGCAAAATCAACTGCACAAAGAAAATGGATTTAAATTGTTTTTTTAACCCCTCGCCTGTCAGAGGGGTCTCCAATGCATTGCTTTGAAAGGATTTAAAGGGTTAGCAATAGATCAAAATAAACAGTTCTCCGATTAATCTGCATCATTTGTAGTCCGTGTAGAGCGGTAGTTCAATACTATCCGATTTGTAGTTCATGAATAATTTCAATAAAAAATGACCTCCTCCCTCCCCTTTTACCCATTTTAAGCCATCTCCCGTCAGATGTGGAATCCGATCATCGGACCGGACCGCTCACAGAGAGGGATAATCTTCATGCAGTGAGTATAAGGTTAGCTTCCCCCCCTCCCCACTAATGAAGGAGGGCAGGATTTTCCTTATGGTCACTGAAGACTGTCCCTCGCTGCGCTCCATCCGGACCGGCATGAGAGGCAGCGTTATGTCCATAAAAGGGGCGGGAGGGGGATACTTTATAATTACATTTCTCATGAACTACAAATCGGCTATATCTGAAATACTGCTCTACATGGACTACAAACGATGCAGATTAATCAGAGCTCTGTTTATTTGGATATATTACTATTGCTTTAAAAGCCCTATTTAAATCAGCTAGAGTTTGTATTTTTCTCTGGTTCTTTTTGGTTTGTCTAGAACGGTTCCTCATCCACTTCATGCACGTGGCCCTTAGTATCTTTATTGCCTGGCAACTGGGACGTGGGCGGAGTCTTACAGCTTATTTAGGGACGGGCTCTGGGGAGACCTGAACCAGCAGGACACAGACCGACTACTGTTCCATCTCCTTCCTCCTGATTAATTATGCTAATAAAATGATTCTTTTTTTTTTTCCAGACATTTCAAAAAATATTCAAAGTTTGACTAACCCCTTAACCCCTTTATTGCCAGAGAGATATCCAACGCATTGCATGCAATGCTTTGGATACCCCTCTGGCACGCAAAGGATTAACTTCTTGTTGTCTAGGGCTTTCTTGCACTAGAAGTCAAAAGTAATTTCAGCCTTTTTAGTATGTCTTTGTTAACCCTTTGAGTGCCAGGGGGGTACGCAACACATTGCTTTTAAAGCAAACTTGTGCTTAGGTGAAAGTTCCGCATTAATATTTTTAACCCTTTGAGTGCCAGAGGGGTACACAATGCATTGCGTACCCCTCTGGCACTCAAAGGGATAATATCTACAATATTCAACTTTGTTAAAAGCAACCATTACTATCCCTTTAAGAGCAGCCACATTCACATATCTTCCAGGTGTCCCTCTTTAGGAGGGACAGTCCCTCTTTGAGACCCAAATACCTCTTTCCCACCCTGATGTCCCTCTGTGTGGTGTGTATATAAGTATATCACATTGCTCCACAGCAATAAAACACATTAGTGTTGGATTAAACATCCTTATATTTGTTTATAAATGAGTTTGTGTATAAAAAATACTTTGTCTTGCTCTAAAATCATGTATTCAGTTGTATCCAGGACATACTTGAAAACAAGATAAATCTCAATGTATTCTTCCTGGTAAAACATTTTCTAAAGAAATAAAAATAAAGAGGTGTCAATAGGTCTTAAAATTAACAAAATATTCTTGGTAATTCCCTACCCACTAGACATGTCCCCAGCAATACCCACTAAAACACAAGTGTCCCTCTTTAGGCCATTTGAAATGTTGGGAGGTACTTACTCAGGTGTTGTCCACCCAGACCTACCTTGCTCATCTCCATACCTGGGAACATTGTGGAGTAATTTTGTGTGTGTAAGTATTTTACCAGGAAGAATACCCTGAGAATATCTCTCGTTTTCAAGTATGTCCTGGATTCATTTTATCTACCTCAGAAGGGTAGAAGGCTGAACTGACCTTGCCGGGACTAGAGCCTGTGACTTTGTGGTTTGAACAAATTCTACAGCTGATGCATTAAACAACTGAGCCATCTCACTGCAACTTAAAGGGGAACTATGACCCCAACTAAAGTCCACCCCACCTAGTTAGGCATCCAGCAATAAGCTAAGTTTTAGTCAGAAATCCTTCCTCAGCTGACACTGACAGCCAGGCAACAGCACTCTAGAGGCATCTACACACCTGCGCCGTCAGTCCCTTTCGGTACCTTAAAGGGATAGTAATGTTTCATAATAAAAGCAGCTCTAATTAATCATCATAATATTTGGACTTTGGAGAGTGTTATTTCAATTCTGTCAGACTTGTAGTACAAGAGTAATTCAGTGACAAAGTATCCCCCTCCCGCCCCTTTTACTGATGTAACACTGTTCAGCCAGATCAGAAGGGAGGTGCCCAGGTAGATTGCAGAGAGGGACAATCTTCAATTAAGATAAGGGAAAAACCTGAAAAACTTGTCAAGGGGGGCAGAGCTTTCATTGTTCTCATAGGAAGAAGATTGTCCCCTGCTGTTATCTGTCTGGTCTATGGACTGCATTCCACATCTGAGAAGAGATGGCTTACACTAGATAAAATGGGCGGGAGGGGAAACTTTGCTTGTGAATATCTCTCAAACCATAAAGGTTTGAGAGATAAGACTTACATCGTTCTTCATGTTTTTTTAATGCCTACAAAATAAAATAAAGATAAAACAAAGTATTACTATCCCTTTAAAGTACCGTGCAACACCTCCTAGAGGAGACCGGGACTGACGGCGCAGGTGCACAGATGTCTGTAAGCAAAGATGTCTGCGTTGTTGCCTGGACGTCAGTGTTGGCTGAAGTAGGATTTTTGTCTAATACGGTCTTTATTCTACACAACATTTTGATTGTTAAGCTTATCGCTAGATGCCTAATTAGGTGGGGTGGACATTAGTTGGGGTGATAGTTCCTCTTTAAAGGGATAGTAATACTTTGTTTTATCTTTATTTTATTTTGTAGGCATTAAAAAAACATGAAGAACGATATAAGTCTTATCTCTCAACCTTTATGGTTTAAGAGATATTCACAAGCAAAGTTTCCCCACCCTGTTCAGCCAGATCAGAAGGGAGGTGCCCAGGTAGACTGCAGAGAGGGACAATCTTCAATTAAGATAAGGGAAAAAGCTGAAAAACTTGTCAAGGGGGGCAGGGCTTTCATTGTTCTCATAGGAAGAAGATTGTCCCCTTCTGTTATCTGTCTGGTCTTACAACCAGATTCACATCTGAGAAGAGATGGCTTACACTAGGTAAAAGGGGCGGGAGGGGAAACTTTGCTTGTGAATATCTCTTAAACCATAAAGGTTTGAGAGATAAGACTTATATCGTTCTTCATGTTTTTTTAATGCCTACAAATTAAAATAAATATAAAACGAAGTATTACTATTCCTTTAAGGATATATAAATGTTTAGTGACATTGGCCAATGTTTATAAAAGCAAATAGGAGTTATTCTGAGATAAACCATCTGCACCAAAGGGAACAATTAAAAATTCCTTTTATAGTAAATTGGTCTTTTAACCCCTCGAGTGCGTAAAGTGGGTGGAAAGAAGGAAAGTTGGGTTTAATAGTAGAATGGGCAGAACAGGGTGGGAAGTAGGTGAAATGGACTAGAAGTGGGTGGGGTTACCCTAGAAATTCACCGAAGCCAGTGAGTCGGCCTCTGTCCCATGTAATTAACTCTAAACACCAGAGTCTCAGAGGCAGGTCCCCACCCCTGAATATCTGTCCACAGGATTAACCCTTTGAGTGCCAGAGGGATATCCAACACATTTCAAAGCATGCCCTTGCATTGAATGCTCCTCTGATAAGAACTAATACAGTAAGGAATTTGAAAAATCCTGGCATGGATATGTATCTTCTATGAAGTATGTTAGTGTATGCAAATTGCTGGCGAGATATCTCAGTTGGTTAATGCACCAATTCGAGAATCGGTTCCAGCCTCAGTCTTTTATCCTTCTCAATACCATTAATTTGGGTAATAATAACAACTATACCCCGGGACAGGGCTTGTCCAAGTTCAGTCCTCAAGGATGACCAACAGGCCAGGATGTAAGGATTTCCCTGCACAGGTGAGTTAATCAGTGGATCATTCATTGTGACTGACTCACCTGTGATTATTCAGGGAAATCCTTACATCCTGGCCTGTTGGTGGCGCTAGAGGACTGACCTTGGACAGCTCTGCCCCAGGACAGATTTGAATACAAGATACAAACTCAATGGAGAAATTCACTAAAGGTTGATGCTGTGGCGATATTAGGGTGATCACATTTCCATTCTGCCATTCCGGAACATGTGGTCACCCTAGTAGTGATATGTCCCTTCTGAAGACTTACTGTCAGTTGGCACCAGCGGGACTCGCTCACATTGAAGATCACAATATCTCATCCATACAGTGTCACAGCGCCTGTCGCGTACTGCCGCTGTCCCCATTGTCTCACACGCACCAGCCAGCCAATGAGCACCACTGTCCAAATACTCTGTTCTTTCATTGGCTGGTGATGGTGCGTGTTTTGAGTGTCACTCTGACACCAAGCGAGTGGCGACGGCGAGCCAACAGAGCAGCTGAGTGGAAGAGACTGTCTATGCTGCTGTGGTTTGCTTAATTCGGGGACTCTTTATTGTCCCGGTGCGCGGGGACCCGGGAAGCGGGACAGAGAGCTCTATTAAGGGACAGTCCCGGGCATTCTGGGACCTGTGGTCACCCTAGGCGATATGATTTTGTCAGTGTTCAAAGCACTTTGACTTTTTGATGTAGACATGCATCACCATATGCACTAAAGTTTAGGAATGCAAGGGGGTGGAGGAGAACGTCTCCATTAGCATACAGGGTTGTCCAACTGCAAATAATTCTAACATTAAAATGTATATGTTAAAATAATGTGCATGCATTTTAAAGGCATGTATTGTTCATTCAGCCATCATTCTTATACCTGAAGAAGAGACCTAGTTGTCTTGAAAGCTTGCATCACAGAACCTCTCAGTTAGCCAATAAAGGTATCACTTTCACTCTGCTAATCTATATTTTATAGTTCTCTCTAGAATGGCTCTACATTTTGACCAGTAGATGGCGCTTGGGAATCAATGCTTGCAAACCTGCAGCTCAGTTCCCGTAACCAGTACGCCCCAGAGTTCCTAAGTCTCCCAAGTTCCCTTCCAGTGGTCAATTAGTTTAGACAATCCCAGTCGTCTGGTGTGATTTAAAGCGAAAGCTACTCTAGTCAATGTTTCTGACAGTCACTTTTTTCGATGTGAGCTATCAAATATTCCTAATCAAAGAACAGAATGAATGTTATTAGTGACATCAAAAGTGCTAATAAACAAGGTTTTGTAACTAAAAAGTAACTGTTTTTTACTCCTAAATTTCCATTTGTTACTTTTGTGTGTGTGTTTTGTTGTTGTTGTTTTTTTTTATAGGAACATGGTTAACCCTTTGATTACCAGAGGGCTACGCAAATCATTGCTCTGCAATGCTTTGCTTACCTCTCCTCCAGCACTCAAAATGGTTAAAGGAGCCATTTCCAGATCGAGGTTAAAAAGGAGAGCTAACATCTCTTAACCCTGTGAGTGCCAGCGAAGTATCCAATACATTGCAATATGTTGGCTACCTCTCTGGCACTCAAAGGGTTAATAATAGCTCCCCAATTTCCTTGCAGTTTGTGTTTATATATATATATACATATATATATATAGGGCCACACATACTCAGTGGGTTACAAAATAGCAGGGAGGAAAACACAAAATATCCCATTAATTTAACCCTTTGAGTGCCACAGGGGTACGCAACGCATTGCTTTGCAATGCGTTGCGTACCCCTCTGGCACTCAAAGGGTTAAATGGTACTTTTAACTCCTTGAAGGTTAGAAAAGTCTCCAAAGCTTTCCAGACCTCTCTCGCATTCACGGGGTCAAAATCCTTATTTAAATCAATGGAAATTTTGGGATAATGGTTTTTCCCCTATTCTCTAGAATTGATCCTCATTTTCTTTGTGAATACAACCCTAAGTGTCACAGTAGTACTAATAAATGGGATAATACAAAAAGAGGCCACACGGAGTTGTCTAATTGGTTAAAGTGATAGTAATGTTTCACAATAACAGCAGCTCTAATTAATCTTCATAGTATTTGGGCCATGGAGAGTGTTATTTCAGTACTGTCAGAGTTGTAGTATAAGAGTAATTGAATGATAAAGTATCCCCCTCCCGTCCCTTTTACTGATGTAACACTGCTCACCTCAGAGCAGCAAGACTGTCTGGATGGATCACAGACAGGGACAATCTTCAGTGATCATAAGGAAAAACATGAAAAACCTGTCAAGAGGGACAGGGTTTTCCTTCTGATCACAGTAAGAAGATTGTCCCTTGCTGTGATCTGTCCAGTCAAGAGATCAGATTCCACATCTGAGGGGAGGTGGCTTACACTAGGTAACTGAGAATCAAAAAAGAAAGAATGGAGCACCGAATGTGTTAAACACTACAGGCAGCTCGTATTTTTTGTCAGTTATTAGCGCTGCCGTGCACCTGTATCTAAATTTTACATAATTTATAAACAGAAAAAAAATGTACATAGATACTTTTTAAGGCACTCTAGTGTTGAAGTCACAAGAAACAGTCCTTAATTCAAGTATATTCTGCTTGCGGTGAATGTAATTAAAACATAACTTTTATTGAAATTTATAAAATAAAAATATACATCAATTAAAAAATAAGCTGCTAGCTTTGCCGTGACTAAACCAAATTCAGTTCAACCATGCCAAGTTCACATCTAAAACTGAAATTTAGAAGGCCAAGACGGAGACTAATATACTATAGAAGGGAGTTAATAAGTCTAAATCTCCCATTCAACGCTCCTACTGGCCACAAAGAAGTTAAGGAATAGCATGGTTTGGCTTTCCCACAGCACTGCGACAGCTTCTGTTATTAAAATAATTGGCACCCTGCCTTCCCAACAGTATTTATAAACTGATCAATCTAGTTTCAAGTGGAAAAAGTTAACTCTAAATAAGATCAACAAGTATCAAAATTATCTTCGTCTATATGTTTATATTATTGCAGGGTGCCGAGATAAAACGCTGACGCGCGTTTCACCCACAGGCTTTATCAAGGCTACGAGACGACTCGTCATCCAGAGTTTAAATAGTCCCAGCATTCAATCACCTTTTGCGAAAAACGGAATCTCTCAATATATTATTCAAGAGGAGAAAACCCGATAGAAACATAGTACCTTATCAGAATCTCAATTTCTCCATTGTCATATATTAAACCGAATATCACTTCAACTGTGAAAATGCTGTCCCATACAATAGAAAAACGCTATCCTATCCAACGAAAAAATACATATTGAAAAAGATAGCGCCACCTCTACGCGAAAACTGCCGTTCCAATCCAGTATCAGCTGTGCTTTAAAGGAGAAAATAACAAAAATAGAAAACGGAATATATAAGTGTTAAATGTGATGTGTAAATCCTAGTAACACTGTTACTGACATCCTAAAAATAAATCCAAAATGCCAGCAACAGTAACACAATATGTGAAAAGATGTGACCAAACTGAATGTGTTGTATTTAATAAAACTAGGTAAAAGGGGCGGGAGGGGGATACTTTATCATTCAAATTCTCTTGAACTACAACTCTGACTACTGAAATAACACTCTCCATGGCACAAATACTATGATGATTAATTGGAGCTGCTTTTATTTTGAAACATTACTATCCCTTTAATAGGAGACAGACAGTGCTGTGAATTTCGGTACTGATTTTGTCGATACTAATGGCCCCTATGAATTTTGTCTTGTGCAACAGATCGACTCATGAATCAGTCCTTGATGTTATGTCCATGGAGGCGGACATGACAGTTGCTGGCAGTTTTTTCGGACTGAAGCAGGAAGGATGCTTGACACTATTCAACCCTTCAAAGACCAGATGGGAGTGCAACGCACTGAGAATCGATGTTAGCCATTATTTACTTTAAACTATAGCTTATGAGATTCTTAAATGTATTCATTGGTCAGTTAATGCACATGAGCTGGTACTTCATGGCAGGAAGTGGGAGTTGGGAAGGAGAGAGGAATGTTAGTATCTGACACAACAGGATGTTCCAGTCAGTAGCTGCAGTGCTGTAGCCGGTGAAGTTCACTCACTTCTCCTCCTGCATTCCATAGCTGATGCTGTACACCAGAAGGGCGTGTCTTCTAGCCAGCCAATGTGAGCAGCAGTCAGTGTTTCTGGCTGGTGTCCATCTGGGTCAGCCATTCATCTGAGCTTGTCAGGGGAGGGCTGGCCTGGGGGCCAGGGGGGCAATTGCCCCCTGGGCCAGTCATATGTCCGGGTTGGTGGGCCACTGCCTCATCAATCTCTCACCTGCTGCTGTAAATGGAGCTACAGTAGTGATACCACAGAACTTACAGTTGAAATGGAGCTACACCAAAGATACCATAGAGCTACAATCCAAGTGGATCTACACTAGTACATAACACATTTCCCTTGTGAGCTCTATGGTATCACTAGCTTTTACTTCAATTGTAATCTCTGTAGCTCCATCTCAGCTGTAAGCTCTGTGGTATAATTTGCCTTTCTTCACAATATTAATGCCAATTTTAAAATTAACAAAAGAGGTGGCCTGAGACGGTGGGCTTGAACAATGGTAGAAATGGGCCACTTGATTATTTGTGCCCCCCAGGTCACATGTTACCAGCCCTCCCCTGGAGGTTGTGATAACTCCAGCTCATGTGAAAGGCCTTCAAGGTAAGGTATGCCTTTTTGCAGATGATACCAAGATCTGCAATAGGGTAAACATTCCAGGGGGAATAAGCCAAATGACAAATGATTTAGGTAAATTAGAAGAATGGTCAAGAGCGTGGCAGATGCAGTTTAACATTGATAAATGTAAAATAATGCACTTGGGACTTAAAAATCCAAAGGAAAAATATACTATTAAAGGTACTGTACTGTCAGAGACAACAGAGGAAAGGGATTTGGGAGTAATTATTTCTAATGACTTAAAGGGATAGTAATACTTCATTTTAACTTTATTTTATTTTGTAGGCATTAAAAAAACATGAAGAATGATAAAAGTCTTATCTCTGAAACCTTTATGGTTTAAGAGATATTCACAAACAAAGTATCCCCCCCCCTCTTCAACCAGATCAGAAGGGAGATGCCCAGGTAGACTGCAGAGAGGGACAATCTTCAATTTAGATAATGGAAAAAGCTGAAAAACTTGTCAAGGGGGGAAGGGCTTTCATTGTTTTCATACAAAGAAAATTGTCCCCTTCTGTTATCTGTACTGTCATACAACCAGACTCACATCTGAGAAGAGATGGCTTACACTAGGAAAAAGGGGCGGGGAGGGGAACTTTGCTTGTGAATATCTCATAAACCATAATGGTTTGAGAGATAAGACTTATATCATTCTTCATGTTTTTTTAACGCCTACAAAATAAAATAAAGTTAAAACGAAGTATTACTATCCCTTTAAAGGTAGGCAGCAATGTAATAAAGCAGTGGGGAATGCAAGCAGGGTGCTGGGTTGTATAGCTAGGGGCATTAGTAGTAGAAAAAGGGAAGTGATCGTGCCACTCTACATATCTCTAGTTAGACCTCACCTAGAGTATTGTGTACCGTACTGGAGACCCCATCTCCAGAAGGATATAGATACTCAAGAGAAAATTCAGGGAAGGGCTACTATAATGGCTTATAGGAAAAGAAATATCAGGATAGACTAAAGGATCTGAACATGTATAGTTTGGAGGAGAGAAGAGAGAGAGGGGATATGATAGAAACATTCAAATACATGAAGGGATTCAACAAAGTGCAAGATGGAATTATATTTCAAAGGAGTAAAAATGTTAGGACAAGAGGCCATAGTCTAAAAATAGAGGGACACAGGTGTAGATGTAATGTAAGAAACTTTTACTTCACTGAGAGGGTAGTAGATAAGTGGAATAGCCTACCAGCAGAAATGGTAGAAGTTAATACAGTGACATAATTTAAGCATGCATGGGATAGGCATAAGGCTGTCCTTAACGTAAGAAAAGACCAAGGACCAAATAAGGTTTGAGATTTTTACTGTAGGAAAATGGGCAGACTAGATGGGCCGAAATGATTCTTATCTGCCACAAACTTCTATGTTTCTGTCCATGATACATACAGGCCTCTGTACAAACCTTGCTTATTGCAGCATTGCTATGTTCACATGAGAAAGCAGTAAAGTTCACCTTGCTGTACTTTGATGTCATCATAAAGATGATGGTTACATAGGTGGAGATGTCTAACAGTGGATTTATAAAGAAATTGTCTGTAAAGGTGTCTCAAAGCAACATGAGGATATGTATAAACATTTAGCAATATCTTCTCAAATGCTAACTCTGGTTAATTGACTTTTTTGAAAAGCAGAGTAGAAATGGTCTTGGCCAAATAAGAATTGTGAAGAACACAGGAAAGGAGCACTCATACGGATCCATTCGTCATCCTTTATTTCTTTCCATTAAAATTATTTCCTCACAAACAGATATGAACAATGGTCAAAGGACAATACACGATCCACCTAATGCGTTTCATGAAAAGTCACTTATTCATACGCTCTCTGAGCCTATGAATAAGTGACTTTTCATGAAACGCGTTAGGTGGATCGTGTATTGTCCTTTGACCATTGTTCATATCTGTTTGTGAGGAAATAATTTTAATGGAAAGAAATAAAGGATGATTTTAATTGCCCCACTTTAACTGGCTTTCTGATGTCGAGTGGATCCGTATGAGCGCTCCCTTCCTGTGTTCTTCCCGTTTGTTGAAAACCTCTTGCAAAGGTTGTTGGGGGCAGCACCGGATCCACACGGGCCTATAAGCCAGGTGAGTGATTTGGATCAAAAGTTTGAACCTGTGATGTTGAGCAGCTTTAACCTATAACTGCTATGTTATGTACACAAATAAGAATTGTGTCAAAATGTATTTATAAAGAAATTTGCTTACTGCGCCACAAATAAAGGCAGTTTTAGGGACTAAATCTTAACGCCGGCAATAACCTGTTCTTATTGGAAGTATATAATACCTCTATGTGTGCAAAAAATATATTCTCAGGTGAGAATTTTCTCAAAATATTCTCAGTCATATTTATAAACATGATCACAGAAAGATTCAGGTGGCACTCCAAATGAAAAAGGCATGTTGATAAAAAATAGATACTTTATTGCAAACTGAATAAAAAGAGGAACGGCATGAAGACATCATTGGACAATAGAACAGAAGCACTTACTGACAGGACCTAAAAGGTCTAAAGCGTTCCGCATTATAGACAGTGCTTACTCATATACAAGTACAGGTCTGGAGAGCCTCATGTGGCAGAGCACCCACTGACACTGGTGAGCCCACTTTTATGTTGGATTTACTAGTGGAAGTTTCACCTGAAAGGGATAGTAATACTTCGTTTAAGCTTTATTTTATTTTGTAGGCATTAAAAAAACATGAAGAACGATATAAGTCTTATCTCTCAAACCTTTATGGTTTGAGAGATATTCACAAAGTTTCCCCTCCCGCCCCTTTTACCTAGTGTAAGCCATCTCTTCTCAGATGTGGAATGCAGTCCATAGACCAGACAGATAACAGAAGGGGGCAATCTTCTTCCTATGAGAACAATGAAAACCCTGCCCCCCCCGTGAAACATTACTATCCCTTTAAATGGCTCTCAGACAACATTTTGAACAGAGATGTGGCACTCAGTTGACCAAAATAGTAGCCCACCCCTGTCCTGCTCTTGGATTGCTCCAGAATTGTTCCACTTTAGCTTATTCAATATTGACCTTAAAGCAAAAGTGACACTGAAAAAATGAAATTGTTACATCAGTTTAAATATTGTATTTCTCCAGTTAGCATTTGTAAAAATGTGTTATTTAATGTTAGATCCCTAAAATCTTACCATAAACTTGCATGTTTAACCCTTTGAATGCCAGAGCAGTATTGAACGCATTGCTTAGCAATGAGTTCCGTACCCCTCTGGCACTCAAAGGGTTAACCTCAGTTAAGTTCTGATTGAGAAGCAATACAATGTACATTGCTCTGGTGTTCAAGGGGTTCATTCCTGAGTAGCCTATCCTATATGGACACTATTTGGTTAATGATTTTGTTCTTTGAAATGAAAGACAAGTGCTCAGGCAGTTAATATGCTGAGATTAGTACCCATTGTTCTTTTATCCAGAAAGACTGTTACCAAGGCTAGATTTACATCCAGGGGAGGGCTGACACCTTTTGGCTTGGGGGCAATTACAAACAAGTGGCCCATTTCTACTATCGTTGCATCCATATGCTTTTGTTAATTTTATAATCGGCATTAATATTGTAAACTAATTCAATGATGCCATAGAGCTTACAATTGAAATCAGGCTACACCAGTGATACCATTGAGCTTACAATTGAAATCGGGCTACACTAATGATAACACAGAGCTTACAATTGAAATCAGGCTACACTAGTGATACCACTGAGCTTACAATTGAAATCAGGCTACACTAGTGATACCACAGAGCTTACAATTGAAATCAGGCTACACTAGTGATACCACAGAGCTTACAGTTGAACTCAGGCTACACTAGTGATACCACAGAGCTTACAATTGAAATCGGGCTACACTAGTGATACCACTGAGCTTACAATTGAACTGGAGCTACACTAGTGATACCACAGAGCTTACAATTGAAATCAGGCTACACCAGTGATACCATTGAGCTTACAATTGAAATCGGGCTACACTAATGATAACACAGAGCTTACAATTGAAATCAGGCTAAACTAGTGATACCACAGAGCTTACAATTGAAATCGGGCTACACTAGTGATACCACAGAGCTTACAATTGAAATTGGGCTACACTAGTGATACCACAGAGCTTACAATTGAACTCAGGCTACACTGGTGATACCACAGAGCTTACAATTGAAATCGGGCTACACTAGTGATACCACTGAGCTTACAATTGAACTGGAGCTACACTAGTGATACCACAGAGCTTACAATTGAAATCAAGCTACACTAGTGATACCAACAGAGCTTACATTTGAAATGGAGCTACACTAGTGATACCAACAGAGCTTACATTTGAAATCGGGCTACACTAGTGATACCACAGAGCTTACAATTGAAATGGAAATGCACTAGTGTAGCTCCATTTGGACTGTTAGTTCTGTAGTATCACTAGTATATCTCCATTTACAGTACCAAGCAGAAGATAGAGTGAGGCAGTGAGCCACTGGCCCAGATGTATGACCATCCCAGGGGGTCAATTACCTCCCCTGCCCCCCAGGACGGCCCTCCCCTGTTTAGCACCACCCATGGCCATACCTGGGAACTCTCCGGATTCGCCCCTGAGGCTCCAGTTTTGACACTGCGTTACCGGGTCTCTGGGGCAGAGGCTGAGTCTCCGGATGTGGGGAGTTTCTAATAAACAAATAGATATAACAGGACTAGGAGCACTCAGTTATAAAAAACACATGAAGGGCAAACCATGCATAGTCATAGCCAAGCAAGAAAAGTGCAGATATAGAGTTTGTGGGGGGAGGGGGGATGGCCTTTTTCATTCGACGTCTTACCTATTGATGACTTATACTTTTTGAGAGTATATTGTTTAATTATTGACTAATTTAATATATTTTGCTAAATAAATTTACTTTATATGTTGAAGAATTGAACTGGGCTGAGTGCTGTATTGAACTCTGTATCTGCACTTTTCTTGTTTGGCTATGTATGAGTTTCTAATGAACCTCTGCCCACTTCTGCTCTTTCCCACTGTGTTCCTCCTACTCCCAGCCCAATTCTCCTCCTTTCCCAGCCTATTTTTACAACTTTCTTCACACCTGGTAAGCCCTGCCCCCACTAGTGGTAAAGCCCCACCCTTTTATGCAAATCGTGTCATTATTTTTCTCCCCCCTAGCGGCACCACAGGACTTTCCTCCGGGGAGACCACACATCAAACTTCCCAAGTATGCCCCTAACCACACCCCCGTTCCTCACACCACCCACTGTTTCCTGCTATAACAAGAAATGCCAAAAAAGGCTTTATCCCATTGGTTGCTAGATAGATATCTCTATGGCGTTGAGAGATCTCTCTAGCATCCAAGAGGTTAAATAATAGCTTGTAAAGGGGTATAAAACTGATTAGGGACATTGCGATTGCTGTGGCCACTCCCACAATTCAGAATGTGGGTGTGGTCAGGACAGCTGAGGTTCCACCCCTCAAAATTTGGGTTTGTCTACTGTGCCTGCTGGGAAATCCAGTCCTGCCTGTTACTTTACCTCAGCCTATCTATCAACAATACAGCACTATCACTTCTAAGGCACCCTATCAAGAGTATGATGGTAGTCTTGACGAGTGCAAATAACATCAGATCATTTTTAGGTGTGTGTGTTCCTTTAATTTGTTAAAATAATCCTTCAAGGCCTGGAGGATTATCAATGCAATGCACACCCCATGGGCTTTAACTCATTGAGTTCCAGAGGGGTAAGCAACGCATTGCTTTGCAATGCATTGCATTCCCCTCTGGCACTCAAATGGTTAAAGGATTAAAGCAGAACTATCATGAAAAGGAAATTGCCTCCCAAATCCTTATTAACACAGCGATAAGCATATACATACTTTTATTATGCTGAGTAAGTCCGGCATTAGTGAGAAATACAACTAGTTCGGCAGGCAGCAGCGGCTGTAATCTTGCTGTAGGCGCTCTCTGCACCTGCCCCATCAGTCCCTTCTGGTACCTTAAGGTACCAAGGGACTCAACTCAGCAATCCTGGCCGTAATGTGACAAACAGTACTGACTGTCAGATGCCTTTTCTGCAAGATGTCTGCACTGTTACCTGCTGATGCCTGCCGAACGCATACCTCCCAATTGTCCCTCTTTAGGAGGGATAGTCCCTCTTTTAGACCCAAATCCCCCTGTCCCACTTTCCCACCCTGATGTCCCTCTTTTTAGGAGATCACACTGTGTGGTGTGTATATAAGTGTATAATGTTGCTCCACA
Source organism: Rhinophrynus dorsalis (assembly GCA_037306005.1). Taxonomy (NCBI): domain Eukaryota; kingdom Metazoa; phylum Chordata; class Amphibia; order Anura; family Rhinophrynidae; genus Rhinophrynus; species Rhinophrynus dorsalis. The sequence goes on from CM074727.1 coordinate 165,304,351, forward strand.
GGAATAAAACTCACATTAATGTTTGTATAAATGTCAGTATGTGTGTTTATAAATTGGTCTGTGTAAATAAAATACTATGGTCTTGTTATAAGTCATTTATTAGGTTACACAAGGAGGTGTCAATAGGTCATGAAATAGCCTAAAAATGATCAGTAATGCCCCGCCCACCAGCCACACCACCAGTAACACCCCCTAAAACACAAGTGTCCCTCTTTGGTCATTTGAAATGTTGGGAGGTATACGAACGAGTTGTATTTCTCACTAATTACAGACTTATTCAGCATATTAAAGGGATAGTAATACTTCGTTTTAACTTTATTTTATTATGTAGGTATTAAAAAAACATGAAGAACGATATAAGTCTTATCTCTCAAACCTTTATGGTTTAAGAGATATTCACAAACAAAGTACCCCCCCCCCCCGTTCAACCAGATCAGAAGGGAGGTGCCCAGTTAGACTGCAGAGAGGTACAATCTTCAATTAAGATAAGGGAAAAACCTGAAAAACTTGTCAAGGGGTGAAGGGCTTTCATTGTTTTCATACAAAGAAGATTGTCCCCTTCTGTTATGTGTCTGGTCTATGGACTGGATTCCACATCTGAGAAGAGATGGCTTACACTAGGTAAAAGGGGCGGGAGGGGAACTTTGCTTGTGAATATCTCATAAACCATAAAGGTTTGAGAGATAAGACTTATATCATTCTTCATGTTTTTTTAATGCCTACAGAATAAAATAAAGTTAAAACGAAGTATTACTATCCCTTTAAAAGTATGTTTATGTTTATCTCTATGTTAATAAGGATTTGGGGGGCAATTTAATTTTCATGATAGTTCTGCTTTAAGAGACACTTTTTTCCTAGGGCAAAATTCCCCCATAAGAACCGGCCCCCCTACATCGCTTATTAATACCAGATGCCAGTGATATTATATTGCATTTCTCAGTCTGTTACTGTGTTTTTGTCTTAGGCTGTTAATGTCAGTTTCTATGGGACGCATCAGGCAGCAGACGCTCGACTCATCATCACGATGACTAATCGGAAGCCGATTACTTTTTCTTTTTTTAGGTTTTATTTTGGGATTCCCTTTCTTGTCTTGGAACCTGATGCACTGACTTGTCTAGTTGTAGTGAGTCTGCCCACAGTCCTGGAGGGCCCACAACAACCACAATGTTTATGGGATGGGTTAACCACCTCTATGTGTACATCACTTAGTGTTTTTCTTAGACCACATTATTGTATAGGCCTAAGGTAGCTTCCATCGCCCCTATTAAATGAGAACTAGCACCCTTTAATAATATGTCTCTCCTCTTACCTTATCCGGAAATCATAATGGTCCCTAAGAATTTTGTTTGTGTGCCTTTGTCCAAAAGACAGCATCCAAATGCTACTTATTTTAACCCTCCTAGCACAAAAGGAGTACTCGGCACATTGTGAAGCAATGTGTAGGACATTCCACTGGCACTCACAGGGTTAAATTGGAACTTTCACCTTAAAGGGATAGTAATACTTAGTTTTAACTTTATTTTATTTTGTAGGCATTAAAAAAACATGAAGAACGATATAAGTCTTATCTCTCAAACCTTTAAGGTTTGAGAGATATTCACAAGCAAAGTTTCCCCTCCCACCCCTTTTACCTAGTGTAAGCCACCTCTTCTCAGGTGTGGAATCCAGTCCATAGATCAGACAGATAACAGAAGGGGACAATCTTCTTCCTATGAGAACAATGAAAGCCCTGCCCCCTAGACACGTTTATCAGATTTTTCCCTTATCTTAATTGAAGATTGTACCTCTCTGCAGTCTACCTGGACACCTCCCTTCTGATCTGGCTGAGCAGTGTTATATCAGTAAAAGGGGCGGGAGGGGGATACTTTGTCATTGAATTACTCTTGAACTACAACTCTGACAGAATTGAAATAACACTCTCCAAAGTCCAAATACTATGATGATTAATTAGAGCTGCTTTTATTATGAAACATTACTATCGCTTTAACTCAAGTTTGCAAATGTGAAAACTGCATTAAATTTGACGAGATGTAATGTTATCCAAAAGACCAGCAAACTTACAATTAAAGGGATGTTAACACTTAATATATATAAATATAAATTGTAGGGTTTATCGTCCTGAGTAAAACAAGGACACTTCCACAGCTATTAGGTGTTTTGTTAAAAAGTTATTGCAGCATAAACATGATTTTTTTTTTAGGTGAGGTATCTCAATGGCCTGAAATTGTACAGTGGAGCTGTTGCTACACTATCCTATGGAGATTTATGGTATATTGACCAGAACTGTCCATAGGATGGTGTAGCAACAGCGCCACTGTAAAATTTCAGGCCATTGAGATATTGCATCTAAAAAAAATCAAGTTTGAGCTACAATAACTTTTTAATAAAACACCTATCCGCAGTGGGAGTAGCCTTGTTTTACTCAGGAGGATAGACCCTACAACATATTTTTTTTTACATTTTAGGTATTACTATCACTTTAAGGCAGGCTCACGATGTTATGGACACCAAAATGGTGTCAGCAACATGTTGTTGGTCAGAATGTCATCAAGTGCGTATCATAGGTTAGGATCGGTGTCTGCTATTAGTTAGTGTCAATGTCTTTTAGGGTCTGTCTCTTTTTTGGGGGGGTTTAGGTTAGTCCTTAGAGTTAGATTGGGTTAGGGTACATTGCAATACTTTAAAGGCGACATCTTCATTGCACCCTTTTCCAGATGGCGACATTGTTAAGTCTACATTTTGATGCGTGTTGTTAAAAGCATGATATTTCAAAAGTAAATCGAAGTCATGTTGTCCACTGTTGCTGGACTGTATCTCCCAGCATTCTCAGTTCTGAGGATAATGGGAGATACAACAACAGCTGAAAGGCTGCAGGTTCCACATCCCTGAAGTAGATTCATAGATAGCATTGAAGCAATAATAAATCTGTTTTTCTTAGTAAAAGATAAAAGAGAACTGCATCTAACACAATACTGTAAATTACATAATCTTCATCAAGCTAAAGAGGTGCATTTCACTTTCAAACCAGCTGCACAACTGGGAAAAAAGGTCTAGAAAGTCCCATTGATTTTATCCCTTTGAATGCCAAAAAGGTATCCAACGCATTGCATACCCCTTTGGCACTCAAAGGGTGGAAAAGGTATTTTAAAGGGATAGTAATACTTAAAATGTAAAAAATATATGTTGTAGGGTTTATCCCCCTGAGTAAAACAAGAGTACTCCCACTGCTGAAAGGTGTTTCATTCAAAAGTTATTAATTTTCAAAGTTGAAATTTTTAGGTGCAATATCACAGTGGCCTGAAATTATACAGTGGCGCTGTTGCTACACCATCCTATGGAAATTTATGGTCCCGGGACCAGAGCTGTCCATAAGATGGTGTAGCAACAGCACCACTGTATAATTTCAGGCCACTGTGATATTGCACCTAAAAAATGCAACTTTGAAAACTAATAACTTTTGAATGAAACACCTTTCAGCAGTGGGAGTACTCTAGTTTTACTCAGGGGGATAAACCCAACAACATATATTTTTTTACATTTTAAGTATTACTATCTCTTTAAACCTTTGAATGCAAGCAAGTTCTCCAAAAACATTGCTTCCCAATGTGTTGGACATCTCTCTAGCATTCGAGGGGTTAAAGCCCCCTTTAAATTGATGGGAATTTGGGAAATGTTATTTGCTCCTTGTGGCACAGTTTGCACCAAAATTGTTCCTTTCATTGCTTTCAGCATCTGCCTCCTTTTTCACTCACCCGGTCTGTCGCTGGCTCGTATGTGGAGGTGCTAAGTAACCGCCGTTAAACAAAACAAAATCATTATTTTAGTCTGACATCGCAGGTTGTCCAGAATTAAATTCAGATAAAGGGACAGGCCAGTTGGGTATTAAGTGCACCTTATTTTCAGACATTTCCAAGAATTTGCCTATGAATTGCTCACACTGGGTTTATTTTCCACATAAATGTAATTTGCCTCTGTTTCCAGTGAAATAAGATGGTATTCAGTAAAAAGAGACTGTTGGATCATCCCACTAAAGTAATAAACGTTTTAATCTGTTCAGAGGACAAACTGTGAGATTTCTAGAGAAGTCTGCATATACATCTCTGTGCTGGCATTATATCAGGAACAGGAACACATAACAATGAAACGAGGTTATATCATTTTAAAGGGGAACTAACACCTTAGAACAACTTGCTCTGCTGAAGAGCCGCAAGCTGGTCTCAGGACCAGGATCTCCTGCTGTCACCACAGCACTGACGTCAGGAGAAGTGGAGGGAGGGGGGAACTTTACTTTTGCGAATATCTTTCAAGCCATAAAGGTTTGAGAGATAGGATTTGTGATTTGTTTAAACACTACAAAACACATTTTTTAATGGGACATTACTGTCCCTTTAAAGGGATAGTAATACTTAATTTTATCTTTATTTTATTTTGTAGGCATTAAAAAAACATGAAGAATGATATAAGTCTTATCTCTCTAACCTTTATGGTTTAAGAGATATTCCCAAGCAAAGTATCCCCCCCCCCGTTCAGCCAGAGCAGAAGGGAGGTGCCCAGGTAGACTGCAGAGAGGGACAATCTTCAATTAAGATAAGGGAAAAACCTGAAAAGCTTGTCAAGGGGGGCAGGGCTTTCATTGTTCTCACAGGAAGAAGATTGTCCCTTGCTGTTATCTGTCTGGTCTATGGACTGGATTCCACATCTGAGAAGAGATGGCTTACACTAGGTAAAAGGGGCGGGAGGGGAAACTTTGCTTGTGAATATCTCATAAACCATAAAGGTTTGAGAGATAAGACTTATATCATTCTTCATGTTTTTTTAATGCCTACAAAATAAAATAAAGTTAAAACTAAGTATTACTATCCCTTTAAATCAAAGGGAGTTGTTATTTCTTTTGTGTAGTGCAATTGGTTCATCACAGACTTGCTCCTATTTTCTCCTGTGCATACGACCTTCTGTAGCAGATTGTGAAGGGACACTGATGCGGCTCCTCTGTGCGGTCTTTGACTGGGACCGGCCTTGTAAGAAAACCTCATGGACTTAAACGTCATACCTGTGTATCTTTTAGATATATGTATTTTTTATTAAATATATCATTAATGGAATTTTGAGCCTCCGCCTGTCAATATCCAGCTGAATAAGGCGTATACCCGAATGGAGACGGGGTTATGGTCTCCATAAGCCTTTGAAGCCGGTATTTTTGGTATCAAATTACTGGCATACACTAAATGTGAGTACATTTGATTTTATTTCAATACTTCTGATTGTCCATCAACTTTATTGCACCATCGGCGCCCCTTCTGTTTTGTCTTTAAACGTCAATGTGTTTTGTATGTGTTGACTTACCGAGAGACAACCATGGTGCTACCAGCCATAAAGGTGCTCTCTACTGTCACCTAGTTGGCCCTGCTCACCTCTGACACTGGGCCCCTGTCCCTTACCTTGGGTCTGTAGCTTCGTGACATCTTCATCAGTGCCATCGAACGTTCTGAGCCTCTAGTTGCATTGTATTTAACAGAACCTGTAAAAGCCCATGGACACAGGTAGTCTCCATGTTCCCAGGGATAACATTGTCTCTGAGCCCGTGCAGACACCCTCAAAACAACTGCTTTCTCCAAAGGGGGTCATCAGGCTGATGAGATTACCTAAAAACCTCAAAGAAGAGATGGAAATGTAATCAGCCCATTGTTAGAATATGGCTGTTGGCAGGACTCGGGATGGGTGGTTCCAAACCCAGCACCTGATTGTATTGGCTGATACAGATCACCCAGGCTTCAGCTCAACCCCATATTGGTTGTCTTGACCAGGGACAGTCTAGGATAGTAGGGGACTGGGAGATCCAGTGGGATGTCGTACAAAGAGGTGAATGGTGGACATGTGCTGGCTCCTTTGACATCTTGGTGTGGCCATAGTTTTTGTATGTGCTCAGACAGCCATGAAGTGCTTCTGGAACAAGGTTCTTTGTGACCTCAGGCCTTCTGTCTGATCTCTGTTATTTCCATATAAAGCAGGAAAGCTACATCACACACATGAAGGATTAAAATGTATATGGTCTTCACAGAGCTACCTTTCATGACCCTGGTATAAGTGGTGGTGGTGGATTGTAGGGAGCCTCTTCTATAAAGGTCACGCCGAACATTCTTATCTCCGCTACTAGACTGCCTATATGAGCCCTGTTTCCTGACACAATCCTACATGGTGTGTGCAGAGTAGCAGGCTTCCCCACATACATAATTCCCAGATCTCTAGGGATGGTGGCATCACGTTCACACCACCATGGATAGTCCTTGAAATGGATCTAGGTAGTTGTAGAGACTGGATTACAGTATTGTGTGTAAAGGGTCAGGAAGTATACACATAAGTAGAGACCCTATTGTCCCTGAGCATGTGCATTACCCCTCAGGACAATGGCTCCCACCCCAGGGGGTCATCAGTAATAATCAACCATTGTATATATGGGGATTGTTAATGGGACTCCTACTGTATTCTTTTAAGTCTTTCTGGAAATCCCCTTACGGGTGAATTTGGATATCCCAGGTTTTGGGTCATACCCTAATTGGTCACTAGACCTCCAGGAGGACACAAGGTCATATCTGAGAAAATATCTTAGAAGTAGTTCAAGGGATTTGCGGTCATATATACCAGGCCCCGATGTGCATTTGAGGTAATGGATTGGGAACTTCAGGATGGGTAGAAGCTTGTGCTGTACTCCAATGCCCCATGCTGTTACTTGTGTTACAAAATAAACATCTGTTGGGGAATCTCAGCCTGATCTGGATTATTTATTCAAGAACCCATGATGAGGTCCTATTCCTGAAAGGGACCCTCATTACCATACCTGGGAACTCTCAGGGTTAGACCCCAAGTCTCAGGGTTTTGACCAAAATCTCAGGGTCTCAAGGTGAAGGGCCAAATTCTCAGGGTGAGAGAGGTTTGTGTCACCTACTAAATGATTTACAGCAATGAAATGTTTCTTTAGTCTCTAAATTGGTGCCTATTGTTCCAGAAAGACTGGCGGAGAGGTCCTAGTTGTCTTGTTTGTGTTTATGCAGTGATCTATCTAAGTTGTTACATGATAAAGGATCCTTAAAGGAGCAGTAAACTTTTTTTATGAAAAAATATATATTGTAGGGATTTTCCTACTGAGTAAAATAAGGGTACTCCCACTGCTGAGAGATTTATATTTCCAGAGTTATTACAGTTTAAACCCATGTTTTTTTTCACTACCAGTGCCCTCTAGTGGTCAAATTCTAATTAGATTTCCTGTTAAATTCTAATGGAGAGGAAAGTCAGAAAAGTCAGAGACATAACAGTTCTCCATAGAATATGATATAAACTGCTGAGTCATTTCCTGTCAGAACTATCAGGAAGTAAACACAGTAAATTCACTTCCTGGTTATTTAAACTGCTATAATTTTTGAATAAAACACTTGACAGCGACGGGAGTGACCTTGTTTTATTCAGCAGGAAAAGCTCTATAAAATATGCGTTTTCATAAAAAAAAAGTTTACTGCTCCTTTAAGGGCCGGCTGGAGTACCTCTGGGTTACTGCAAGCAGGTATGTATTGCATAAAATCTACAATACGGGATGCTTTAAGGGTTAACATTTCAAAGATCTCAGGGTCAGCTCATTTTAAAAGTTCCCAGGTATGCTCATTACACCTGGTTGGCAGCAGAGGGATCAGGCTGATCGCTGGGCACATACCACTATGACAAATGGAGAGGGAAGCATCTACAATCCAGGGGTCAGCAGCTTGGAAGAGGCAACTCCAGGAAGCTGAACAATGAACAGATCTTAAAGGGATAGTAATACTTCATTTTAACTTTATTTTATTTTGTAGGCATTAAAAAAAACATGAAGAATGATATAAGTCTTATCTCTCAAACCTTTATGGTTTATGAGATATTCACAAGCAAAGTTTCCCCTCCCGCCCCTTTTACCTAGTGTAAGCCATCTCTTCTCAGATGTGGAATGCAGTCCATAGACCAGACAGATAACAGCAGGGGACAATCTTCTTCCTATGAGAACAATGAAATCACTGCCCCCCTTGACAAACTTTTCAGGTTTTTCCCTTATCTTAATTGAAGATTGTCCCTCTCTGCAGTCTACCTGGGCACCTCCCTTCTGCTCAGGCTGAGCAATGTTACATCAGTAAAAGGGGCGGGAGGGGGACACTTTGTCATTGAATTACTACAACTCTGACAGTATTGAAATAACACTCTCCAAAGTCCAAATACTATGATGATTAATTAGAGTTGTTTTTATTATGAAACATTACTATCCCTTTAAGTTGCTTCTAGGGGATGGAGAGGGTTAAGAGGAACCCAAAGATGGATGGCAGAAATAATTCAAACCGATGAGGCACAGTGTACTAATATGGTTCTACTCTAACTAGACTCTGGAATCAATAACAGTGTTACATTGTACTCCTCTTGCACCAAGCAGAGGGCATATGAGGAAGTGATGGAACTTTACACAATTTTCCTATATATGCTCTATGACAGTGTTGAGCAACGAGACCCCCCCCCAGGTGCTACCAGACTATAACTCCCACCACCCATTGGCTGATGGGGGATGAATGGTATCACACTGCCCACCACTGAGTTAGAGGCCAATGCCAAAAGTACCTGCTTTGACAGATTTATGGTGTCATAATGCATTTGAGATTTTTCTTAGGATTCAATGGGTTAAAGATCCCATGTTGCTATATATATATATATATATATATATATATATATATATAATACCTACACACATAAAACTCCATGGAATGCAGTTGCTATAGTTATTTGTGTGTAATGCTATGGAGCAGGCAATAGTTCAAGTGTAGACTGACTTCATTAGCCGCTCATGCGTGACTTTAACATGAAAGACATCTGCACGGATTCCAAGTATGCAGTCAGCAAAGCAAATCAAAACACCTTTTTGAGTGGTTGTAGGCCAGGACGGGGGAAGGAAGGAGTAAGCCAGTTCTGGCCCCCGGAAACTTTTCTGGGTAGCAAAATGGGCCAAGAGCAGGACAGTTTTAACAAAAAGCACAAACTGTTTAGCTGCCTGGTCACACTAATGGAAGCCCCCCTCACCCCCACACAGTCAAGGAGAAACCTCTGCCTGTCACTAGTGATGAGCGAGCACCCCAATGCTCGGATGTTCGGGTGCTCTGACCGAGCACCCCCTGAGGCTCGAGTGCTCGGCCGAGCATCCGAGCCCCATTGAAGTCAATGGGAGGACTCGAGCATTACACCAGGCACCCCCTGCTCTGATGAGGGGAGGGTGCCTGGTCCATAGGAAAAGGGCAGAAAAAGATGGAAACACTACAGAAATGGTTCAGGGACAGCATAGGGAGGATGTCTGGATGCACCTTGGACTCCAACATCGCTGCTGGGAACGATCTTTCGCCCGTAGTACGCCATTTTTACAGACTGACCATAAAACACACAAAAAGGAAAATAAAAACGACTTTAGGCGAAAAATTGTTACCAAACAATATTTGCTGTATATTTACTTGTATATCATCTGCAAATTCTCCCAAAAATTTCCTTGATTTTCAGAACTGAGGCCATGATTAAGAGGGAAACGTGCGCAGAGGCAAATTCTCCCAAAAATTTCCTTGATTTTCAGAACTGAGGCCATGATTAAGAGGGAAACGTGCGCTGAGCTGACCATCTAAAACATTATGGGTGAGGGTCTGCTGCAGAGCTGACCATCCTAAACATTATATGCGAAGGCCCGCTAGTGAGCTGACGCTATAAAACATTATATGAGAGGGCCCGCTAGAGAGCTGACCCAATAAAACATTATATGAGAAGGCCCGCTGGTGAGCTGACCTATATAAAAATTGGCAAACAGGGCCCGCTGGTGAGCTGGCCCTATATAAAAATTATATCACAGGGCCCGCTGGTGAGCTGGCCCTATATAAAAATTATATCCCAGGGCACGCTGGTGAGCTGGCCCTATATAAAAATTATATCCCAGGGCATATGGAAGAGGAGGAGGAGGATGAGAAGATTAAGAGTCAACCATATACCCGTTTTTTGGGTGGAAGGGGTGAATGGGAATACAGAGTATTCCCATCATTGTAAATAACATATATAAAGTGAGTTTATGTTCCCCCGGGGCTTTCCTCCAGTGGAGTGGAGAAGTCAGGGGAAATCCAGGCCTTGTTCATTTTTATAAGTGTCAACCTATCAGCATTGTCGGTGGAAAGGCGGATACGCTTATCTGTTATGATGCCACCAGCAGCACTAAATACCCGCTCAGACAGAACGCTGGCGGCAGGGCAGGCCAGCACCTCCAAGGCGTAGAGTGCCAGTTCATACCACGTGTCCAGCTTGGACACCCAGTAGTTGTAAGGCACAGAGGGATCATTGAGGACGCTGACACGGTCTGCTACGTACTCCTTCACCATCTTCCAAAACTTTTCCCTCCTTGTGACACTAGGCTGCGCATCAGGGTGAGGGTGCTGCCGGGGTGTCATGAAGGTGTCCCACGCCTTGGAGAGTGTTGCCCTGCCTTTCTCGGAACTGCTGTGTGCTCCCCTTTTCTCCCCTTCTCGGTTGGCCAAGGTAGCACGTACTCTGCCGCCAGCGTTGTCAGATGGAAAATTTTGGAGCAATTTTTCAACAAGAACCTTCTGGTATTGCACCATTTTGCTTGTCCTCTCCACCGGAGGAATGAGAGATGAGAAATTCTCTTTGTAGCGGGGGTCCAGAAGGGTGAACACCCAGTAATCCGTGTTGTCTAAAATGCGTACAACGCGTGGGTCACGGGAAAGGCAGCCTAACATAAAGTCAGCCATGTGTGCCAGAGTACCAACAGTCAAGATTTCGCTGTCCTCACCAGGAGGCTGACTCTCAATATCCTCATCCTCTTCCTCCTCTTCTGCCCACCCACGCTGAAGAGATGGAACTAAAGTTCCATGGCTACCCTCTGTAGCGGAGGCAACCGTGTCTTCCTCCTCCTCCTCCTCCTCCTCCTCCGCCTCCTCCAATTGTCGCTGAGAAGACGAAGTGAGGGTGCTCTGGCTATCACCTTGTGTAAGCTCTTCCTCCCCCATTTCCACCTCTTCCACATGCAAAGCGTCGGTTTTAATTGTGAGCAGCGAGCGTTTCAGTAGACACAGAAGTGGGATGGTTACACTGATAATAGCGTTATCGCCGCTCACCATCTGTGTCGATTCCTCAAAATTGCGTAAAACCTCGCAGAGGTCTGACATCCATTCCCACTCCTCACTTCTGATTACAGGAAGTTGAACGGAGAGGCGACGACCGTGTAACAGCTGGTACTCCACTACTGCCCTCTGCTGCTCACAAAGCCGGGCCAACATGTGGAAGGTGGAGTTCCAGCGCGTGCTCACGTCACACAGCAGCCGGTGAGCTGGCAATTGTAAGCGCTGCTGCAGCTTCAACAGGCCGGCCGAAGCTGTTGATGACTTACGGAAATGTGCACACACGCGGCGCACCTTGGTCAAGAGATCATGCACATTGGGGTAGGTTTTTAGAAATCGCTGCACCACTAAATTAAATACATGCGCTAGGCATGGTACGTGTGTGAGCTTGCCGAGCTCCAAAGCCGCCACCAAGTTACGCCCATTATCACACACAACCATGCCTGCTTGCAGGTTGAGTGGCGAGAGCCACTGCTCGGTCTGGTGACTAATCCCCTGCAACAGCTCTGAGGCCGTGTGCTGTTTGTCCCCAAGGCAGATCAGCTTCAGCACGGCCTGTTGACGCTTCCCCACTGCAGTGCTACACTGCTTCCAGCTACTGGCTGATGGGGGAGTGGCGGTGTGTGTAGAGAATTCGGAGGTGGAAACGGAGGAGGAGGAGCCAATAACGTAGGTGCTGGTGGAAACCCTGATGGAGGTAGGGCCCGCAATCCTCGGCGTGGGTAGCACCCGTGCCATCCCAGGGTCCGAGTCGCTCCCAGCCTCCACGACATTCACCCAGTGTGCCGTCAGGGAAATGTAGCGTCCCTGGCCACAAGCACTTGTCCATGTGTCAGTCGTTAAGTGGACCTTCCCAGTAACTGCGTTGGTCAGGGCACGGGTGATGTTACGGGACACATGGTGGTGTAATGCGGGGATGGCACACCGGGAAAAGTAGTGGCGGCTGGGGACCGCGTACCGAGGGACAGCTGCTGCCATCAGGCTGCGGAAGGACTCAGTGTCCACAAGCCTAAATGGCAGCATTTCGATGGCCAGTAATTTTGAAAGGTGTGAGGTTAGTGCTATGGCCTGTGGGTGGGTGGCTGGGTACTTTCTCTTGCGCTCAAATGCCTGGGGTAACGACATTTGGACGCTGTGCTGGGACAGGGAAGTGGATGTGGTCGCTGATGGTGCTTCAGATGGTACAGGTGCAGGGCGGGAGGTATGCGGGCCTGCGCCTTCGACAGGCGATTGGCCGGCACCGAAAACAGGGGAAGAGGAGGCAGTGGTGTGGCCTGCAGACACAGGTGGGCGATCCAGGCGTTCCTCCCACTTACTACGGTGCTTGGATGCCATGTGTCGGATCATGCTGGTGGTGGTGAGGTTTCTAGTGTTCATGCCTCGGCTCATTCTGGTGTGGCACAGGTTGCAAACTACAATTCTTTTGTCGTCCGCACTTTCCTTAAAAAAACGCCATACCGCGGAACACCTACCCTTTGGCAAGGTAGATTTACGCAAGGGGGTGCTCCGTGGAACATTTGCGGGCCGGTTTGGTGCGGTCCGCCTTCTTTCTGTAGCCACACCACTGCCTCTTCCAGCCTGTTGCGGTGCTGCAGATGGCTCACCCTCAGGACTGCTGTCATCGCTCGGCTCTACACCTTCCCAGGTGGGGTCAGTCACCTCATCGTCCACCAAGTCCTCCTCCACTTCCTCACTCTGATCATCCTCCTCAAGTCTTGATCCCACCACATACTCAGTCATTGACAACTGTATAACATTCTCCTCAACAAGGTCTTGAGACGGAAATAGTGGTTGATTTAATGGCAACTGTGTCTCATCATCATCATCATCATCATCCACTACTTCCTTTGACCTTAAATGCCGTTCACATCTGTCATCTTCTTGTGATTGGGTAGCCTCTAGAGGTTGTGAATCAGGGCACAAGATGTCATGTTCCTCTGCAAGCGTGCTTGGAGAGAGGGTCAAATGAAGGATTGGTGATGAGACGAGCTCATCACTATATCCCAGTGTGGGATCACTTCTTTGACCAGACCGTGTATGGTGGGAGGAAGGATGATCAGAGTGAGGATTATGTTGACCAGACTCTTGGCTACTGAGAGTGGACTTGGTGGAAGACAGGGTGGTGCTTAACCGACTGGAAGCAGTATCAGCTGTCATCCAACCGACCACCTGTTCGCACTGGTCGGACCTCGAGAGTGATGTCCTGCGACGCCCTGTGAAATCAGACATGAAGCTAGGTATGGTGGATGTCTTTCTTTCTTGTGCTCTGGCACCAGGCACAGTTTCTCCGCGTCCTGACCCGCGCCCTGAACTTTCAGGATCACGTCCACTTCCCCGTCCCTTTTTACCCGCCTTCTTCATCTTACACAGAATATGTGACTTTAATATTTGAGTTTGAAAACTTAACAGTATTTCTTATAATTCTGCAACTGTACAGAGTACACAGAATAGGCTGTTAAACGGCGTTGAAACACACTGAATGGAATATGTGACTTTGATATTTTAGTTTGAAGACTTAACAGTATTTCTTCCTATTCTGCAACTCTGCACAGTACACAGAATAGGCTGTTAAACGGCGTTGAAACACACTGAATGGAATATGTGACTTTAATATTTGAGTTTGAAAACTTAACAGTATTTCTTATAATTCTGCAACTGTACAGAGTACACAGAATAGGCTGTTAAACGGCGTTGAAACACACTGAATGGAATATGTGACTTTAATATTTGAGTTTGAAAACTTAACAGTATTTCTTATAATTCTGCAACTGTACAGAGTACACAGAATAGGCTGTTAAACGGCGTTGAAACACACTGAATGGAATATGTGACTTTAATATTTGAGTTTGAAAACTTAACAGTATTTCTTATAATTCTGCAACTGTACAGAGTACACAGAATAGGCTGTTAAACGGCGTTGAAACACACTGAATGGAATATGTGACTTTAATATTTGAGTTTGAAAACTTAACAGTATTTCTTATAATTCTGCAACTGTACAGAGTACACAGAATAGGCTGTTAAACGGCGTTGAAACACACTGAATGGAATATGTGACTTTAATATTTGAGTTTGAAAACTTAACAGTATTTCTTATAATTCTGCAACTCTGCAGAGTACACAGAATAGGCTGTTAAACGGCGGTGAAAGACACTGAATGGAATATGTGACTTTAATATTTGAGTTTGAAAACTTAACAGTATTTCTTTATTTCTTATAATTCTGCAACTCTGCAGAGTACACAGAATAGGCTGTTAAACGGCGGTGAAAGACACTGAATGGAATATGTGACTTTAATATTTGAGTTTGAAAACTTAACAGTATTTCTTATAATTCTGCAACTGTACAGAGTACACAGAATAGGCTGTTAAACGGCGTTGAAACACACTGAATGGAATATGTGACTTTAATATTTGAGTTTGAAAACTTAACAGTATTTCTTATAATTCTGCAACTGTACAGAGTACACAGAATAGGCTGTTAAACGGCGTTGAAACACACTGAATGGAATATGTGACTTTAATATTTGAGTTTGAAAACTTAACAGTATTTCTTATAATTCTGCAACTGTACAGAGTACACAGAATAGGCTGTTAAACGGCGTTGAAACACACTGAATGGAATATGTGACTTTAATATTTGAGTTTGAAAACTTAACAGTATTTCTTATAATTCTGCAACTGTACAGAGTACACAGAATAGGCTGTTAAACGGCGGTGAAAGACACTGAATGGAATATGTGACTTTAATATTTGAGTTTGAAAACTTAACAGTATTTCTTTATTTCTTATAATTCTGCAACTCTGCAGAGTACACAGAATAGGCTGTTAAACGGCGGTGAAAGACACTGAATGGAATATGTGACTTTAATATTTGAGTTTGAAAACTTAACAGTATTTCTTATAATTCTGCAACTGTACAGAGTACACAGAATAGGCTGTTAAACGGCGGTGAAAGACACTGAATGGAATATGTGACTTTAATATTTGAGTTTGAAAACTTAACAGTATTTCTTATAATTTTGCAACTCTGCAGAGTACACAGAATAGGCTGTTAAACGGCGGTGAAAGACACTGAATGGAATATGTGACTTTGATATTTTAGTTTGAAAACTTAACAGTATTTCTTATAATTCTGCAACTGTACAGAGTACACAGAATAGGCTGTTAAACGGCGGTGAAAGACACTGAATGGAATATGTGACTTTAATATTTGAGTTTGAAAACTTAACAGTATTTCTTATAATTTTGCAACTCTGCAGAGTACACAGAATAGGCTGTTAAACGGCGGTGAAAGACACTGAATGGAATATGTGACTTTGATATTTTAGTTTGAAGACTTAACAGTATTTCTTCCTATTCTGCAACTCTGCACAGTACACAGAATGTGCTGCTACACTGCGGCGAAGCACACTGAATGGAATATGTGACTTTGATATTTTAGTTTGAAGACTTAACAGTATTTCTTCCTATTCTGCAACTCTGCACAGTACACAGAATGTGCTGCTACACTGCGGCGAAGCACACTGAATGGAATATGTGACTTTGATATTTTAGTTTGAAGACTTAACAGTATTTCTTCCTATTCTGCAACTCTGCACAGTACACAGAATGTGCTGCTACACTGCGGCGAAGCACACTGAATGGAATATGTGACTTTGATATTTTAGTTTGAAGACTTAACAGTATTTCTTCCTATTCTGCAACTCTGCACAGTACACAGAATGTGCTGCTACACTGCGGCGAAGCACACTGAATGGAATATGTGACTTTGATATTTTAGTTTGAAGACTTAACAGTATTTCTTCCTATTCTGCAACTCTGCACAGTACTCAGAATGTGCTGCTAAACTGCGGCGACGCACACTGAATGGAATACGTGACTTTGATATTTTAGTTTGAAGACTAAACAGAATGTGCTCTAATCTGCAACTTTGCACACTAAACAGAATGTGCTCTAATCTGCAACTTTGCACACTAAACAGAATGTGCTCTAATCTGCAACTTTGCACACTAAACAGAATGTGCTCTAATCTGCAACTGTGCACACTAAACAGAATGTGCTCTAATCTGCAACTTTGCACACTAAACAGAATATATATATTTTTTTTTTTTTTTTTTTGTTTTTTTCCCCCCACACCAAATAACCTGCTGCCCCCACACACAGTAGTCCTAAAAAGGACTTTTGGTTCTTTTTTTTTCACAATTTTTGTTTTTTTCCTCCCTACACTGCCTTTCCCTTCCTATCCTCAGCTCTCCCTGGCTCAGACTGAGCCGAACTCGCTGGTCAGGTGCTATACAGCACCTGACCACGGGTTCTGGCCAGCCAATCAGTGTAATGCCAGCAGCCAACATGGCTGCTGGCATTACACCGATGTCAGAGCCTCCCTGCACGTTTATTGGCTGCGCAGCAGCCGCAAAACGTGCGGGGAGGAGACCAGAACATGGCGGGCGAGCACATGCGGTACTCGTACGAGTACCGACATGTGCCGAGCAGAGCGATGCTCGAGCCGATCCGAGCATCGGCCGAGCATGCTCGCTCAACACTACCTGTCACACAACACAGTGAGGAACCATCTGGAGCTTCCTCCCTCCAATGTTCTGAAGCACACAGTGCAGTCTGATCATACCTGGGGTTCTGCCCCAAAGACTCAGATTCTCAGGTTTAATTACCAAGTCTCTGGGGACCGAGGCTGATTTTGTTTCGAACCCTACCCGCTGACATGCCTGTTCTGCTCACTCATGCCCCATTCTGCCCACTTTATAGCCCATTTCATGGCAATTCCTGTCAACCTTCCAACCCCATCCACCCTTATTAAGTTCCACTCTCATTTTGATGCACATCACTTCATTTGGACCCTGCCATAAACAGACCGTTGTGTTTGTCCGGGAGCTAGGGACATCACATCTTGCAGGTATGAGTCTGATGAAAGTATGCAGCCAAGTGTGAAAACTCAGCATTGCGTGAAGAGGGTGTTAAAATGTAATATATTTGTAGGTTCATTTTTTTCAAACTTTGTGAGTACATACAACATTCTATGAAGCTAAATGTAAGTTCTAATTCATTACTAAAAAGCCTGAATGATTCATTTTACCAGGATGATTATTATTTAACCCCTTGGGCAGTAGAGAGGGTGTCCAAAACATTGCTCCTCAATTGCCCCATTTAGGCCTTTAGTGACCGGCCGCGCACGTGGCTGGCACTTGACGACAGGGTTTTGGGTTTTTTTGCCATTCTAGCAAATGAATGTCCTTCTGGGACATCCGGTGAGGACGTACATGTGCGTCCGCGGGCGGGATGGGGTTAAATCAACGGAACGTTTAATGCGTCCCTAGTGGTAAAGTCTTGGAGCAAATGGCTCAGTGTGTGTATACCTACCTCCCTAGTGAGTGAACAGAAGAAAAATCTAAATCAGATCAATATTTGGTATGACCACCCTTTGCCTTCAAATCAGCATAAATTCTTCTAGGTACACTTACACACAGTTTGTTAAGGAACTCGGCAGGTAGGTTGTTTCAAACATGTTGGAGAACTAAACACAGTTCTTCTGTGGATTTAGGAAGCCTCAGCTGCTTCTCTATCTTCATGTAACCACCATGCTTCACTGTTGCTTTCAGACACTCATTCTTGTACTGCTCTCCGGGCCTTCTGCAAACAAGCTGTCTTCAAATTTTTAAAATTTTGACTCGTCATTTCAGAGCACCTTCTGCCATTTTTCTGCTCTCCGGTTCCTGTGTTTTCGGGCATAGTTGAGTCACCTGGCCTTGTTTCAACTTTGGAGGTATGGCTTTTTGGCCCCAAGTCTTTCATGAATATCACTTCTGACCAGACTTCTCTGGATGGTAAATGGGTGTCCCAGGGTCCCACTTTTTTCTGCCAATTCTGAGCTGATGACACTGCTGGACATCTTCAGACTGCAAAAGGAAGTAAGAATGATGTGTCTTTCATCTGCTGCACAAAGTTTCCTTGGCTGACCAGTGTGTCTTTGGTTCTCAATGTTGCCCGTTTCTTTGTGCGTCCTCAAAAGAGCTTGGACGGCATATCTGGAAACCCCTGTCTGCCTTGAAATTTCTACCTGGGAGAGACCTTGCTGATGCTGTATAACTACCTTGTGTATAGCCAATGTGTAAGACTTTTGACATTAAACTGTCTTCAGCAACCTCACCTTGTTAGCTGACTTTGGCTTTCCTCATCCAGATTTATTCCTCCTACACATCTCTTTCAGTTGATGATCATTAACATCTGTTTAGTATAATGGTTTAATCATACACCTGACTATATGCCTGCAGTATCCCTGACTTTGTGCAAGAAGAACTGAGGCTGTTTTGAAGGAAAAGGGTGGTTACACCAAATATTGATTTGATTTGATTTAATTTTTCTTCTGTTCACTCACTATGCATGTTGTTAACTGATGAATATAAACTATTAACTTCTATTGTTGAAAGCATTCTTACTTTACAACATTTTTTTCACACCTGCCTAAAACTTTTGCACATTACTGTATATGTGTGTGTGTGTGTGTGTGTGTGTGTGTGTGTGTGTGTGTGTGTATTTGTATACGTGTGTATATGTAGGTGTGAGTGTGTGTATGTTTGTGTGAGTATGTATGAGTCTATATATATTTTTGTAAGTTTGTGCATGTCCATAAGTATGTCCATCTATCCATCCGGACCAGGATTTTGTAGCTGAAATGTATGTGAAGTTCCCTGTACATAATGATCTCTATTGAATTCGGACTGTAGCTCACCACCTCGTGAAAAAACAATCTGCTTCAATCAGCCAGAATGGCTCATCAGGGTCACTAGTCTTCATCAGAGTATAAACTGAAAATTAGTAATGGAATAGAATAGAGAGAAAATGCAAATAAAAATGTATATCGCTATAAATTTCTGCTGCATGGGTGATTTTTAAAAAGTAAAGATATTAGGTCACTTTATTCTTGCTGGACAAGGTGTAAAAAAATGTACAAACTCACAGATAAAACGGACCGGGTGACCGACAAAATATACCAGGTCATTGACAAAGTGTACAGGGAAATCAGCTCTGGAAGGACACCTAGATCGGTAAGGCAATTTGTGTAACAGTTAACAGTTAACCCTTTGAGTGCCAGAGGGGTATGCATTGGATACCTCTCTGGCATTCAATGGGTTAAAGAGCCACTTATTCCAATGGATCAGGTCCCTCAATAAAACTAGCGCTTATTACAAATACCTTGATCTGTGCGGTAAATTCCAATGGCCCACTACAAATTGGTTCTTCCAAATTTTTCTTTAATTAGTACTGGATAGAATTCCAATGGAGGCGGACATGATTCTTTGTCACAGGACTCTGGAACCACAAGGTCCTCCAGCTGACAGCTTCAGAAGAACACTTTAACCCCTTAAAGCGACATAGACCTCTCCATGAGCCAAGAGAATAAAACCCTTATTTAAATCAATAGGAATCTGTGTTCACTACGGTGCAGTTGCTTTCCCCGAACTCATCCGCTTTCGTCTCTGTACATTTAACCCTTTGAGTGCCGGAGGGGTGTGCAACGCATTGCTCTGAAATGCGTTGCGCAGCCCTCTGGTACTCCAAGGGTTAAGAAAAATATCCTGCCTAGAAAATGAAAGCAATAATAAAATGTGATTCATGCTGTAGTTAAAAACTCTTACGATTTCAAGAAAACATTCAAAGTGTGTGTGTTTATGCAGTTTTTTTATTATAGACTCATTAAATTACTTTAAGCATATAAATGTTCCCCAAAGCTTTATATCAAATGCTGTATATCTTTCAGCACCTCGGAATTAAGTTGCAAAGCTGGGCAGTCGGACGACATCTGGATTCACTGGAACCCTTTTGATATAATGGTGTATTATTTCATGTAGTTGCTGCTTTAACGGCCCAGTTCAAACAGTGTGTGTGTGAGTGTGTGAGTGTGTGTGTGTGTGTGTGTGTGTGTGTGACTTCTCCCCACTTAATTGTTCTTGTGCTGGAGTGGCTGTGTTTATATATATATATATATATATATAGAGAGAGAGAGAGAGAGAGAGAGAGAGAGAGAGAGAGAGAGATTTCAAATGTAAATTGGAACCCATAGAGAGCCAAGGGGATTGCCCTATTTAATTAATTTCTAATCTATTTTATACTTAGGTGGCCAATACACACAAAGAAAAAGTAGAGTAAGTCTGGACCAAACCAATTATACCATTGGGGACTGATAAAAATTAGGATTGATTAAAAATGAGATTTTTAAAACTCTGTGGGAAGTTGTGTTTGTTCTCTGTGGTACAGTTGGTGTGTGCCAGAATTGCACCATTTTCTTACTACATCAGCCTCCACCTGGGAGCGCTCTTCTCACTTAATCCTTCTTGCATGGAAGTCGCAGCTTTTTTTTGTATTGTTCAGATTCAGCCAGAGAGGCTGCACAAAACATTTGCTGTGCAACGCATTTTGCGTCTGTCTTGTATTCAGGTCATCAGTATGCAGACAAGAAAAGGGAAGCAATTCTGCGTCAAATCAACTCCATGATAGGGGAGAAATAAAGGTATCTTGTTGGAATAGCATCGCCTAAATAGCAGCCATCAAAAGGGCATCATCAAAATGTTATCCACATCAAAAGGCCGACCCAAAAATATCAGATATCACCCGTGTCAAAAGGGAACGATAGGTGTGTTAAAAATGTCGCCCTATTGTTATTCTCATCCTCAGATGAGCAGTAGAGTTGCTGGTTCCAACTCGGGCCATTTTAACCCACTGAGCGGTGGAAGGTGAAAAGAGGTGGCGGCCATTTTCTGGTAGCTGTACTAGCCAATCAAATCAAAAGACTGCTTGGTCAGACAAACTACAAGCCAGCAGGCTGAGCTTGTGATTATTTCATGTCAGATAATCGCAAGTACTGTGAATCCAAAATGTACCCTCTCCTATGGAATGTAAAGGGTTAAGTAAAGCTATCGTATACATTGGCTCAGTGTTTGGGAAACCGGTGATGCTGTTCGGCTGGGGATCCACATCTCCCATGCTTGCACTAGTACGAGTGCATCCGTTTGCACAGAACCAGTTATTACAGCTGTAAACCTTTCAGTGCCAGAGGTATGTGCAATGCATTGCTCTGCAATGCATTTTGTTCCCCTCTGGCACTCAAAGGGTTAAGTAGCATGACAAGGAGCCGTGAGCAGGAGCCCAAAAAAAAAAAATATTAAAAAAACCCTAACTGGACTGAACCTTTCACAGAAGAAAGAGGGAAGTTCAATGGCCCCTTGTATCGGGAGAACCTCCTGAGATCGAAGGCGGTCCAGCTCTGCTTCCTACTATGACATCAGATGGATTTCCTGTTACTCCAACACCTGTGCCCATTGTGGGCAGTCAGATGTCCAGACAGACACGTCGGCTCTATTTGGTCATAGTAGGAAGGGAAGCAGCGAGCCGGAGCAAGTGCCACCTGTATACTGTATTTGCTTTGTGTACTGGTCCTGATGGATTTATATACTATGGAATGTGCCTGAATACTGCATTGACAGGGCAACTTCCTAAACAGTGACATTTTGAAGTTGCTCTTCTGATGTGGGTGACATCTTGATGTCGCCTTTTTCGCAGTCCCCATTTAGGCAACGCCATTCCAATAGTCAGGGCCAGTTTACCCATGGTTCATGGTGTCAAAATATTGCAGTTTTGTGCATGGAAGTAAAGGAAGCATTAAAGGGATAGTAATGCTTCATAATAAAAGCAGCTCTAATTAATCATCATAGTATTTGGACTTTGGAGAGTGTTATTTCAATTCTGTCAGAGTTGTAGTTCCAGAGTAATTCAATGACAAAGTGTCCCCCTCCCGCCCCTTTTACTGATATAACACTGCTCAGCCAGATCAGAAGGGAGGTGCCTAGGTAGACTGCAGAGAGGGACAATCTTCAATTAAGATAAGGGAAAAACCTGAAAAACCTGTCAAGGGGGCAGGGCTTTCATTGTTCTCATAGGAAGAAGATTGTCCCCTGCTGTTATCTGTCTGGTCTATGGACTGCATTCCACATCTGAGAAGAGATGGCTTACACTAGGTAAAAGGGGTGGGAGGGGGAAACTTTGCTTGTGAATATCTCTCACACCATAAAGGTTTGAGAGATAAGACTTATATCGTTCTTCATGTTTTTTTAATGCCTACAAAATAAAATAAAGTTAAAATGAAGTATTACTATCCCTTTAAGCATATCGCAGGGATGAAAAGGTGCAACATGAGAATCTCGCCCGCATAAAAAGGGTGAGATTCTCATGTTGTGCCAGCATTTGAGCGCCCGTGCCCACATCATTCTCATAACTGCACCTGATTACTGCTGTGGCTTTATCTGTTGGCTCAATGCGCAATGCCCCCTGGTACAAGCTTTGTATTACTTTATGCTGTGTATCAACGGGCCTCTCTTCTCTCTATCCTGCTTTTGATCAGCTGTATATGCAAAGACACAGGAGCGCAATTCACCCCTACAGTACTTAACTTTTCTGCTTCAATACGTGCACTTACTGCAGAAGTGAGTTGCGCGTCTGTGTCTTTGCATATACAGCCAATCAAAAGCAGGATGGAGAGAAGAGAGGCCCATTGATACACAGCATAGGGTAATACAAAGCTTGTACCAGGGTGCATTGCACATTGAGCAAACACAGCCACAGCAGTAATCAGGAGCGGCTATGAGAATGATGTGAGCACTCAAATGCGGGCGTGACCTGTGAATCTCCCCTTTTGATGTGGGCGAGATTCTCACGTCGCAATTTTCAACCCCGTAACATGCTTAATGGTCCCTTTACTTCAGCACTCAAAACTGTGTGACATTTCGAAAGGATACCATTTCCCATTAGGCAGAGTAGACAGCTGCCTACAGCTCTAAATGTTAAGGGGCGGTGCTTCAGCTGTGATGGCCACACCTACATTCTGAATGGTGAGTGTGACCAACCAGTCTCAATGTCCCTGCACCCGTTTCCTGCCTCATTACAGGCTATTATTTAACCCATTCGATGCTAGAGAGAACTCCAATACATTACAGAGCAATGATTTTAGGGTTAAAGCTTTTTCATTCTTGCTTGTTAAAGGCCAAGGGTATTTTCTGCTGCAGGAAACAGTGGATGGGACTCTGGATGGGGTCATGTGAGGAAAGGGGGTGTGGTCATGGGCGGAGCTAAGCATGCTTGCAATGCCCTGCCTAGGGGCACCTGAGATGTAAATCCAGCCCCGCCAATAGTAAACCGAAAATAAAATTCCCTGTTGATTTAAATGGGGCTTTCAATAGTTTGAATGAGTCATCAACGACTTCCCTAGCATTCACATAATTAAGAAAAAGTATTTAAAATAATTTGGAATTTGGAGAATTTTTCTTTCTGGTTACTGGTCTTTAGATTGTAAGCTTTCGGGCAGGGACCTCGCACCCAATGTTTCACTCTACAAAGCACCTGTAACCCTGTATTGTTTAAACCCTGAAATTGTAAAGTGCTGCGTACACTTGTGGCGCTGTATAAATAAACATATTCATTCATTCATTCATTCATTCATTCATTCATTCATGATGGTGCCATTTGTTTGTCCCTATACATATTAACTTTTTCTTTGTTCATATAGCCCCCAGTGTCACCCTATCTTGTCCACCGCCTGGCTAGAGGTCCAAAAGTTCAGAGGTGGACTAAGCCCTCTCTAATCGGAGCTTGGTTTCTGGTTTCTTTAGCATTCAAGGGGTTAAATGCCCCATTTAATCCTTTGAGAGCCAGAGCCAATGTGTTGACCATCCCTCTGACACTCAAAGGGTTAAAGAGATAGTAATACTTCATTTTAACTAGGCACAGTGAACGGAATATGTGACGTTAATTTGTGAATTTGCACACTAAACAATATGTGACGTTAATTTGTGAATTTGCACACTAAACAGAATGTGACGCTAATCTGCGGCTAGGCACACGAAACAGAATGTGACGCTAATCTGCGGCTAGGCACAGTGAACGGAATATGTGACGTTAATTTGTGAATTTGCACACTAAACAGAATGTGACAATAATCTATGGCTAGGCACACGTTTAAAATGGCCCTTTTTGTCGCTGCGTTGTAAAATAATTGGCCCTGTGCACCTAACAGAATATGTAAGCTTGTCACTGCACTGTGAAATATTTGTCCCTGTGCACCTAGTACAATGTCACCTTAGAACATGTCCCCCCCACAAAAAAATGAAATTCTGCCACCCCCAAAAAAAATTAAATGCTGCCCCCACACACAACAGTCCTAAAAAGGACTTTTGGGTCTTGAAAGAGTTTCAACAATTTTATTCTCCCTACACTGACTTCCTGTGCATCTAGTATTATATGTCACCTTACTAATATCCCCCCCACAAAAAAAAAGGAAATTGTGCCCCCCCAAACAAAATATAAATGCTGCCCCCACACACAACAGTACTAAAAAGGACTTTTGGGTCTTGAAAGAGTTCCAACAATTTTATTCTCCCTACACTGACTTTCCCTGCCTGAGCGCATCTCTCCCTGGCTAAGAATGAGCCGAACTCGCGCGTCGCGTGCTATACAGCACCCGATCACGGGTTCTGGCCAGCCAATCAGTGTAATGCCAGCAGCCAACATGGCTGCTGGCATTACACTGATGTCAGAGCCTCCCCGCACGTTTATTGGCTGCGCAGCAGCCGCGAAACGTGCGGGGAGGAGACCCGAACATGGCGGGCGAGCACATGCGGTACTCGTACGAGTACCGCCATGTGCCGAGCAGAGCGATGCTCGAGCCGAACCGAGCTTCGGCCGAGCATGCTCGCTCATCACTATTTAAGAGATATTCACAAGCAAAGTCTCCCCTCCCCGCCCCTTTTTCCTAGTGTAAGTCATCTCTTCTCAGATGTGAATCTGGTTGTAAGAGCAGACAGATAACAACAGGTGACAATCTTCTTTGTATGAAAAGAATGAAAGCCCTGCCCCCTTGACAAGTTTTTCAGGTTTTTCCCTTATCTTAATTGAAGATTGTCCCTCTCTGCTGTCTACCTGGGCACCTCCCTTCTGATCTGGCTGAACAGGGTGGGGGTGATACTTTGCTTGTGAATATCTCTTAAACCATAAAGGTTTGAGAGATAAGACTTATATCGTTCTTCATGTTTTTTTAATGCCTACAAAATAAAATAAAGATAAAATGAAGTATTACTATCCCTTTAAATCAGTTTTGATTTATATGGCACAGTGGGTTCTTCTCAATGGTACTTCATACAGCAGTGCAGTATTTCTATAAACTCTTCATTGAAGAGGACAGCAAATTCCCCTGACTGAAGTATTATTAGGAAGGATTAATGTCCAGTGGGAGGAGTTTGTCTTTCTGGATTCCAGTAAAAAAATACAATGTCCGCCTCCACGGACCAAATATCCAGTAATGAATAAAGGATTCATTTTGGGAACCAGTTCTTGGATAATTGATTTATAGTTGTCATTGAGACTTTCTGCTTAGGTAAAAGTAAATTAAGAGATGTTAGTTTTCCATTAAAGGGATAGTAATACTTTATTATTACTATCCCCCATATTGTACATATTTGTAAAATAATGTAATAACCCCCAGGTTCATCTCTCAAACCTTTATGGTTTGAGAGATAACCAAAGGCAAAGTTCCCTCTCCCTCCCCCTTCCCTGAAGTCAGCGTTGAACTGACTGCAGGGGAAGTCTGTCGTACGATAGGCTTGTGGCTCTGCAGCAGAGCCGAGATCGCGTTACTGACATAGAATTAGTTCACTGAAACAATCTTCTACATGTGCTTGGTTTGTGATTGGTTTGCATGCACATGGAGAAGACCGTTTCAGTGAAATAGTTCTTTGTCAATAACGCGATCTCGGCTCTGCTGCAGAGCCGCATGATGAAAGCCAGACCAGATATCCCTGCGGTCAGTACAACGCTGAGGGAGGGGGTAACTTTGCCTTTGGTTATCTCTCAAACCATAAAGGTTTGAGAGATGAACCTGGGGGCTATTAAGTTATTTTACAATAATAGCAGTAACCTGTTCACATATTCACCTCACTGGAAGCATCTATCTGGACAGGATTTGCTTTATTTTCAGTTTGTTCAATTATACAAATTAGTTAGTACTGGTCAGTAGGTAGTGAGAGGGAGAGCAGTGTGAAATGTTAGTATCTGAGTGGCAGGGAATGGATGGTTGGAGGGAACGCAGTGTCAGATGTTAGTATCTGAGGGGCAGGGAGTGGATGGGGGAGGTAGAGTGGTGTGGAATGTTTCTATCTGGCTGGCAGGGAGTAGCTGGTAAGAGGGAAATTAGTGTGGACTGTGAGAATCTGGCTGACAGTGAGAGGCAGGTACTAGGGAGAGCAGTGTGGAATGTTCTTATCTGGCTGGCAGTGAGTGGCAGATGAGAGGGAGAGCAGTGTGTATGTTAAAGGGATAGTAATGGTTCAAAATAATAACAGCTCCAATTAATCTTCATAGTACTTGGGCCACGGAGAGTGTTATTTCAATTCTGTCAGAGTTGTAGTACAAGTGTAATTCAATGATAAAGTATCCCCCCTCCCATCCCTTTTACTGATGTAAAACCATTCACTTCAGAGCAGAAAAGTGGTATCTAGATGGCTTGCAGAGAGGGACAATCTTCAATTAGCATAAGGGAAAAACATGTCAAGGGGGGCAGGGTTTTCCTTATGATCACAGTAAGAAGATTGTCCCTTTCTGTGATCTGTCCGGTCAAGAGACCGATTCCACATCTGAGGGGAGGTGGCTTACACTAGGTAAAAGGGGTGGGAGGGGGATACTTTATCATTCAATTACTCTTGAACTGCAGCTCTGACAGTATTGAAATGAAATAACACTCTCCATGGCCCAAATACTATGAAGATTAATCAGAGCTGTTTTTATTTTGAAACATTACTATCCCTTTAATATCTGCCTGGCAGGGAGTAGCTGGTGGAAGTTAGAGCTGTGTGGAATGTTAGTGTCTGGCTGGAAGGGAGTAGCTGTTGGGAGGAAGAGCAGTGTGGAATATTAGTATCTGGCTGGCAGGGAGTGGCAGGTTGGAGGGAGAGCAGTGTGAAATGTTTGTATCTGGCTGGCATGGAGTAGCTGGTAGGAGAGAGAGGAATGTTAGTATCGGTCTGGCAGGGAGTAGCTGGTGGGAGGGAAAGTAGTGTGGAATGTTAGAATCTGGCTGGTAGGGAGTAGCTGGTAGGAGGGAAAGCAGTGTGGAATGTTAGTATCTGGCTGGAAGGGAATTGCTGTTGGAGGGGGAGCAGTGTGGAATGTTAGTATCTGGCTGGAAGGGAGTAGCTGCTGGGAGGGAGAGCAGTGTGGAATTTTAGTATCTGGCTGGTAGGGAGTAGCTGGTAGGAGGGAAAATAGTGTGGACTGTAAGAATCTCGCCGGCAGGGAGTGGCAGGTGGGAGGGAGAACAGTGTGGAATGTTAGTATCTGGCTGGCAGGGACTAGCTGGTAGGAGGGAGAGCAATGTGGAATGTTGGTATCTTTCTGTCAGGAAGTGGCTGGTAGGAGGGAGAGCAGTGTGGAATGTTAGTAACTGGCTGGCAAGGAGTAGCTGTTGGGTGGGAGAGTAATGTGGAATAATAGTATCTGTCTGGCAGGGAGTATCTGGTAGGAGGGGGAGCAGTGTGTGGAATGTTGGTATCTGGCTGGCAGGGAGTAGCTGCTGGGAGGGAGAGCAGTGTGGAATGTTAGTAGGGAGTAGCTTCTGGGAGGGAGAGCAGTGTAAAATGTTAGTAGGGAGTAGCTGCTGGGAGGGAGAGCAGTGTGGAATGTTAGTAGGGAGTAGCTGCTTAGAGGGAGAGCAGTATGGAATGTTAGTAGGGAGTAGCTGCTTAGAGGGAGAGCAGTATGGAATGTTAGTAGGGAGTAGGTGCTGCGAGGGAAAGCAGTGTGGAATGTTAGTAGGGAGTAGCTGCTGCGAGGGAGAGCAGTGTGGAATGTTAGTAGGGAGTAGCTGCTTAGAGGGAGAGCAGTATGGAATGTTAGTAGGGAGTAGCTGCTGCGAGGGAGAGCAGTATGGAATGTTAGTAGGGAGTAGCTGCTTGGAGGGAGAGCAGTGTGGAATGTTAATATGGAGTAGCTGCTTGAAGGGAGAGCAGTGTGTGGAATGTTAGTAGGGAGTAGCTGCTTGGAGGGAGAGCAGTGTGGAATGTTAATATGGAGTAGCTGCTTGAAGGGAGAGCAGTGTGTGGAATGTTAGTAGGGAGTAGCTGCTTCAAGGGAGAGCAGTGTGTGGAATGTTAGTAGGGAGTAGCTGCTGCGAGGGAGAGCAGTGTGGAATGTTAGTAGGGAGTAGCTGCTTGGAGGGAGAGCAGTGTGGAATGTTAATATGGAGTAGCTGCTTGAAGGGAGAGCAGTGTGTGGAATGTTAGTAGGGAGTAGCTGCTTCAAGGGAGAGCAGTGTGTGGAATGTTAGTAGGGAGTAGCTGCTTCAAGGGAGAGCAGTGTGTGGAATGTTAGTAGGGAGTAGCTGCTTCAAGGGAGAGCAGTGTGTGGAATGTTAGTAGGGAGTAGCTGCTTGGAGGGAGAGCAGTGTGGAATGTTAATATGGAGTAGCTGCTTGGAGGGAGAGCAGTGTGTGGAATGTTAGTAGGGAGTAGCTGCTTGGAGGGAGAGCTGTGTGTGGAATGTTAGTAGGGAGTAGTTGCTTGGAGGGAGAGCAGTGTGGAATGTTAGTAGGGAGTAGTTGCTTGGAGGGAGAGCAGTATGGAATGTTAGTGGGGAGTAGCTGCTTGGAGAGAGAGCAGTGTGGAATGTTAGTAGGGAGTAGTTGCTTGGAGGGAGAGCAGTGTGGAATGTTAGTGGGGAGTAGCTGCTTGGAGGGAGAGCAGTGTGGAATGTTAGTGGGGAGTAGCTGCTTGGAGGGAGAGCAGTGTGGAATGTTAGTGGGGAGTAGCTGCTTGGAGGGAGAGCAGTGTGGAATGTCAGTATCTGCTGGTGTGCCTGCCAGTACTGGCTCGATTGCATAGACTGACAAATAACGAAAACAAAAAAATGTCAGAAACTATTGTTTTAAATCAAAATGGTTAACATAGCATACAGGCGATTTTGAAAGCTCTTTCATAATCTTCTATTTGTTGCAAAGTGACAATCCCACCTTAACCCTTTGAGTGCCAGTTGGGTGTGCAACACATAGAAATGTAATGTTTTGCGTTCCCTCTGGCACTCAAAGGGTTAGGGTTTCACAAGGATTATCACCATGACCATCACAGTAAAAACTCTGAGAACAGTCAATGACTTGTATACTCATTTATCTTAACCCTTTAGGTGCCAGAGGGGTGTGAAAAGAATTGTTTTGAAATGTGTTGAACACCCCCTCTGTTCTTTAAAGGGTTAAAGACAACCATTGTATATCTATAGGCTTTTAAAAGAGATTTACTCCAGAAGGCATAGGTTAAAAATCACTTTTATTGATTCGTCTGACCTAATCACGTTCCTGCATAAATTAACTTTCTTACAAGCATTAAATATTCTAAAATAGACCTCTATGTCTTTTTAAATCTGCTATGAAGCTGTGCGTCTGGCATCTGGACTTTGTCTTCTTAAGGATTGGCAAGCGTAATGTATACAAGCACAAGACCAGCAGAGCTGTCAGCCTCCATGAGCCCTTTCAGAATCATTGAGTTTAATGGCGTCCCACTGACAGAAATGGTTTACATTACGACCCAGTAGGAGAGCATGCATGGCACAAAAGCTAAATAACAGCTTTATTTAAGTTTTCACTTCTATGCACTGCATTTGTACCTATGAATCTATTTTAACCCTTTAATGACCAGGAGGTACACAACTCTTTGCGAAGCAATGTGTTCCCTGCCCTTCAGGGCCTTAATGGTTTAAAGTGAGCCTCTATAAAAGTGACTTTTTGCCTTAAAGGGATAGTAATACTTTATTATTACTATCCCCCATATTGTACATATTTGTAAAATAGTGTAATAGCCCCCAGGTTCATCTCTCAAACCTTTATGGTCTGAGAGATAACTGAAGGCAAAGTCACCACCCTTCCTCCCCCTTCCCTGAAGTCAGCATTGTGCTGTCTGCAGGGATATCCGGTCTGACTTTCATCATGCGGCTCTGCAGCAGAGCCGAGATCCCATTAGTGACAAAGAATTATATCACTGAAATGGTCTTCTACATGTGATTGGTTTGCAAGCACATGGAGAAGACCGTTTTAGTGAAATAATTCTTTGTCACTAACGCGATCACGGCTCTGCTGCAGAGCCGCCTGATGAAAGACAGACCAGATATCCCTGCAGTCAGCACAACGCTGACTTCAGGGAAGGGGGAGGGAGGGGGGAACATTGCCTTCGGTTATCTCTCAAACCATAAAGATTTGAGAGACGAACCTGGGGGCTATTACATTATTTTACAAATATGTACAATATGGGGGATAGTAATAATAAAGTATTACTATCCCTTTAAAGGAATACTAACATCAGGAGGGATTTTCTGAAAAGAAAGGTACCAGCTTACTTAATTCTGCAGTGATATATTGCTCTGTTGGTGGCATGCAATGGGGTACTGCCCTGCTAGTGGTATGTAATGGTACATTGCCCTGCTGGAGGCATGTAATGGTGTATTGCCCTGCTGAAGTCATTTACTGGTGTTTTGCCCTGCTGGTGATATGTCACAGCATATTGCCCTGCTGGTGATATGTCACAGCATATTGCCCTGCTGGAGGCATGTAATGGTACATTGCCCTGATGGCGATATGTAATGGTACATTGCCCTGATCGCGATATGTAATGGTACATTGCCCTGATCGCGATATGTAATGGTGCACTTCCCTACTGCTAGCCTGTACTGGTGTATTGCTCAGCTGGTGCCATATAATGGAGTATTGTTCTTCTGGTGTAATGTAATGGTGTATTGTTATTTTGGTGGCATCCTGTGGGATATTTATTTCTCTGCTTGTGGCAGGAATGGCGTATTGCTCGGTGGCTATTTTGGCATATTGGCTCTGCTGGTGGCAAACAGTGGTGCATTGCCCTGCTGGTGTTATGTAATGATGCATTCCCTGCTGGTGATATGCAATGGTGCATTGCCTTACTGCTGATGTTATGTAATGGTGTATTGCCTTACTGCTGATGTTATGTAATGGTGTATTGCCTTACTGCTGGTGATATGTAATGGTGCATTGCCTTACTGCTGGTGATATGTAATGGTGTATTGCCTTACTGCTGGTGATATGTAATGGTGCATTGCCTTACTGCTGATGTTATGTAATGGTGTATTGCCTTACTGCTGGTGATATGTAATGGTGCATTGCCTTACTGCTGATGTTATGTAATGGTGCATTGCCTTACTGCTGGTGATATGTAATGGTGCATTGCCTTACTGCTGATGTTATGTAATGGTGTATTGCCTTACTGCTGGTGTTATGTAATGGTGTATTGCCTTACTGCTGATGTTATGTAATGGTGTATTGCCTCACTGCTGATGTTATGTAATGGTGTATTGCCTCACTGCTGATGTTATGTAATGGTGCATTGCCTTACTGCTGATGTTATGTAATGGTGTATTGCCTCACTGCTGGTGATATGTAATGGTGCATTGCCTCACTGCTGATGTTATGTAATGGTGCATTGCCTCACTGCTGATGTTATGTAATGGTGTATTGCCTTACTGCTGATGTTATGTAATGGTGTATTGCCTTACTGCTGATGTTATGTAATGGTGCATTGCCTCACTGCTGATGTTATGTAATGGTGTATTGCCTTACTGCTGGTGATATGTAATGGTGCATTGCCTCACTGCTGGTGATATGTAATGGTGCATTGCCTCACTGCTGATGTTATGTAATGGTGTATTGCCTTACTGCTGATGTTATGTAATGGTGTATTGCCTTACTGCTGATGTTATGTAATGGTGCATTGCCTCGCTGCTGATGATATGTAATGGTGTATTGCCTTACTGCTGGTGATATGTAATGGTGCATTGCCTCACTGCTGGTGATATGCAAAGGTGTATTGCCTTACTGCTGATGATATGTAATGGTGCATTGCCTCACTGCTGGTGATATGTAATGGTGCATTGCCTTACTGCTGGTGTTATGTAATGGTGTATTGCCTTACTGCTGGTGTTATGTAATGGTGCATTGCCTTACTGCTGGTGATATGTAATGGTGCATTGCCTTACTGCTGATGTTATGTAATGGTGTATTGCCTTACTGCTGATGTTATGTAATGGTGTATTGCCTCACTGCTGATGTTATGTAATGGTGCATTGCCTTACTGCTGATGTTATGTAATGGTGTATTGCCTTACTGCTGGTGTTATGTAATGGTGCATTGCCTTACTGCTGGTGATATGTAATGGTGCATTGCCTTACTGCTGATGTTATGTAATGGTGTATTGCCTTACTGCTGATGTTATGTAATGGTGTATTGCCTCACTGCTGATGTTATGTAATGGTGCATTGCCTCACTGCTGATGTTATGTAATGGTGCATTGCCTTACTGCTGATGTTATGTAATGGTGTATTGCCTTACTGCTGGTGTTATGTAATGGTGCATTGCCTTACTGCTGGTGATATGTAATGGTGCATTGCCTTACTGCTGGTGATATGTAATGGTGCATTGCCTCACTGCTGGTGATATGCAAAGGTGTATTGCCTTACTGCTGATGATATGTAATGGTGTATTGCCTTACTGCTGGTGATATGTAATGGTGCATTGCCTCACTGCTGGTATTATGTAATGGTGCATTGCCTTACTGCTGGTGATATGTAATGGTGCATTGCCTCACTGCTGGTGATATGTAATGGTGCATTGCCTCACTGCTGGTGATATGCAAAGGTGTATTGCCTTACTGCTGATGATATGTAATGGTGCATTGCCTTACTGCTGGTGTTATGTAATGGTGCATTGCCTTACTGCTGGTGATATGTAATGGTGCATTGCCTCACTGCTGGTGATATGCAAAGGTGTATTGCCTTACTGCTGATGATATGTAATGGTGTATTGCCTTACTGCTGGTGATATGTAATGGTGCATTGCCTCACTGCTGGTGATATGCAAAGGTGTATTGCCTTACTGCTGATGTTATGTAATGGTGTATTGCCTCACTGCTGATGTTATGTAATGGTGCATTGCCTTACTGCTGGTGATATGTAATGGTGCATTGCCTCACTGCTGGTGATATGCAAAGGTGTATTGCCTTACTTCTGATGTTATGTAATGGTGCATTGCCTCACTGCTGGTGATATGTAATGGTGCATTGCCTCACTGCTGGTGATATGTAATGGTGCATTGCCTTACTGCTGATGTTATGTAATGGTGTATTGCCTCACTGCTGATGTTATGTAATGGTGCATTGCCTTACTGCTGGTGATATGTAATGGTGCATTGCCTCACTGCTGGTGATATGCAAAGGTGTATTGCCTTACTTCTGATGTTATGTAATGGTGCATTGCGTTACTGCTGGTGTTATGTAATGGTGCATTGCCTTACTGCTGATGTTATGTAATGGTGTATTGCCTCACTGCTGATGTTATGCAATGGTGTATTGCCTTACTGCTGATGTTATGTAATGGTGTATTGCCTTACTGATGATGTTATGTAATGGTGTATTGCCTTACTGCTGATGTTATGTAATGGTGTATTGCCTCACTGCTGATGTTATGTAATGGTGCATTGCCTTACTGCTGGTGATATGTAATGGTGCATTGCCTCACTGCTGGTGATATGCAAAGGTGTATTGCCTTACTTCTGATGTTATGTAATGGTGCATTGCGTTACTGCTGGTGTTATGTAATGGTGCATTGCCTTACTGCTGGTGTTATGTAATGGTGTATTGCCTTACTGCTGGTGATATGTAATGGGGCATTGCCTTACTGCTGATGTTATGTAATGGTGTATTGCCTCACTGCTGATGTTATGCAATGGTGTATTGCCTTACTGCTGGTGTTATGTAATGGTGCATTGCCTTACTGCTGATGTTATGTAATGGTGTATTGCCTCACTGCTGATGTTATGCAA
Organism: Rhinophrynus dorsalis; assembly: GCA_037306005.1. Lineage (NCBI taxonomy): Eukaryota > Metazoa > Chordata > Amphibia > Anura > Rhinophrynidae > Rhinophrynus > Rhinophrynus dorsalis. The sequence continues at coordinate 165,338,454 of CM074727.1, forward strand.
TGGTGTATTGCCTTACTGCTGATGTTATGTAATGGTGTATTGCCTTACTGCTGATGTTATGTAATGGTGTATTGCCTTACTGATGGAATGTATTGGTGTATTTTTCAGCTTGTGTCATATAATGGTGTATTGTTCTGCTGCTGGAAAGTATTGGTGTATTGTTCAGCTTGTGGCATGTAATGGTATTTTGCTCTGCTGTTGGTATGTAACGGTATATTTTTTCTGCTGGCGACATGCTGTGGGGTATTACTCTGCTGATGGCATGTTATGGCATATTGGCTCTGCTGGGGGCAAACAAAGGTGTATTACTCTGAAGATCTCAGGTAATTAAAGGTATAAATGGTACCAGTAAGGTAACACTAAACCCCTATGTGTCTTACTCTGCCCCCCAAAATCCCATTGGCCACTATGAATCAATTATGAGTGGACTGATTCTCCAGAATGAATGTTTACTTGATACTGGATTTCACATTCGCGGAGGCAGACATGATTCCTGTTGCAGGACTCCAGGACCACAAGCTTTTCTATTTTGGGAAACTATTAGCTGGAGGAGTTTGGGGTCCTGAATCCAGTAACAAAGAATCATGTATGTCTCCCCTGACATGATATTTAGTACTATAATTTTGGGAGATTAGACAATGCAGAACTGGTACATACAGGCCACTAGAATTCTCTACCCAGGTGAAGGGGAAAAAAAAGCTATTGAATATAACAATGGTACATCACTCACTATTGGGAAAGATTTCATTCCAATTAACATTAACAGCACCACCTGGTGTCAAGACAGTTCCCCTGCAATACACCTGGAGTCCAGATAGTTCTTCTGCAGCATTCTAATGCAGAGGTGAGTCACTGGGTGCAGACAGTTCTCCATAGAATGTGAAAGTAACAGCTCCATCACTTCCTGACAGTCTTAACTATAACACACTTTGAATAAAGCATCTCTCAGCAGTGGTCGTACCCTAGTTTTGATCAGCATGGAAAAACATACTTTATATGTCTCTTTTTAAATTGTAAACCGGGGCTGTTAATGCTTCTTTAAAATATTTGTTTAACCCCTTGAATGCAAGTGAGGTCTCCAAAGCATTGTGAATCAATGCATTGGTGATCTCTCTGGTATTCAATGGGTTAAAAGCTCCATTTAAATCATTTTGGAAAATTGTATTTATTCCCTTTGTTGCAGTTGGCGGTCTCCAGAATTGCTCCAAGTCTTCTTAGTATTTCAGTTTCAAATCCGCTGTTGAAGTGCATCCTGGGTACAACAATCATCCCCCCCCCCCCCATTCCCCTTGGCACCTGATTCATCATTCAATTTCTCTTTTATTGAACGCTTTTGTTCCATCTCACACAGAGTACACTGAACTGGGCAAACAGCTTTTAAAAGAAAAAAGGGGTAATGGTTTTATTTACTGCACATCCCAGCGGTAACATAAAAAAAAAAAAAACTGGACGGAGGGTAATGGTAAAATATACCGAGAGCCCTATTTTTATATACAGGGCTATTCTAAAGGAATGTCTAGTTTTCATAATTTTCCCTGTGTAATTCACCTTCTGGTTTGGCCCATACACAGATTAGAAATAGTCTCCTTGAACGGCACGGTCATAAATAATAACCAAATGTTGCTAAACATAATGGTTTGTAAGACTTTAGTATAAACATGTAAAAAGCAGCTTATGTGACTCAATTCACAGATCATTTTTTTGTGACCCTTTGGGTGCCAGAGGAGGCGCCCAATGTATTATTGCACAATGTATCGGACACCCCTCTCTGGAACACAATGGATTAAAGGGTTAGTAATGTCTTTATTAACCCCTTAAGGACCAGCGGTCCTGGGGTGTGTGGTCCTTTAAAGACCAGATAGGGACGTTCGACGTGCCGCCCCACATGACTGATCACGTGGGGCGGCACGCAGAACGAGGGACTGAAAGAGATCGCTCCGGTCTTGGAGCGATCAACTTCAGTCCCCGGTATTACTCACCTCGCTCCTGCAAGAGCACAGTGAGTAAAACTACGTGACGTACCAGGACTGTCACTAGTCCTTAAGTGCTGGACCAGCGTGACGGTCCAGGTATGTCAATGGTCCTTAAGGGGTTAAACAAAGCTAAATATTGTAGCTATTACAAAAATAAACTAAATGATCCAAGTGCCGTCTCTCAAAACTTATGGTTTGAGAGACAGAATGTTTTAAAGTTCCCTCCCTCCCCTTGCACTGCTGCCAGCTGTAAAGCAGACAGAAGCAGATTTGTGTTGCCAACTCGAGGAGGCTCTTCAGCAGAGCCGAAATAGCGCGTTCTAAAAAGAAATACTTCATTGGAACGGTCTACAAAGTCTGGTTTGCAAGCACACTTTGTAGATCGTTCCAATTAAGTATTTCTTTTTAGATTGCGGTATTTCGGTTCTACTGAAGAGCCGTTGGCCAGTCCCGAGACCAGGATCTCCTGCTGTCAGCTTATACCTGACGACAGTGCAAGGGGAGGGAGGGGGGACTTTAAAATGTTATATCTCTCAAACCATAAAGGTCTGAGAGATGGGACTTCAATCATTTAGTTCATTTTTGTATTAACTACAATATTTTGTTTTGTGTAATAAAGACATTACTAAACCTTTAAAGGGATAGTAATATTTTATTATTACTATCCCTCATATTGTAGGTATTTGCAAAATAAGTTAATAGCCCCCAGGTTCATCTCTCAAACCCATGAATGGTTTGGGATCCTCTTTAGCATCCAATGGATTAAAAAAGTATCAGTTATGAATTTTATTTAAAGAGCAACTAAAATGAAATATTTACAGTTCAGCAGATCTGTGGCCAAGAGTAGAGGTGGAGACTAACCTCTTGAGTGCTAGGGGGTTTAAAAAAGAACTGCTTTGCAATGTGTTGCGTACCCCTCTATCATTCAAAGGGTTAAATTGTGACTGCATTGTGAGCCCTGGAGCACCAACAATGGATACCACTAATGCTCCCCCTGTGTTCATTGAGCAAGACCATTTACTGTCCCCACTGTAGAAGAAGAAACAGCAAAGAACAGGGGTTCCCCATATGTTGCATCAAATGACAGCTATATTTTGTTGTGAATATTAGGTCAGCCAAATGGCAGCTCACACACTTTCGTTTAGTCACTGATATTGTGACAAACATGCCTGTGGAAGATACACCTGCTCCCAATCAGCTCTCTTGTCCTCACAATCAATGGATGGCTATGACCTTCATTGCACCTGGTTGGATAAGGCCATTACATTGTCATCCTATAAGGGAAACAGAAAGAAAATGTATACAAGGTGTGTTCATCCACACTTTATGTATACATGCCTCCCAAGGAAACAGCTGTAAGCAGTTGAGAGATGCGTTGAGGGATATTTTAAATACAGAAGAACACTGTGTTTATATATATTTTTCAATACATTTTTCAGTATTCATTTTTGATGGTGATCCATCATTCCAAACAGTCTTCCCAAGTGGAAGTAGGTTCCGACTGGCAGTGTCCCATAAGCACACCGGTAGTATGAGAGCGGTGAGTTACTTGACACAATCTTAGTGACTATGGTGGAGTTCTAACACTGAATACATTTTATTTCTACTGTAGACCTACTGTATCAGCCATGAAACCCGACACGGCAGGTATACGGACAATCTGAATTCTAGCTGAAACATCTGGTAGAAGATGTTTTGGGGCCACACACACACGCACATATACACACATACACATATACATACACACATACATACATACACACACATACATACACACATATGATCTAGAAAAAGTTTAAATAGCATGTATTGACCTTATTTGACCTTATTTGAAGTCATGGAGCAAGTCATAAAGTGTCATTCACCATAGAAGGACCTCAGAAGGAGCACAAAGGGTTAATGAAGAAAAGGGAAGGGGCTCACCTACACTATTCGTATGACACTCGCTAACAGTGACTGTGCGATGATCTTGGTAGCCTCCAGCCGTCAGGAAACTGATCTGATTATAAGGGATTACAGGATATTGCAGAACCAAAGGGCTCCCCTGGTGGTCAGGCCTCATTACAGCTGCACACCTTGTAGTTACACCCTACACTGTAATTCACTTGATTACAGGGAGGCATTTTATTAACATATTGATAGTTCTTGGCCTAGCTGTTCTATATTAAAGGCGAACTAGCATGGTAGTTGCTAACATGACCACAGGACTGTAAATTCTACTCACTGCAAATGGTAATTGTGAAGGTACCAAAATTTACCGGACCGGTTTGGGGTCGGCGGTTCTTGAACTGCCACTTCTGCTGTCCTTCTTCCACCGCTGGCTGGAACCCTGCTACTTCCTGGAGGTCTGGATGTCCTGGATACTCAGGCAGGAACAACTGGATGCTGCATACTCATAGACTGGCAGAGCTAGTGAATTTAGCTGCAGAACCCCAGCTGTGGTTTCCAGGGGCCCCACACCAGTAGACCAGCGAGGCAAGTGAATTTGCTCTTGCAGTGGCTGAGATTAGCATCCCCAGCCCAAGCCCCCTCCAGAAATACAGCCAAGACTTGTATTGAGCAGGGTAGAACTGAACAGTCTTGGTATAACACACTACTTATATACACTTCCAGACATTCATATCAAGATTAGAACATAAACTAGGGTTTAGGACAGTGTTGGTACATTTGACCAATCAGGCAATGGCCTACATTTCCAGACATGTTTATCAAGATAAGAATAAAAATTAGGGTTTGAAAAAGGAGCATTCCAACCATAAATTTCCTCACCTGATTTGTCAAGGGAGCACAGCCGGAATCAATCAACATCCAACAATTCCATGTTATACATACATGGAGTATACTGTAAGCAAGTCAAAGTGCTGGACTTACAGTGATAGTAATGTTTCCCAAAAAGCAGCTCCAATTAATCTTCATAGTATTTGGGCCATGGAGAGTGTTATTTCAATACTGTCAGAGTTGTAGTTCAAGAGTAATTGAATGATAAAGTATCCCCCTCCCGCCCCTTTTACGTAGTGTAAGCCATCTCCCCTCAGATGTGGAATCTGGTCTCTTGACCAGACAGCTTACAGCAAGGGACAATCTTCTCACTGTGATCATAAGGAAAACCCTGCCTCCCTTGACAGGTTTCTCAGGTTTTTCCTTATGATCACTGAAGATGGTCCCTCTCTGCGCTCCATCCAGACAGTCTTGCTTCTCTGAGGTGAGCAGTGTTACATCAGTAAAAGGGGTGGGAGGGAGATACTTTATCATTTCAATTACTCTTGTACTACAGTTCTGACAGTAGTGATATAACACTCTCCATGGCCCAAATTCTATGAAGATTAATTGGAGTTGCTTTAATTGTGAAACATTACTATCCCTTTAACCTTTATTTTCTCTGCACTCTGGTTCCCCACTGCCAAATCCCTTTACAGTATAATACCACACACACACCATACACCACTACATTATACCACACAATCTACAACACAATGAGCAATATTTCAAATGTTACAGTCCAGAAAGTGAACATCACCACACTGCCCTCTGCTGATTCCATCACAGGTGCACTAAATCACTCCATCTGGCCACAGTATTCTAGGTTCATGCTTTCTGCCTGCTTCACTTTAAAAAAACTGCTGCCAAATGTCATGTCGGCCTCCGTCAACATGACATACAGAGCAGACTGAAGAGGTTTTCTCTTAAACAAAGGCACAAGAGCAAGATTCATGGGGCCAAAAGGATTTTCTTGTTCTAGTTAGGTAAGTAGAGGGTAATTATTAGTAAGTGCTAGTTCTCCTTTAACACTACCCTGAGTGATGTGACCTAGGCTAAGAGAGTTTACATAGGGAGTCCAGTGGACGTACGAGTGGGGTGGAAGGTTTGAGAAACAACAGCAGAAAAAGCCTGAGATAAAAGAGGACTCCTCTGCCTTGTCAGCCTCGTTCCACATGGAATCTCGCTTGTTTTTTCCACACTAAATGATTTTGGCGAGGAGACTGGAAGACTTGGCAGGGAAGTGTTTTCGAGTTGCTTAGCTAACTGGGAAAACCCTTTCTTTTAATATTTTTTCTTTCATTACAAATTATAAATGACACGTCATTTTGAGAAACCTTTCAATATTTTCTGTGACATCTGATTTAAGAAACGTAGGTTTCTAATTAATATGCTCGTTGGGACTGCTGTACTTGGAAGAGCTATTTTAGTCTTGGAGCATACCAACTACATCATAGGGAACTAATAAATCAAATCCCAAATTCCCATTGATTTAAATTGGGCGTTTAATCCACTTGAATGCTAGAGAGATCTCCAATGCATTGATCTGCAATCCGTTGGACACCTCCCTAGCATCTAAGGGGTTTAAACCATTGTTTTAATCAGCAGGATATTTAATTTGTCCCCTATTGCTGCACTTGGTTTCTTCCAGAATTGCTCTTATTTTTATTTGTGCATAAGGATCATGGGTATTTAATTCATATGCTCAGTGTTTCCTTAAAGGGATAGTAATGTTTCATAATAAAAGCAGCTCTAATTAATCATCATAGTATTTGGACTTTGGAGAGTGTTATTTCAATTCTGTCAGAGTTGTAGTTCAGGAGTAATTCAATGACAAAGTATCTCCCTCCCGCCCCTTTTACTGATATAACACTGCTCAGCCAGAGCAGAAGGGAGGTGCCCAGGTAGATTGCAGAGAGGGACAATCTTCAATTAAGATAAGGGAAAAACCTGAAAAACTTGTCATGGGGGGCAGGGCTTTCATTGTTCTCATAGGAAGAAGATTGTCCCCTTCTGTTATCTGTCTGGTCTATGGACTGGATTCCATCTGAGAAGAGATGGCTTACACTAGGTAAACGGGGTGGGAGGGGAAACTTTGCTTGTGAATATCTCTCAAACCATAAAGGTTTGAGGGATAAGACTTATATCGTTCTTCATGTTTTTTTAATGCCTACAAAATAAAATAAAGATAAACCAAAGTAATACTATCCCTTTAAGAATGCTGAACGAAAAAGGTCTGGAAGCGATCTGGAACATACCAACTGCCCCGCAGGGGAGAAATAGTAAGTCTCTAAATTTCCATGCACTTTAATGGGGCTTTAAACTTCATGAATTTTAGAGCAGTCTCCAATGGATTGCTTAGCAATCGGTTGGAGAGTTCTCTAGAATTTAAGAGGTTAAAAGCCCCATGAAAACCAATCAGAAAGTTTATCTGTCCCCTATGGTAGAGTTGTTCTGCCACAGAATTGTACCAGATCTTCTTACTACTTTCACCTCCTTGTGTTAGTAAAGAACTCTACTCTGGTTAATGGAGCAGTGACCTTCCCCTACTGAGACATATTTCATTAAAAAGTTATTAATTTGTAGCTCGAACATTTTTAACATTAAACTATAATTTACTTTTGTGGTTGCCAGGTGGCGATATTCCTGTCACTTACTATGAAGAGCTGTAGTAACTCAAATTGTCCTGCTAAAGGGATAGTAATACTTCGTTTTATCTTTATTTTATTTAGTAGGCATTAAAAAAACATGAAGAACGATATAAGTCTTATCTCTCTATATCGTTTTGACGATAGCTGGCACTGTTTGATTTAAACATTTTTGAGCTTGAATAATATTTTAATTAAGCATTTCCCAATATTAGTACCTTGTTTTTACTCAGAAGGAAATAAAAAAGCATATATTATTTTTTTCATTAAAAAATGTTCTCTCTCCTTTAAAGGGATAATAACACTTAAAGCGGAACTCTGACCCGCTATATAGTCGACCTGCAATAATTAAGCAGGTAGCGACTAGCATTATAATATATATTTTTCCTCTGAAAAGTAGTGCGTTCTAAAGAAATCCTTTATTGTAGGAGACTGACGGGCAGGTTAGTGCTGTCTGCACATTTGCGCCGTCAGTCTCTTCCGGTTATCTTGTGGCACATTGCACATGGAGACCGGGAGTGACAGCGCAGGCGAGCAGACAAGATGTCTTTGCTGACTCTATAGCGGGTGAAAGATCCTCTTTAATATACAATAAAATGTGTATTGTAAGATATATCCTCATGAGAAAAGCAAGGGTATTCCCACTGCTGAGTTGGGTTATGGCTGCTAAAAGTTGTTTTTTTAGGTGCAGTATCTCAGTAACCTGAGGTTTATAGTCAATTGACCAGAGCTGTCCATAGGATGGTGTAGCAACAGCGCCACTGTACGATTTCAGGCCATTGAGATGCTGCGCCTAAAAAAATTAAAGTTTGAGCTGCTGTACTTTTTGAATACAACACCTCTCAGCAGTGGGAGTACACTTGTTTTAGTCAGGAAGTTACACTTTACAATATACATTTTACTCTATATTAAATGTTACTATCCCTTTAAATGGGATTAATTCAAGGTAAAGGAATCCCCTATATGTTATCAACCTTGTGGCTAATCTTCATTAGGGGGTCAACAGTTTCAGTCCTCAAAGAATATAGCCCAGCTTAAAGGTTACCCCCTGCTTGTTCAGTACTGGTGTGTCAGTCTTGCAAGGAATCCAAGTGAGCTCATGGACTGGAACAAGATCTGAACTGACCTCGGAAAAGGGGGGGACCAAAGTTAGGGCTGCCACCTCATCTCCCTACAGGGGCAAACCCAAGATTTACAGAGTGAGGTTTCCATAAAATAAAAAATATACAATAACAATATATTGAATTTTATTACATCTGTGTCTCTTAAGCTGTGTTCCGTGGAATCCCATGGTTCCATAGGAAACTACAAACAGTTCAGAAGAACGTATTTAAGTAACGGCAGAGAGTGGAACAAGACTAGGGTGACCACTACTGCATGTGTAGTTCTCTGAATACCACTGGTTGTGTGGAAGATTTCAGTATTTCAAAGTTCAATCTTATAGAAGATTTCAAAGTTCAATTTTATAAAAAGCATTGCAGTTTAGCCCCCCCCAAAATAAATAAATAAATAATATTTTTATTCAACAAATATTAGCACAGAATACATTTTTAGTTTGAAATATATTCATACGTTACTAGAACCAGCAAGCTTTAAAATGAGGATGATACAGTTATTAACTCCTTTGGATGCTAGTGATGTCAACAGTGCATTTTAAAACAATAGATTCAACACAAGGTTCCGGTGTGATTTAAAGGGATAGTAATACTTTGTTTTATCTTTATTTTATTTTGTAGGCATTAAAAAAACATGAAGAATGATATAAGTCTTATCTCTCAAACCTTTATGGTGTGAGAGATATTCACAAGCAAAGTTTCCCCCTCCCGCCCCTTTTACCTAGTGTAATCAATCTCTTCTCAGATGTGGAATCCAGTCCATAGAGCAGGCAGATAACAGCAGGGGACAATCTTCTTCCTATGAGAACAATGAAAGCCCTGCCCTCCTTGGCAAGTTTTTCAGGTTTTTCCCTTATCTTAATTGATGATTGTCCCTCTCTGCAATCTACCTGGGCACCTCCCTTCTGATCTGGCTGAGCAGTGTTACATCAGTTAAAGGGGCGGGAGGGGATAGTTTATCATTAAATTCCTCTTGAACTACAACTCTGACAGAATTGAAATAACACTCTCCAAAGTCCAAATACTATGATGATTAATTAGAGCTGCTTTATTATGAAATATTACTATACCTTTAATTTAAAATGAAAGGGTTTCACTACTTCAATTCTGTGTCCAAAATCCAGTGCCACTCCCTGTGTATAGATCACGTTTGACAACCTGCAGAACCTCTAGTTCAGTGGTTCTCAGTCTTTTTTTGTTCAGGGCACCTGTAACAAGTAATCTAGAACATTCGGGGCACCCCTGACATATTTCAAGTACTTTATCATGGGCATAAGAGGGATACAATACATAAATATTGTGTTATTATTAGGTCTTTTAATCAGAATAAGAAACCTAAAGATATTGTGCATAACAATTTCTATAAGTCTTTATTTAAAAATCCATTTTTGATAGTTTTCATAGAAAACATGGGGCACCCTAAGTTGATGTCCATGGCACACCAAAGTGCCACGGCACCCTGGTTGTGAATCATTGCACTAGTTGTTGGAATACAATTTCTGTCATTCCCAGTTGCAGGTGTTAGTACATAGCAGAGAAAAAGAAGGCCGTGATACACCCATAAAAATAACTTTATGTTGTTTTGTAAAGTTTAAAAAATAAATTATGTGACGCAAATCCCATCTTTCAAACATTTATGGTTTGAGAGATATTCACTGCTAAAGTTCCTCTTTGAATGTATCGGTTATAGTAGTTATACTCCTTGAGAAAGTGCTGGTAGCACGAAACGCGTCGGAGTGACCATGTAGTCTGGTGTACCCCAGAGGTGTGTTGAACCACGCCACAGAGTTTACTGTGTATAATTCCAGATGAAAGAGTTAACCTGTTGACCGCATATTGCCATTGCAAATGTCCCGCTATATCCCTGCCGGTATGGACTGAGTTGCATTTGATGGCTTTCTGTAATTTGACGAGAGTGAAGGTGTTTTGGATCACGGAAGTCTCCCTTTAAGTGGGTAAGAACCGAAACCTATACATTCAAGGCTCAGTGTGGAAGGAGATATACCACCCCTAACTCCGAAAAAGGTTAATAGGTTCCCCACCCATAGTTGCACGGCAATATTCCGGAGGGAAAAGTGGAGGACTATGGAGGAACGGATATTGTTAACTGAATACGAGCGGAGGCGGTTTGCTAGGACAGGAAAGTAACAAGACCTCCGAAGCTACATTGCTCTGAGTGGAACATTGGCTGGGGGAGGTACTTTCAGAGACTGTGTTATACCACTGACTCTTAGGATTATATGTAGTAGCTAGGTTATATATACTTTGTATATATCCCATTTAGGGGCTGTTTTTATTAATAGTACATTTTATAGTGTATGTATATTTTTTGTTTGTATTGCTTGGGTTGCCGTGTGATTACATACATATTTTATTTATATTTATAATTATGAACTAGTTGAACAGCCCGTTACACGGACCACAGTGCCTCTGGCAGCCGGTCACGGGGCACTCACGTGCAGTAGAGACTGCCCGCGCCGCGGCTGATACAGAGCAGGACGCTCCTTCGGAGCGCCCAGCTCTGTATCAGCCGCGGCGCAGGCAGTCTCTACTGTGCGTGACTGCCACACGCGCAGCAGTGTCTACTGCACATGTCGGGCGTTACACACGATTTAGCGACTTATTATATAGGATGTGCATTTCGGTTGCGGTACGGGAGCCAGACAATATACCCACGGGTGGACGTACACAGTTGCCTGTTGGGGGTGTGGGTGTCCGTGTTGTTCCCTGGTTTCCAACCCTCGATGGCAGTGCATAATTGATATTAGTACTGGACTTATTTAATTTAACATATTATTTTATTTTGCGCTCTCCCTTTGTTTCTTTTTGTGGTTTACCGATAATAGGTTTACTCACACCTATTGGGATTAGAGAAGCATTAGGTTCTCATACCTCCCAACATTTCAAATTGCCAAAGAGGGACACTTGTGTTTTAGGGGGTATTGCTGGGGGCGTGGCTGATTGGTGGTGCATTACCGAGGATTTTTAGGCTACTTCGTGACCTATAGATGCCTCCTTGTGTAACCTAATATATGACGTATAACAAGACCAATGTATTTTATTTACACAGACTAATTTATAAACATATATACTGATGTTTAAACAAACAATAATGTGAGTTTTATTGCTGTAGAGCAATGTGATACACTTATATACAGACCACACAGTCTGATCTCCTAAACACAAGGACACCAGGGTGATACACTTATATACAGACCACACAGTCTGATCTCCTAAACACAGGGACATCAGGGTGAAATACTTATATACACACCACACAGTCTGATCTCCTAAACACAGGGACACCAGGGTGATACACTTCTATACACACCACACAGTCTGATCTCCTAAACACAGGAACACCAGGGTGATACACTTGTATACACACCACACAGTCTGATCTCTTAAACACAGGGACACCAGGGTGATACACTTATATACACACCACACAGTCTGATCTCCTAAACACAGGGACACCAGGGTGATACACTTATATACACACCACAGTCTGATCTCCTAAACACAGGGACACCAGGGTGATACACTTCTATACACACCACACAGTCTGATCTCTTAAACACAGGGACACCAGGGTGATACACTTCTATACACACCACACAGTCTGATCTCCTAAACACAGGGACACCAGGGTGATACACTTCTATACACACCACACAGTCTGATCTCCTAAACACAGGGACACCAGGGTGATACACTTATATATACACCACACAGTCTGATCTCCTAATCACAGGGACACCAGGGTGATACACTTATATACACACCACACAGTCTGATCTCCTAAACACAGGGACACCAGGGTGATACACTTCTATACACACCACACAGTCTGATCTCCTAAACACAGGGACACCAGGGTGATACACTTCTATACACACCACACAGTCTGATCTCCTAATCACAGGGACATCAGGGTGATACACTTCTATACACACCACACAGTCTGATCTCCTAAACACAGGGACACCAGGGTGATACACTTATATATACACCACACAGTCTGATCTCCTAATCACAGGGACACCAGGGTGATACACTTATATACACACCACACAGTCTGATCTCCTAAACACAGGGACACCAGGGTGATACACTTCTATACACACCACACAGTCTGATCTCCTAATCACAGGGACACCAGGGTGATACACTTATATACACACCACACAGTCTGTTCTCCTAAACACAGGGACACCAGGGTGATACGGTTATATACACACCACACAGTCTGATCTCCTAAACACAGGGACACCAGGGTGATACACTTATATATACACCACACAGTCTGATCTCCTAAACACAGGGACACCAGGGTGATACGGTTATATACACACCACACAGTCTGATCTCCTAAACACAGGGACACCAGGGTGATACACTTATATATACACACCACACAGTCTGATCTCCTAAACACAGGGACACCAGGGTGATATACTTATATACACACCACACAGTCTGATCTCCTAAACACAGGGACACCAGGGTGATACACTTATATACACACCACACAGTCTGATCTCCTAAACACAGGGACACCAGTGATACACTTCTATACACACCACACAGTCTGATCTCCTAAACACAGGGACACCAGGGTGATACACTTATATACACACCACACAGTCTGATCTCCTAAACACAGGGACACCAGGATGATACACTTATATACACACCACACAGTCTGATCTCCTAAACACAGGGACACCAGGGTGATACACTTCTATACACACCACACAGTCTGATCTCCTAAACACAGGGACACCAGGGTGATACACTTATATATACACCACACAGTCTGATCTCCTAATCACAGGGACACCAGGGTGATACACTTCTATACACACCACACAGTCTGATCTCCTAAACACAGGGACACCAGGGTGATACACTTCTATACACACCACACAGTCTGATCTCCTAATCACAGGGACACCAGGGTGATACACTTATATACACACCACACAGTCTGTTCTCCTAAACACAGGGACACCAGGGTGATACACTTATATATACACCACACAGTCTGATCTCCTAAACACAGGGACACCAGGGTGATACGGTTATATACACACCACACAGTCTGATCTCCTAAACACAGGGACACCAGGGTGATACACTTATATATACACACCACACAGTCTGATCTCCTAAACACAGGGACACCAGGGTGATATACTTATATACACACCACACAGTCTGATCTCCTAAACACAGGGACACCAGGGTGATACACTTATATACACACCACACAGTCTGATCTCCTAAACACAGGGACACCAGGGTGATACACGTCTATACACATCACACAGACTGATCTCCTAAACACAGAGACACCAGGGTGATGATACACTTATATACACACCACACAGTCTGATCTCCTAAACACAGGGGCACTAGGGTGGGAAAGAGGGACAGAGGGTTTTGGGTCTCAAAGAGGGACTGTCCCTCCTAAAGAGGGACAATTGGGAGGTATGGGTTCTATATTCAGTGATATTGGGGGGACACATTTTAGCGCCTAGAGTCTATCATAGTTTGTTGTATTGTCTCTATCTAGTCTGGTACTAGTGAGTGGCCAGGTCATATCCCAGCTCCAGACTCTCATATTGAGACCCTCCGGAGCAGTCTCCTATTTCTTGTAGGAACCCCTTGCTCCAGGTCAGGGATGCTCTCTCGCTTCTATTTGGGCTCTGTGGTATCTCTTATTACATGTTTCTATCTCATTAAAGGTGGAATTATATTACAGTACTTGTCTCTTGCCTCGTCTTTGAAATCTGTTACAAAAGTACACTGAACCCTATCTACTCTACTTGCTAACACATTGTCACTTTTTTCCATATATACACAGGCTAATTTATAAACACACATACTGAAGTTTAAATAAAAATAAATCTGTATTGCTGTGGAGCAATGTGGTACACTTATATACACACCACACACAGTCTGATCTCTTAAACACAGGGACACCAGGGTGATACACATATATACACACCACACAGTCTGATCTCCTAAACACAGTGACACCAGGGTGATACACTTATATACACACACCACACAGTCTGATCTCCTAAACACAGGGACACCAGGATGATACACTTATATACACACACCACACAGTCTGATCTCCTAAACACAGGGACACCAGGGTGATACACTTATATACACACACCACACAGTCTGATCTCCTAAACACAGGGACACCAGGATGATACACTTACACACACACCACACAGTCTGATCTCCTAAACACAGGGACACCAGGGTGATACACATATATACACACCACTCAGTCTGATCTCCTAAACACAGGGACACCAGGGTGATACACTTCTATACACACCACACAGTCTGATCTCCTAAACACAGGGACACCAGGGTGATACACTTCTATACACACCACACAGTCTGATCTCCTAAACACAGGGACACCAGGGTGATACACTTATATACACACGCCACACAGTCTGATCTCCTAAACACAGGGACACCAGGGTGATACACTTTTATACACAGCACACAGTCTGATCTCCTAAACACAGGGACACCAGAGTGATACACTTCTATACAAACCACACAGTCTGATCTCCTAAACACAGGGACACCAGGGTGATACACTTCTATACACACCACACAGTCTGATCTCCTTAACACAGGGACACCAGGGTGATACACTTCTATACACACCACACAGTCTGATCTCCTAAACACAGGGACACCAGGGTGATACACTTATATACACACCACACAGTCTGATCTCCTTAACACAGGGACACCAGGGTGATACACTTCTATACACACCACACAGTCTGATCTCCTAAACACAGGGACACCAGGGTGATACACTTATATACACACCACACAGTCTGATCTCCTAAACACAGGGACACCAGGGTGATACACTTATATACACCACACAGTTTGATCTCCTAAACACAGGGACACCAGGGTGATACACTTCTATACACACCACACAGTCTGATCTCCTAAACACAGGGACACCAGGGTGATACACTTATATACACCACACAGTCTGATCTCCTAAACACGGGGACACCAGGGTGATACACTTGTATACACACCACACAGTCTGATCTCCTAAACACAGGGACATCAGGGTGATAAACTTCTATACACAGCACACAGTCTGATCTCCTAAACACAGGGACACTAGGGTGATACACTTGTATACACACCACACAGTCTGATCTCCTAAACACAGGGGACACCAGGGTGATACACTTATATATACACCACACAGTCTGATCTCCTAAACACAGGGACACCAGGGTGATACACTTATATATACACCACACAGTCTGATCTCCTGAAAAGAGGGACATCAGGGTGGGAAAGAGGAACAAGGGGATTTGGGTCTAAAAGAGGGACTGTCCCTCCTAAAGAGGGGCACTTGGGAGGTATGTTACTATGCCCAGAAAATCCTATAATCTCTTATGGATTTTACTATTTTGCCTTGGTACAGAAAATAAGATGTCCAATCAATCCTGAAGGTAATATTCATGGAGGTGGGCATGATTGTTGCTGTTTTTTCAGACTGAAGCAGGCAGAATGCATGAGCTTACTTAATTACCCATTTAAGCACCAGAGCACCATTCCTCTGGTCATTAAAGAGTTAAGATTACCAAGTTCATTGAGCAGAGTTTGAGATCACGTGGTCCTACTACCAACTGTCATTTCTATCTCTATTTATATGTCATCCAATACTGAATAAATATGTTATTTATTGAACCAAGGAGAAAGGTAAAAATGTATTATATGGTGGTATTAGTTTTCCTTTAAAGCTCCCCATAGCACACAAATCATTAGTCAAAAAGAATGAACTGTGGCGGGTTTAAAGGGCCATGTTGCAGTTGCTAGCCTGCAAGACAACAAGCACAGAGTCTGATAGTGACAGCTCTGAAGCACTATTGTAGGATTAGCAGTAGAAAATGGAAATGTGATTCCGATGCCAACCAGCACTCAATGCAGCTTAAATTTAAACCCATCTGCAAGATGAGTCACACTCTGTTTTTGCCTGGACTTCGGGCTGACCCCTGTAACAATAAGCATTTAAACGGCAAATGTAAAAATGATTGCGAATTGGATGCAAACCAGTTCCTTGCTTCCTTAGCTCCTGTTTTTCTTTTTTAACTCTTTTACTACTGAAGGGATGGTAGCCTCGGATAGGATCTAGATTCTAGTTGATGCAAGGAACCTGGGGCTGTATTCAAGCTAGAAAAATGCAATTCTAGAACAAACCACTTGCTGGAAGATGCTTCAATTAGAATGTATTGCAACTCAAACTTGTTTTTCTTTTTTTTTTATATTAAACCGCAGTTTTCTCTTGTGGTCTCTAGGTGGTGCAGTTCCTATAGTCTATTATGGAAAGCCATAATCTATGACTAAACTCTCCTCTAGTGTCTTATAAATAAATTGCCTTTTGAACACTAGTTGGTGCTGTTGCCAATAGTTTGATATAAAAATAAGTTTGGTCTATATTAACTTTGAAAGGAAAACTCTTTTAGCAGTAGGAGTCCCATTATTTTATTCAACAAGAAAAGTGTTACAACACTGGAAAAAGGTTACTTGTTTTTTAAACGGATTTTAATGTTACTAAATAAATGCAGCTCCAGTATGGCTTTCCATAATAGTTTATAGGAACGGCACCACCTGGAGACCAGGAGAGAAAATTGTGGTGTAATATTAAAAAAAAACAAAAAACCTCAAGTTTGAGTTGCAATGCATTTTAATTGAAGCATCTTTCAGCAACTGGTTTGTTCCAGAACAGCATTTTTCTAGCTTGAATACAGCCCCAGGTTCCTTGCATCAACTAGAATCTAGATCCTATCCGAGGCTACAATCCCTTCAGTCCCCCTTCCGCCCCTTTTACTTATTGTAAGCCGCCTCCCCTTAGATGCCGAATCGGGTCACTTGACTGGACAGCTCACAGTGAGGGACAATCTTCTGGCTGTGAGCATTAGGAAAACCCTACACCACTTGAAGGAGGAGGGCAGGTTTTTCCTTGTGCTAACAGAAGATTGTCCCTTGCTATGATCCATCCGAATGGTCTTGCTGTGCAGCTTTACATAGGTAAAAGGGGCGGGAGGGGGACACTTTATGATTCAAAAACTCTGAAACTACACATTGTAGAGAATGATAATAAAGCTCTACATGGCCCAGAGACTATAAAGAATAATCATAACTGCATTTATTTTGAAACATTACTATCCCTTTAAATGCATCGGTATAATTAGGGTTGTTGCTAGTTACTGGATAAGGGAACTAAAATTAAAGGACAGCAGTTTAAAGCCCTGTGATGCCAGTTTGTGGCATGTAATGGTGCTGATCTCCCTACTAGTAATGGGCAATTGGGCAGCACTGTACACTAGTAATGCAATAGGTTGTCCCAAGCCCTGGATTTTTTTGCAGACATGGATTAAGACTCCATAGGGCCCTCGGCAAGGTACCAATTTGGGGCCCACATCTCTTGTTTCGGTGCTTGTGGCAAAGAGTGCTGCTAGCAGGCATTGGTATTGTTGCTTTAACCCTTTAAATGCCAGAGAGATATCCAATGCATTGCACTGCAATGGTCTCTTTCAAAAAAATGAGAGTCTGGCACAAGGCAGTAATGCACTGAGGCATGATAAAGAGGTGATAATGTGGGGATAACTTCTCCAGTGATATCACTTCTCCAGTTTCTATGTTATTCTATGGAGCCAATGAACAAAGATTTTTCCAACTTTGGAGTTCTTAGCCCATTGGGCTCTATAGAATAACATAGGAACTGGAGAAGTGATATCACTGGAGAAGTCATCTCCTCTTTATCATCTTCCGATCACACCTTAGTGAATAACCCTCCTTGGGGGTTATGCACTAAGGAGAGATAAAGAGGTGATAAAGCAGAGATGATTTCTCCAGTTCCTATGTTATTCTATACAGACAATGGACTAAGAACTCCAAAGTTGGAAAAATCTTAGTTCATTGGCTCCATATAATAACATAGGAACTGGAGAAGTGATATCACTGGGGAAGTTATCTCTGCATTATCACCTCTTTATCACGCCTTAGTGCATAAACCCCAAGATGATGGTGACAGCAACAGCTGGGCCTCTGTCTTTGATCCATCACTTGCAGTCAGGGCCCCTCATATTGCATTGGGTCCTAGGCAGTAGTCTAGGTTGCCATAATGGATGTTCCTGCTCTGATTTTTTTGGGAACCTAACAACTCCTCCCTTGCTTCACAGCTAACCAGGAAGGAGATAACTTCTCCAGTGTGATGCACTCCCAGATGCCTATGTTATTCTAAGGAGCCTATAAGTTAAGATATATCTAGTGTGCTATACTCTCCTGTACCTATATTAGTTTATGGAGCCTGTGCACTTAGATACCCATTTGGGGACTGGTTAATACATAGAGTCCATAGAAGCTGGAGAATGTATCTCACTGGAAATGTTTCCACCTTTTCATTGGTCCTTAGTGCATAGCGCCCCATCTCTTGGGAACCATACCTGGGAACCTGCTCATCTTGAGCCCCAGGAGAGGGCTCATGTGCTGACAACGAGAGGATGTCAATGGAGTGATTCACATCATAAAAGGAATAGGGTTTATTCATGTGGGTGGGGCTTAATTGTATTTGAGTCAAAGTGAGCGGGAAGTGGACAGAACAGGGTGCAAAGGAGGAGAAGTAGGTGGGAAGGAGGAGGAACATGTTGAGGAGGAGGAGAAGTGGGTGGGAAGTGTGAGGAATAAGGGGGGAAGGAGGAGAAACAGGGTGGAAAGGAGGAGAAGTGGGAGGGAAGAGGGAAGAAAGGGGTAAGAAAGAGAAAAAGTGGGTGGGAAGTGGAAGGAACAGAGTAAGAAGGAGAAAAAGTGGCTGGAAAGTGGACATAATAAGGTGAGAAAGAGGGGAAGTGTGTGGGAAGCAGAAGGAACAGGGTGGGAAGAAGGAGATGTGGGAGGGAAGTGGGAGGAACAGGGTGAGAAGGAGGAGAAGTGGGTGGGGATTGGGGGGAACAGGGTGTGAAGGAGGAGAAGTAGGTGGGAAATGGGAGGAACAGGGTGGGGAGGAGGAGAAGTGGGTGGGGATTGGGAGGAACAGGGTGTGAAGGAGGAGAAGTAGGTGGGAAGTAGGAGGAACAGGTTGAGGAGGAGGAGAAGTGGGTGGGAAGTGGGAGGAACAGGGTGGGAAGGAGGAGGAACAAGGTGGGAAGGAGGAGAAGTAGCAGAGAAGAGTGAGGAACAAGGTGAAAAACAGGAGTAGTGAGAAGGAAGAGGGAGTAACAGAGTAAGAAGGAGGAGAAGTGCATGGAAAGTGGACAGAACAAGGTGACAAAGGGGAGAAGTGGGTGGGAAGTAGAAGGAACAGGGTGGTATCACAGTGCCTGTGATTATTCTGTCACTCTCATCTGTGGCAGACTGTGATTTGTTCACTTGGTTTGGCCCGCCCCTTGGTGACTTTTTTATACCTGACGCTTACATCTGTCAGATGCCCTTTCGTGGTGTTTCTGAGCCAGACTTGCTGTTGCTGTGTTCCAGTATCCGATTCCTGTGTACCGACTTTGGCCTGTCCTGACTACGCTCCAGTGTTCCTGATCGTGTATGACCCGGCTTGTCTGAGAATCTTCTACGTGCTACGACCCGGCCTGTCTGAGAATCTTCTACGTGCTACGACCCGGCCTGTCTGAGAATCTTCTACGTGCTACGACCCGGCTTGTCTGAGAATCCTCTAAATGCTACAACCCGGCTTGTCTGAGAATCTTCTACGTGCTACGACCCGACTTGTCTGAGAATCTTCTACGTGCTACGACCCGGCTTGTCTGAGAATCTTCTACGTGCTACGACCCGGCTTGTCTGAGAATCTTCTACGTGCTACGACCCGGCCTGTCTGAGAATCTTCTACGTGCTACGACCCGGCTTGTCTGAGAATCCTCTATGTGCTACGACCCGGCTGGCCGACTTCCTGCTTCCAGATCATCGCGGCCTGCTTGGTTGTTGTCGCCGCTGCAACATTCTGATTCCTGCATCGCTGTGCCGATCGAGTGTGACCATTACCCCCCTGGTTAACCCATCCATCAGTGCAGAGTCCCTTGCTGACTTGCGTAAGCTGTGCCTCTTGTACCGAACCTATACACGCTGCAGAGCTAAGCTACCATACCGAGCCTGGGAGATTCAAACGTACCTTTCAACCCTTGCACTGCCACTGCTCTCTGACCGGACCTCCTTTCTAAATACTGAACCGTTACCTTGTAAGTCTACTGCTGCTGAGTTGGCCGCTACTTGGACGGCGACTCCCGATTACGCTTGCAGAGTAGTCTATCCTGTTAGGCCGGTTGGGCATCTTTGGCTCTTGGTCTCACGGTTATCAACGGAGGTGTCCGGTGCGGCTATTGGTGGCAAGGTTAGGCTCCAAGCTCTTGCTAGATCCGTAGGTAAACGCCCGTGGGGGCTATTGGCTTGTGTTGTGCTCACATTGGTCTCCGGTTATACGCCCGTGGGGGCTAAAACGCCAGCTTTGCATCTCAGGCTAGTCTCGATCACGCCCGTGGGGGCTACATACTCTCGCACTTGCAGGCTCAGTGGTCTATTGACGAACGCCCGTGGGGGCTATTTTGGGTTACTGTGCTGCTATCACTCACATTGGTCACTGAACATCTACGACCCATCTTTATATGAACTCTGTGCTGTGCACATTTGCTCACTTGATCAATACACCACACGGGCGTGCCAAACCCCACAGCTGAGACTGGCAATTTACTCTCATTCACCCTTTAGGGGCCAGTTCCCTATTCGCTGTTCCTATGTTGGGTGCCTACTATCCATATTATTAAAGCTATGTGTACTGTGTTATAGCTTGCAATTGTTGCTGTCAACTGTAGAGGGCGATCATTTGTATTTATTTTCTTTCAATAAAAGATTGTTTTATTTTACCTACTGGTCTGAGTGTCAAAACAAACCGTTACAGGTGGGAAGCAGGAGAAGTGGGAAGGAAGTGGGTGCAATAGGGTGAGGAGGAGAAGAAGTGGGTGAGAAGTGTGAGGGACAGGGTGGGATGGAGGAGAAATGGGAGGGAAGTGGGAGGAACAGGGTGGGAAGGAGGAGAAAATCCTAATGCCCTCATGAAAGTTATCCATCGGACTTGGTTTAGGAGACGACATTTTAAATCAGTCATGGATGTTAAGTCCATGGAAGTGGACATGACAGTTGATGGCAGTTTTACCAGGCTATAACAGGCAGGGTTCATGAGCCTACTTAACCCTTAAGGACCACAGGGGTGGAAAACTCATTGTGAGGCAATGAGATGCACACCACTCTGGTATTTAAAGGTTTATGATTGTGATTTGCAGGGAGCAAGTTTGTGTCCTGCGGTCCTGAGAGCAACTGTCATGTCTGCCTCCATGGACATGCCATCCAGGACTCACTGAGGATGTTATGTCCTGGAATAAGACACGAGGGAGAATTCATAGGGGCCATTAGCTTTCATTGGCCATAACAATGTAAGTGTGTGTGTGTGTTTGTGTGTGGGGGGATTATTATAAAGGGTTAATTCTCCTTTAACAAATAGTGTGACTAAATGCTTTGTACATTCCTCTGGTACTCAATTTCTTAAAGGAGAACTAACATCTCATAATAAATACCCAACTTGTTGCTAAGGCTTGAACACCCCTCTGGCATTTAAATGGTTTATTCTATGTATTCTATTCACATAATAAAGAATAGCGGTTGCTACTCAATTCCCCAAATTGTTACAACATATCAACATTAACTGTGACAAAAAGTATCACTTGAAATCAAGCTCACCCGCTACTGTTCAGTCGGCGTCTCCGGAGCAGCTCCCATCAATCTCAGCAAAGATTTCGACATACAGGACGACACAGGAGGGAGGTGCTCAACAGAAAACGCCAATCACTTCAGACCACAGCGATATTATCAAAAATAAAACTCCATTTATTTGTGAATCTTAAAAACAAGGATGATGCTCACTGAAGACACACAGGACCAACAAACATAATATCGCCTAACGCGTTTCGTACGCCATAGCGCACTTAGTCATAGGCATTCTATGTATTCTAGACGTATCTCCAGCTCATTAAGAAGCAATGCCGACCTCTTGACCGTGCACAAAATACTTGGCTGGACATGATGGACATTGACTACCTCTGCTGTAGGTTCTCCTCCTACCTTTGTCTACTGGTGGTATGATATTGCCCTATGCTCAGTCTTCTTGTGTAGTTGTGTGTGTCTTCAGTGGCAGGAGTCTGGAGTCCTGGGGCATGATAAAGAGGTGATAAAGTGAAAAGGACTTCTCTAGTGTTATCACTTCTCCAAGTCCAATCTTATTCTATTGAGTTAATGTACTGATTTCTCCAATTTGGAGATCGTAGTGCATAGGGTCCATAGACTAACATAGGAACTGGAGAAGTGATATCACTGGAGACGTCCTCTCCATTTCATCATCATTTTCGCACGCTTTACTGTATAACCTCCATGAAGTCATATCACAAATATGGAAGATATAAAATACTAATTACAGATTCATTTGGGGAATCATTTCATGCAGAATCCTATATAATAATTCACTAGGATGTTTGTCACGATGCAGCCAAGCGCAGTAGAGACAGCCTGCTTTCGTGCATTCTCTGCTGCGCATGATTGCATCGCGTGAGTGAGTCGACACAAGACTGCATCGCATGGAGCAGTAAGGTAGCGGCCTCTTAACCCTTTGAGTGCTAGAGGGGTACGCAACACATTGCAAAGAAATGCGTTGCTTACCCCTCTGGCACTCAAAGGGTTAACATGACTCAGACCTTGGCCCATCTACATGGGCTTTTACACCAGTTGATTATAAATAACTATTAAGATTTTCTACTGTAATTAGTCCTTAACCCCTTAACAAGCAGCAGCTGCAGATCACAGCAGTCAGTTAAGGACTAGTGATGAGCGAGCACCCCAATGTTCGGGTGTTCGGGTGCTCTGACCGAGCACCCCCTGAGGCTCGAGTGCTCGGCCGAGCACCCGAGCCCCATTGAAGTCAATGGGAGGACTCGAGCATTACACCAGGCACCCCCTGCTCTGATGAGGGGAGGGTGCCTGGTCCATAGGAAAAGGGAAGAAAATGATGGAAACACCACAGAAATGGTTCAGGGACAGCATAGGGAGGATGTCTGGATGCATCTTGGACTCCAACATCGCTGCTGGGAACGATCTTTCGCCCGTAGTACGCCATTTTTACAGACTGACCGTAAAACACACAAAAAGGAAAATAAAAACGACTTTAGGCGAAAAATTGTTACCAAACAATATTTGCTGTATATTTACTTGTATATCATCTGCAAATTCTCCCAAAAATGTCCTTGATTTTCTGAACTGAGGCCATGATTAAGAGGGAAACGTGCGCAGAGGCAAATTCTCCCAAAAATTTCCTTGATTTTCTGAACTGAGGCCATGATTAAGAGGGAAACGTGCGCAGAGGCAAATTCTCCCAAAAATTTCCTTGATTTTCTGAACTGGGGCCATGATTAAGAGGGAAACGTGCGCTGAGCTGACCATCTAAAACATTATGGGTGAGGGTCTGCTGCAGAGCTGACCATCCTAAACATTATATGCGAAGGCCCGCTAGTGAGCTGACGCTATAAAACATTATATGAGAGGGCCCGCTAGAGAGCTGACCCAATAAAACATTATATGAGAAGGCCCGCTGGTGAGCTGACCTATATAAAAATTGTCAAACAGGGCCCGCTGGTGAGCTGCCCTATATAAAAATTATATCACAGGGCCCGCTGGTGAGCTGGCCCTATATAAAAATTATATCCTAGGACATATGGAAGAGGAGGAGGAGGATGAGAAGATTAAGAGTCAACCATATACCCGTTTTTTGGGTGGAAGGGGTGAATGGGAATACAGAGTATTCACATCATTGTAAATAATAAATAACATATATAAAGTGAGTTTATGTTCCCCCGGGGCTTTCCTCCAGTGGAGTGGAGAAGTCAGGGGAAATCCAGGCCTTGTTCATTTTTATAAGTGTCAACCTATCAGCATTGTCGGTGGAAAGGCGGATACGCTTATCTGTTATGATGCCACCAGCAGCACTAAATACCCGCTCAGACAGAACGCTGGCGGCAGGGCAGGCCAGCACCTCCAAGGCGTAGAGTGCCAGTTCATACCACGTGTCCAGCTTGGACACCCAGTAGTTGTAAGGCACAGAGGGATCATTGAGGACGCTGACACGGTCTGCTACGTACTCCTTCACCATCTTCCAAAACTTTTCCCTCCTTGTGACACTAGGCTGCGCATCAGGGTGAGGGTGCTGGCGGGGTGTCATGAAGGTGTCCCACGCCTTGGAGAGTGTTGCCCTGCCTTTGTCGGAACTGCTGTGTGCTCCCCTTTTCTCCCCTTCTCGGTTGGCCAAGGTAGCACGTACTCTGCCGCCAGCGTTGTCAGATGGAAAATTTTGGAGCAATTTTTCAACAAGAACCTTCTGGTATTGCACCATTTTGCTTGTCCTCTCCACCGGAGGAATGAGAGATGAGAAATTCTCTTTGTAGCGGGGGTCCAGAAGGGTGAACACCCAGTAATCCGTGTTGTCTAAAATGCGTACAACGCGTGGGTCACGGGAAAGGCAGCCTAACATAAAGTCAGCCATGTGTGCCAGAGTACCAACAGTCAAGATTTCGCTGTCCTCACCAGGAGGATGACTCTCAATATCCTCATCCTCTTCCTCTTCTTCTGCCCACCCACGCTGAAGAGATGGAACTAAAGTTCCATGGCTACCCTCTGTAGCGGAGGCAACCGTGTCTTCCTCCTCCTCCTCCTCCTCCTCCTCCGCCTCCTCCAATTGTCGCTGAGAAGACGAAGTGAGGGTGCTCTGGCTATCACCTTGTGTAAGCTCTTCCTCCCCCATTTCCACCTCTTCCACATGCAAAGCGTCGGTTTTAATTGTGAGCAGCGAGCGTTTCAGTAGACACAGAAGTGGGATGGTTACACTGATAATAGCGTTATCGCCGCTCACCATCTGTGTCGATTCCTCAAAATTGCGTAAAACCTCGCAGAGGTCTGACATCCATTCCCACTCCTCACTTCTGATTACAGGAAGTTGAACGGAGAGGCGACGACCGTGTAACAGCTGGTACTCCACTACTGCCCTCTGCTGCTCACAAAGCCGGGCCAACATGTGGAAGGTGGAGTTCCAGCGCGTGCTCACGTCACACAGCAGCCGGTGAGCTGGCAATTGTAAGCGCTGCTGCAGCTTCAACAGGCCGGCCGAAGCTGTAGATGACTTACGGAAATGTGCACACACGCGGCGCACCTTGGTCAAGAGATCATGCACATTGGGGTAGGTTTTTAGAAATCGCTGAACCACTAAATTAAATACATGCGCTAGGCATGGTACGTGTGTGAGCTTGCCGAGCTCCAAAGCCGCCACCAAGTTACGCCCATTATCACACACAACCATGCCTGGTTGCAGGTTGAGTGGCGAGAGCCACTGCTCGGTCTGGTGACTAATCCCCTGCAACAGCTCTGAGGCCGTGTGCTGTTTGTCCCCAAGGCAGATCAGCTTCAGCACGGCCTGTTGACGCTTCCCCACTGCAGTGCTACACTGCTTCCAGCTACTGGCTGATGGGGGAGTGGCGCTGCGTGTAGAGAATTCGGAGGTGGAAACGGAGGAGGAGGAGCCAATAACGTAGGTGCTGGCGGAAACCCTGATGGAGGTAGGGCCCGCAATCCTCGGCGTGGGTAGCACCCGTGCCATCCCAGGGTCCGAGTCGCTCCCAGCCTCCACGACATTCACCCAGTGTGCCGTCAGGGAAATGTAGCGTCCCTGGCCACAAGCACTTGTCCATGTGTCAGTCGTTAAGTGGACCTTCCCAGTAACTGCGTTGGTCAGGGCACGGGTGATGTTACGGGACACATGGTGGTGTAATGCGGGGATGGCACACCGGGAAAAGTAGTGGCGGCTGGGGACCGCGTACCGAGGGACAGCTGCTGCCATCAGGCTGCGGAAGGACTCAGTGTCCACAAGCCTAAATGGCAGCATTTCGATGGCCAGTAATTTGGAAAGGTGTGAGGTTAGTGCTATGGCCTGTGGGTGGGTGGCTGGGTACTTTCTCTTGCGCTCAAATGCCTGGGGTAACGACATTTGGACGCTGTGCTGGGACAGGGAAGTGGATGTGGTCGCTGATGGTGCTTCAGATGGTACAGGTGCAGGGCGGGAGGTATGCGGGCCTGCGCCTTCGACAGGCGATTGGCCGGCACCGAAAACAGGGGAAGAGGAGGCAGTGGTGTGGCCTGCAGACACAGATGGGCGATCCAGGCGTTCCTCCCACTTACTACAGAGCTCAAAACACTAGAGAGATAACTGAGCCTTGATCTGGGCATCAATCAGAAAATGCAGTGTAAATTTGTTGCAGTGTGAAGTTAGTTTAAGGCTTTGGGCTTGATGTATATTTGCTTGTAGTCCATAACAGGAATTACTTCCTGTCATAGCAGTCAATGGGCAGTGTTTGAAAACTCTGTCATGTACTCTTCTCTCACACAGTGTACCTGAATGGCAGAATTGAAATGTGGTCACCCTACTACTTCCTGCTAGAGCTGAAGCTACTAGTGGTAATCTCAATCTTATTGGCTATAGAGGTGGGTGTGATTTCAGTTACAGCAGCCAATAGGGTTTGTCAGCTGCCTCTGTGAAGCTCACAGCACCAGCGCTGGGGAGGAAAAGCCCAGAGAGGACCTGCACACTGACAGCTGTAAATTTATAATATGTGGGACTAGCAGTCTCAGCCTCATTCCTACTGGCTGAACAGGTGGGTGTGGCATCATAGCAGCCAATAACAAACATTAGCTGTTTTCTGTAAGTTACAGCACCAGTTCTGGAGGGGGGAGGATTGAGGCAAAGGTTTTTTACACTAAGGGAAGTAAGGATTTAGAATAAATTGTCTGAGGAGGCTGTGTTCACAGATAATGTATCTACTTTCAGACAAATTTTAGCTCAGAACAATACAGTGAATTATGATAGCTAGGTTCAATGCAGATTATATGTTGATACAGGGAGTTATCTGACTGCCTTATAGAGTCAGGAAGGAATTTTGTTTGCTATCTTGGTGAATTATTGGAAGTGGCTTCAAATGTATTTATTTATTTTTTGCCTCCCTCTGGATCAACAAGCACAAGGGTGATACAGAAAAGCAAGACCATATTGGTTGCATTTTTTTTTCTTTAACCTCATTAACTATGTTACTTATAGTCAGGGTTCATGAACTATGTTACACTGAAGTCTGCAAGTGTATAATGCTGTCACTGATAGAGAGGGGACTAATAGTGACAGCCTGATTCCTATTGGCTGTGTAGGTGGGTACACCATTATTACAGCCAATAGGAATAATCATAATCTATAATACTGCTACATATTTGCTACTAGATGAAAGAACATGTTATATAAATATTTCCATACTGTGATAAAACCTGTTTTATATTGTACTAGTTGAACAGCCCGTTACACGGGCCACAGTGCCTCTGGCAGACGGTTGCGGGGCAGTGACGCGCAACAGAGACTGCCCGCGCCACTACTGATACAGAGCTGGACGCTCCTTCGGACTGCCCAGCTCTGTATCAGCCGCGGCGCGGGCAGTCTGTACTGCGCATGACAGCCGCACGCGCAGCAGTGTCTACTGCGCATGTCCGGCGTTACACACAACTTAGCGAATTATTATATAGGATGTTCTGTTTTTCAGCAGAATAGGGGAAGCCATATTCATCCGTACTGCTTACTTCCTGCTGTTCCAGCCTTAATTTTATGAATTGGAAGTGGGGAGCACACCCAATCTCATATCTATCTATCTATCTATCTATCTATCTATCTATCTATCTATCTCATATCTATCTATCTATCTATCTATCTATCTATCTATCTATCTAATATCTATCTATCTCATATCTATCTATCATATCTATCTATCTATCTATCTATCTATCTCATATCTATATCTATATCTATCTATCTATCTATCTATCTATCTATCTATCTATCTCATATCTATCTATCTCATATCTATCTATCATATATATCTCATATCTATCTATCCATCTATCTATCTTTCTATCTATCTATCTATCTATCTATCTATCTATTTATCTATCTAATATCTATATATCTATCTAATATCTATATCTCTGTCTATCTCTTATGTCTATCTCTTATTTATCTATTGATCTAATATCTATTTATCTAATGTCTATCTATCTATTATCTATCTATCTATCTATTATCTATCTATCTATCTATTATCTATCTATCTTTCGATCTGTCTAATATCTATCTCTCTGTCTATTTGTCTTATATCTATCTATCTCATATTTATCTCTCATATTTATCCAT